>CM066047.1:35827601-36331077 GCA_033557465.1 Ichthyophis bannanicus | reverse complement strand
CATTATCCGCTCATCTGGCCATTAGATGCACAGTCCCCCCAGTTTATCAGGGTCCTATTGCATGTATGCGCAATCCCTGTGGGTTTCAGCAACCTGACAATGTTGTGTGTCATGTGCAATAGCTGTTAACTTCACCTGTCACACCACCTTCCAGGGCCAGTATTGAGGATCTATCGGAGGAAAGCAGCAGGACCCAGCCAACAGATCCCGGTGGTCCACCAATATTCACCATTTCCCTCTTTGGGGAACCTGGCCATTAGCAACCACTCTCAGCTTCCTATCTTCCAAGGTCCACGGACACTCACAATGGTACACTGGACTCCCATCCCAGGTATCTTCAGCTTTGCACAACGTTCTCTCATGCGGGGGGAACCATGGGTTCATGAGGGTCCAAGGCCAGTCCAAGATACACAGCAGCAAACCGACTCACCTGTGTCCAACTGCCTCTTCACACCCTCATTATAACATAACGGATTAGTGGGACAGGAATATCATGGTTCTAAAGCCACGTTGGGCTGTCCCCGACATCAGGGTTGTGCCTATCCTAACTGCTGACTACAATACTATTTCGTATGATGGTATCTAACCATTTGTTCACCGGTACTGGGACATCAGGCTCAACGGTCTGTGTGTTCCCGGATAACCCCTCGATCCCTTTTTACAAACCATACCCATACCCATAACCATATCCGTGACCCCAGGACATCACCATAACATTAGCCAACGCCGGATGGATCACATGTTCTCGGCAGGTTGACCTTCCATCTCCCACCACATGGACTCCTGGGTCATTGCATCAGGGCACACATTCATGTAGGTACGGATCAATTGATAGCAAGTACCCAGCTCATCATCAACCTGGCACTGCCTCCCACTGCGTGGCTATCAGTCCTACCCAGGGGCCTCACTGGGGTGGATTTGATAGCAGGTTTGATATGTCTGTGCGATGGTAGGTGTACGTTCCAACATATTATGACATAACGGATGTGGACATGCGGTAATCCATGTATACACAGCCTGTACCATGGGGCTCCTCCCCAATGTCAACAGTTTATGTTTCCATATGAGGGCCGGACACAGCGAGGATTGCCCAATGTAGAACGGTCATGCTGCATAACGTATTGCCCAAGATGTCCGCCAGGGGTGTAGCCAGGGCATAGAGTCAGTGTTTCCACCTGTGCTCCAGCATCAGCTGTGAGGGTTCCTCGCCAGATATTCTGGCCGATTATGTTCACCAGTTTACCATGTCCAGCCGCCCAACACCAGTTTCCAGGGACACCGGCACTCTCGTCCAACCATACCATCTGGAAAGTGTCCCTGGGTCCCTATGAAGTGGCAGACACCGCTGGCAGGACGGACCGTCTGAAGATTGCTAGCTCTACAGCACCATTGCCCTGACCCTCACCACTACTCTGATGTGGGACTGCCTTTCTGATTGTGGCCAGGACACGTACCTCTCCTGCGTCGGCGCCACCCTTCACAGGCATCGTCGCATCATCCCTTCGAAGGGTACACATTGCCATCTCTGTCCTTACACTGTGTCCTTTGCATCCGCTGATGTCGCTGGGGAGTCCTGAGTCATGCTCCCTGACATGATAGTCCACTGTTAGATGGAAAGCCATGTGGCCTATGCCTTGTTGTGTTGGGGCTCCACCCTAGCACTGCCACAGCTGTGCTGACTCAGGCCCTGACCTTTGTGGTGTGTCGTTGGGGTTACACCTCATAACCTCTTGCATGGACACACGGTACCACACACCAGCGCTTTTTTTGTCGCTGGGGAACCTGGTGCATTCTGGGAGCCGGTGTGGTGTGTCATCGCCGGTACCTGCGTTCACATGGCAAACAGGAATGACAGTTTGCTTGTCCAGGGTCACTCACCCTATCAGGGGCTCGCTCCCTAACCTAAGGACACGCTCGCTTACCTCACCAGGTTAACCACAACACTGCAGTTATGCCGGCATATGACTGTGTTTCTTGGCCATACAATGGTGTGGCGGTTTGTTACCTGACCACCCGCCACCCAAGGCCATACACCTGTGTCTATTCCGCCAATATGCCACTTACATAAACATCAACAGTAGCAGCTGTTGATGTACAATGTGACAAAAACAACACAATCACATCACACAGGGAAACAGTTAACAGATATCTTGTGTACTGTTGACCACCTCATGCCACCCACCTTCAGCATTGTGTGATACAACTGCGCCATGGCTGCGCCAACGCAGACATCAGAAACGTCCATCATGTGGCTGGAAGGGGCCTGCAGCTGTTGTGGGGGGGGACCCCAAATAGCCTGGCTGTCCACAGGAGCTGCTGCATGTTTCCGTCCATCCCAATTGCTGATACACTGGTCAGGGGGGGAGAGGGATGTGGGCCAGTTGCATCTGTGCGTTGCGCCTGATTGCTGGCGCCTCTCTGTCCTCCCGGGTCCTCAGCCACATCCTCGTTCGGCTCATCTACATCCTCCCCCTGCTCAGCCTCCATGCGCACCCATGATGCTGTAGTCACCTCGTGATGTCCGAGGCAATAGAGGGGGGCTGTTGATATGTATCAACGCAAACAACTGTATATCCGCTTGTGATGTGGTCAAACACATACATGCGGTGATGTTGGCATGCATACTGCTTACCACACTCACCTGATTCCGTCAACAACCCATACGGTAAAGTGCCATGTCCCCTCACCTCGGGTACAGGTGGGGGCAGTGTCCCTGGTCTGTGTGTTCTGATTGGAAAGTAAGGTAGCTCATAGTCCGCAGATCCCTTCCTGCCCACGTCCCCCCAAAATACCTCACTCCCTATGTGCCTCTCATGTCACCGTTTGACCTTGGTTACCCTGTGGTCGCACCACGCTCTCTGCCACCCCCTTTCAGCGTGTGCAGGGCCCATGAGATTGGGACATGCGACCATGACGGCTAGTGTTCTGCGCGGTGCGTGACATTCAGGGCTGTGTGGGATGGGATTGCTGGGCAGTTAGACCCTTTGATAGCACCGTCATGCGTTTGGCAAAACACATGCAGGGCCTGGCAGCTCACATGGTCCCTATACATGCCTTGCTGCATGTCCACACAGTAATACAGGGTACGTCATTGAGCTGCTGTGGGGGTGGGGGTGTGTCTTATTGACATTACCAGATATGGGGACAGGTGGGGGTTAAGGATGGGATGAGGAAAACATGGGGTAACTGGGTCCATGCGACCTGGCCCCACATCAGGGTTTGTGTTAGGACAGCATACCCAAATGGCTATTGGGGATGGCTACAGGGTGGGGCGTGTGCTGAGGACAATTACGGGGTGTGGGGTTGCACGAGGCTGCTGTGGTCTGCAATGCTGATAACAGGTTATGTCCGGTGAGCTACTTGGTAGCGGTGGTGTGTTGGTGGGCAATGACAGCCAATATACATGGATTGTGTGCTGGACGTGTCATCCTAATGCGTCACAAACATTACCTTGCAGGGGCATCAGTCTGCTAGATTGGCACATCAGTCCTAGTCCCTATCGCTGTGCGACCTTTCAAACAGTTACGAAGTCACGGGATGGAAGCGGATGATCCCTGGTTACACAAGCGGTCCGTGGAGATACCCTCGTCCCAGTACGGAACCACGGGAAAACACTGGCATCGCTAACATGGATTATGTGGCCCTGGGAACAGTCAATAAGCCCACCCATCTGCTAGCCGCACGGCAATCTCAGTGTCAATGGACATGGTAACACGATGAGACCCATGTGGAGATATCACCAATGGTCCACGTGCACATTTGTAACTAGTTTGGACCCTGTCTAGGGGGCCATCCCCAGGGCACCAAGCGGAGATACACCCTCAAGGACGTTTGAAACTCACCTAAACTCTAGGGTGTGCCTTATCAACCAGTCCCTCAGTGAAATTCACTACACATGTGCAGGATGTCCCTGGCACCATCTCACCATTCTGTTTCCCTTCCGACAAAAGGGACATGAGGGCACCATTGCAGACTATTACATCTCCACCTCCCAGTCCTCGATCCCTGCTGATGCCTACTGGGTTCAAGGGGCTTCACAGGCACGTCGGCCCAGTGAGCGACAACATCAATGTCCCTTTCCCTTCACCACTGGATCATTACCCTGGCAGGCCTTTGGCATACCTCCGCTCGTACCCCTGTTGCCAGAAGGCAATGTGTACCCACACAGGTGGGTTTCTATGGACCTATCTCCTGGCACAACGATAATTGATGAGCTGATGGAGCCAAAAAGACGTACCGGGACCATACGACAGCTACATGGGAAATATTGATTGTGCTGCAAACAATGGACCCCATGCACAACATGGCCGCAGGGACCTCATCCATGGAGTTGACCACCCTCCTCACCATTACTCCTCAGTGAGCTGATGTAGTTGCCATAAGATGATATCCAACTGGGTTGCCACCCTCCCCAACTATCTGGAAGTCCCCTGCAGCGCGTGATTTCAGTGACACACAACCTACCCTAGTGGACGGGAATAATTGTGAAGGGCATCACTGGGAACAGTGCTTACTATGCGTGCAGGTCACGAATCTGGAGCGAGGGTGGCAGCATGTTCGGCTCAGTGGACAGTACATCTCAACCCGTCCACCTACATCAGGGTGCTAACCAATGGGTCAATCACATTCTATCACCCTAATTGCCCACCAACATCTACCTGCAAACCATCCTGTGGGTTCAGACATCCTTGTAGTTGTTGTCCGCTAACTGGCCTTATGGCGATGACGTGTGTTTCTTTACAACAACCAATCTCCACTAGAACCATATGGCACTCTCCCCCCTCTCACTAAACCCTGTCCCAATGCAGTTAGGGGTGTCCCGCCCTTCGTGATACCTCCATAGGTTTGAACATAACAACAACGGAGGTCCTCATGATCTCACAGCGCAATCCCAAACATCATCACACCACATCATCTCAGGACTGGGGGATATGACTTGCACACTCCCGACCCGTCCGCACTTTAACCAGTATTTCAATTGTTATAAGGGTACGAATCCATATGATATCCCACCTGGAAACACACAGGCCACACCTGCATTACTACCGAATCCACCTTATGGGACACCTACGCTGAATGTTGGAAACAGACAATTTGATGCCAAGATACCATGCACTGATGATCCCACACGTCATTTAAGGGACCATCATTTGTCAGCTGGCCGCACTAATCCACCGTAATACCCGTTACCAGATGACAATGAAGCTACAGGCAAGGTTACCTCAGGGAGACGCCTTGGGATAACCATGTTTCCATGAGCTGATTCACTTACGTGGCTAGCCATTCAAGGACAGCATTATCTTTATCACCCTAACTCACACGTTGAACAAACCTAATGGCCTCTACACTGCAGGCTTTATACTCCCCTACTCACGTGCAGTACACCAGGACAGAGCAAGAGCATCCAAAACGAACAATCACCTCCCTGGAGCTACAGACGGCCCCTCACAAGCCCTGCATTCCTCAGAAGCCCACCGGACCTTTCACCTTTGTGGCCCTAAGGTGCTGCAATGCCAGCACCACCTGGCATCTGGGCACTATCAGCAGCTAATCACCATTTCAGGTAGGCCGTCACTTTCTATCCCTGCACACTATTCCCTATAGAGTCATTCAAACACCTGTCGAACCTGATGCGAGCCCACCAACATACATGATGGGCATGGAATCAGTCAGAACCTGCCTGTGATGAGTATATATGACGTGGGAAATATATACCTGTCACCTTATAGTGGTAACATGGTACCTGATCATTTATGGTACATCTGTGGGATTTCTGACTACAGTGTTTTGTGTGGATTATCGACGTTCCGTCCGCATGTCATTCTGTGAGCTCATGCATGTTGTGTTGTACTGGGATGTAGGTTTGCCTGTTAGGACACGCTGTTGCTGAATAGTGGCGGTGTATGAGGGGATATAGATAAAGAACCTAACTACCATAGCTATAACAAGGTGTACCACTACGGGGGACATTGGGATGGTCAACTGCGATTGGGTAGACTACCGACACCTATTGAAGCAACACACCGTGTTGTAGCAGAACCGCAGAATTCTCTGACTCCACACATGCAACGCGTCTGCCAGCAGCAGTAGGCGAGTACTTTCTCGCATCAACGACCTGTATCCTGTGCTGTACTCATTTCCACAGGTTTTAGGAATAGGTTTTTTCCGGCCTTTGCACCGCTACTCGTCCTGCTGAACCTGCACAGGATATGTTATCATTGACCACCTTGGTATAACATCTCCTTTGTAATGTTGGACACTGATCATCTGACTGCTTGCTACAATGGAACTCCACAGTAGCAGCATTCAGGTGAGCATTGTCTGTGCTGATCAGGCACCTGTTATACGGACGGGTGTTAATGATTAGCGTGGATGTTCCGTCGGACAGCCTGGGCTGACAGGAAACATTGGACAGAGAGAACATATCGTACCCGGTCAATGGAGAGGTACATGCTACAGGTCAGTGATGGCCGTTAGGGCTTCCTGGTCTTAAGCATCGTCCCTAGCTTTTGCCGTGTGCGTGTGAGAACAGCATATCATCCACACCCGGTCTGTGTTGATTCGAGATGGAGGTGGTCTGGACATTAATCCCAGTGAAGTACGCCCCATGTATTTTCTGGAGGGTATTCTCTATATATCTAGTGTTGAAGATATCCCTGCTGATTGGACCCCACTAATCGTGGCAATTAACAATCATACCGGTCCACATCCAGGGACTGTGTGCCACGGGCATGTGCGGCCTGTGGATCAGACCTCCCCCACCCACCCCCCCCCCCCCCCACCAGGTGGGGTGATCAGACACATTGGCCATAGGGGACACACAGGGAGCCAGCGGGAGTGGGAAACATCCATCAACAAATATGTGTGTCAGAATCATGGGTTGGACGGTAGTGTGTGGTGACACACAATGAGGTAGGGAGGGGGGCCATCACAGGAGGGAGGGAAGGGTGCACAGTGGCAAGATTGGACTGCAGGGACGGAACGGTATGTACAGTGTCCATACAGAACATGCTCAACAGACACAGGCACTGCCATCGCCCACAGGGCTTTCAGCAGCCATTTGGACAGAGGCTACAGCAGCACAGATGGTCCCGGTCCGTGTCAGAGGGGGGACTGTCACCAGCTAGTTTTTATCAACACCAGGTACTGGCTCACAGGGATGTCATGGCGGTACTCATGGAGGGAGCTGCAAGCTTCTGGATGCATTGTGTGGACATACACACTCAGGTATGAGTGTGCTGATCTTGGTTGGGGTAATGTCCTGGCCCGTGGGGCCGGGGGAGGGTGCCTGTGCAGAGCTTTCATTCAGCCAGTGCCCTGTCACGGTTATTGGCAGGAGGGACAGACCCCCTTTGACATGCAACCTGTCGGTCAGAGTGTGACTGGAGGACCTCTGTCGATGCCGTGATTGCGTCATGCCATACATAGGTTCCAGCCGGAGCTGGTGGACATCATAGGGTTGCTGGTTGGTTGAGATGTTAGGTCTGTGGGCATTTTCTCTGTGTGCTATCCTGTATGTGAGTGGGTCATGTATTGGCCCGCAGACCGAGTTCAAGACATGTGACAGCAGAGGGGAGGCTTGGGGGATGGGAGGGGTGAGCTGGGCCTCACAGTGCATGTTTTGGTTTGTCCTGGGGACAATGTTTTGCTGGTCTCCCTATCCGCACACACTGTGTGCAGCAGAGGTATCCAGTTGCATGCTGTGAGCTCTGTTACTTTCTCAACTCACAGGATTCAGTGTCCCCTGGGTTGTTGTTACAGTGCGCCATGTTTGGTTTGGCCATTACATGGCCTGACCAACCTTGACAAACATATATGTGATTACAGGCGTACACTGGTGGGACTACCTAGTAGCCATAGCGGAACAAAGGGTTGGGAAATGCACCATGCCTTAGCTGATTAGACCTGTTTCAATATTGGCAGGTACAATACGGTGCTAACGCATAGGCCTGGTTGCCTGGACATTGTCACATAGAGATTTGTCAGACGTACATGCTAGAGGGGTGTGCAGTAATCAGGAGCTCCGGCAGGCCACATGTGGAGAGATCTCCAAGTCTTTCTGAAAGCTCACGCTAGAGGGCCGATAGTGGGAGATGAGGGGGGGACCACCGCCACCGGTACCCAGGGCATGCTGGTGTTCAGCCACCATTCCCACCTGCCTTACACCTCCAGTTTTATGTCAGAAAATCTTTTTTTCAGACTGTCACGTGTCTCTTCGTTGGGCCACCGCCCCAAGCCACTGCGTAGCCTCACATCCCTCCCACAACAGCATTGCGGGTTTTCCCCCGGGTTTGGGGTTTGGCTACTGAGGCGGGCGAACGAGGACATCGTAGTTTCTCCAGAAAAAACCATGATCAGGGAGGCTGGGGTTCTCCTGGTCACTGAATTCCTTTCATCGCCCTCCTCCGCCTGCGTAGCTGGCACAGGTGGGGCGGCTTTCTTTGGGGCCAGTGTGTCTTTGCACCTCCAACACCTGCTCTTCCCCGATGGGGCCTGCAACGGCCTCAGGCCACCGGTGTCCACCACCCGGGACCCCCACCCACCTTCTGCAGTGCACTTGTTGTTCTGCATCACCACCCGGCCTCATCAACATTCACCCCCTCGCTCCCCCTCTCCCCTCTCTCTCCATCACACTTCTCACCCTCACCACTCCCCAGCCCAGCACAGGACACCACACGCCACCCTAAACACTGCAGGGAACAACCCCCCACCCCCACCCTACCCTGAACAGAACACAACAATACACATAAAACAGACACAGAAACAGTGCTACACCAAATACGATATGGCAACTCTACAGAAACACACAGGGCCTCATCCTCGCCCCTACAAACACCTTCTACATCTTCAGTATCACACACGCCTCTGTTTCTCCTCACTCCCTCACGGTTATCTTACAAACCAACCTCTCGTCGTTACCTGTGGTACAGTGTGTTTTATACCATATTTATCATTTGCCTGTTTGCCGTTGCGCATGCGTTTCGGTTTCTCTATTTTTGGGCGCCGCTTGATGTGGGCGTGCGCTGTCGTCTGGTGCGCGCCGCGGAATTCTGCGTCAGGAGATTGTGCATGGGCGTGTATGGGCTGCGGCGCATTCAGATGCACATGCCGTTCATCACGCATACACGCCCCATCGCGGACAACATGGACGTTTACGCGCTGGTTTTTCCGTTTGCGCATGCGCGTTGCTGTTTCAGCTTTGTTGTCGCGCCACAGGATGTGGCGCGATTGCGCTTTCGTCTATTGTGCGCGCAGCACCGGATCTGCGGCAGAGATGTGGCATGGGCGTTTGGGTGCGGCGCATTCAGACGCCACATTTGCCAGTCATCACGCAATGACACGCAACAGCGCGGCGCACACGGAACGGCAGGGATTGCTCCTAATGGGGATGTTTTTTTTTTTTTTTTTTTGACAACATGCGCACGGCGCTCCCCCACGGCGAACACATTGACGCACAACGTCACAGGCGCACAATCTCAACACCAGAAATACATCTAGTATATCCTCAATTGCATAGGATAGTGACACATTGGGGGGTTGTGTTATTTGTAGGAGAGGGGTACGTTTGGAGAGGGGTGACCATATTGTTCAGGCTAAGGTTATCTGTGTAGTTCATTGGCTCTTGGGGGGTTGTACTGTGTGTATTTGTATTGGATTGTGTGTATTGTGTTGTGTATCGCATCCGTTTGTTCAGTGTGGTCAGTCGGTTTGTTTGTCAGTTGGTCGCTTGTTGTGGGAGGTTGTTGTGTTTGTGTGTTGTAGTGTGTTTGTTGTAGGGCCTGCGGGGTGAGGTGATGGCTGGGGTAATAATATGTTTCTGCATGTGCCCTGGGATGGTGAACGTCAGATGCTGCGGTTGCCCGGACCAATGGGGGATGGTTTTGGTCCATGGGGCTGAGGCACAGGGCATGGCGTTGTAGTCCCGCAGCAACTCAGGGGAACCTGCAGCTGTTGGAGGAGGGCCAGGCAGCTGATGTACTGCACAAGCGCAGGGGAGACGTGCCGAGGTGCAGGGCTCGGCAGCCTCGCCTCTTAACAGGCCCAGGGGCCCAGCTCCAGGACATGACGTTGAGGACCAGGTCATCTCCCTGTACAGGCTGAGCACAAGGGCTATTAGGGAGCTCCTATGGAGGATATACGAAACTGACCTCGAGCCCCGGACTAATCGTTGGTTCCCATGCCATACCGGGTTTAGTTAAAGCTCCTTGCTGCTTTACATTTCTTTTGCCTCTGGCTGTTTCCAAACACTCAGTGGGCGCAGTGGGTGGCATGAGACGAACATCCCTTCTTCCGATGTCTCCACCCAGGTACTGCGTGCCATGGTCAGCCGGGTGGGGAATTACATAGCCCTTTTTCCCCCACAATAGGCAACATTGGGGGGACCCTGAACCAAGCCCTTTGCAGGCTGTAGGCTGTGATACCACACGTGATGGGAGCTATTGATTGCACACCTGTTGCCCTGGTCCCAACCTAGGAGGACCGGGGAGGTGGTGTTTCCGGCAACCGCAAAAAACACTACCATTCCTTGAATGTTTTTTCAAGGTTGTATGTGATGCTGATCTGCCATATTCTGGAATGTGGTCCCACGGTTTCCAGGGTCCACCCATGACTCCTATATCCTGCCATCGCTCAGCAACTAAATTTTCGCCAGTTTGAGGAGGGGACTGTATGGGGACTGCATCCTGCTGGGTGAGTATGTCCACACATATGATGTAGTCGTAGGTTATTATTCATTTTGTCATAAAAATCCTCGTATATATTGCACTTATATACGCTCATGTGTGTTAGGCAGCTGAAGCTTTCACGTTCAGCAGAACAATTGTGGGCGGGTGTGTTAGGGGGACATTGAGTTTGCAATGTGACCATGATGAGCCATGTCCACATCTGGTTGGAAACAATACCTGGGGTGGGTTGATATGCTTGATGGTGTAGGGGGGACATTATGCACATTGTTCAGATGCAATGTACCATGGGTGTGCATTTCAAACGTGGGGGTGTATTTCAACCGGGCCCACAGGGTGGGTGGGTGGGATTGTTGTGCCCATCCACACCCACCCTGTGGCATTTAGTGGCATTTGAGGGTCAACTGTGTTATGTCATGTCCACATTTCTGTGGGCACCCAGTCACAAGCCCATACAAACGATGCATATCAATTTGTTTGTGGGGAGGGCCACACCCCTAACCACATTACTGGGTTACTGAAACATTGTTTGGTGGGAGATGAAATGGGTTTGGTTAGTTGTTTGGGGTTTCGAAAACATCATGATGGATGTTCATAAACCTTGGGCAAACTGTTGGGAACACACTTTACCCTAGGTAGGGCTCTGGTTTAGGCACTAGCCCATATAACATGTGTGGCATACACACGTGTTTTGTGAATGACTTTGGGCCACTGCAGGATGGCCACTACTTTGGCAACAGTGTATGTCATTAATCTGACTGTGGTGTCTGACATTGAGAGAGGTTGGGAACAGCAAGGGCAGGGGCCAACTTGTGAGCGGGGCAGGAGAGGTGTTGGTACCACATACAGAGGAAACCTTGACCAGTCTCTGTTGTTGTGATAGTTCAGGGGCTCATGTGTGGGCTACAGTGTGGCAAAGATTCTGGTGGGAACACAGCTCTTTAAACAGGGATAGTAAACATGATGGTGGACAGTGGGAATCGGGGGGGCCAAATGGACCATGGTTGTTGGTCAGCGGTCGGACAGCATATGGCAATCAGGGACGGCTGTTATGTAGTTATGTTGACCTTACTGGACACCAAGTTTGTTGTGAGGTTGGTAATTGGGTTTGAGTTGTCGGAAAATCCCAGGTCAGGGACATGTTTTGGGTGTGCGGGTTAAATTGCCTCATACAACAGTGTTTGTGGGTGTATAGCTTGCTAACATATACGTTTGAAGTGTTGTGTTGTGTGCTGGGTGGTTTAGGCTGCCATTGGTGGTTTTCAGAGATGCGGGACACTGACTGCATACCAAGAAAGGATAATATGCCACACATAGCGGAATCTTGGGTTTGGCAAAAACTGTGACATTGCTGTTATTTGCCATTGGTCTGTCCAGGGGACTACAAGGGGGCCCTTTCTGACAATTTCTATCACACATAAAGGTTCAATATTCTGGTCAAATGTATATTTGTGTTGTCATATGATTTCTGTCAGGCTGTGTCATGCACCTTGTCTCTAAGGTCCATACCTGTGCAGATTATTTTGTGGTGGCATGCGCTCCATGACATTCCCACATGAATCATCTGCTCTTTTTGCAGGTTGATTGCAGGGTATTAGGATGTTTGCCCTGGCTGCTAACCCCTGTTGCGTAAAACCCAACGGGACACGTCGAAGAGCGGAGGGGGTAACAATGAGGCCCACGGCCTCCAGCCGGCTCTGTCCATTAGACGGGCACCTTTGGCGTTTTGAAAAAGGCGCTTCCAGGGTGTTCTGGATCGGACAGGTGGGGCCTTACCAATATCCAGGCAAATGGGACTGTTGCAGAGATAATTCGTTAGCCTGTTTGCATCCTGCACAACATTGCTCTCAGGCATGATATTGCTGCAGAGATTAATGAGGATCTTGCGGAGGATCCACCGTGCCCCCTGTACGTGCCAGTGGTGACACACAGGCAGGCACAGCAGTCAGGCAGAGGTTGATTGCTGCGATATTCAGTGGTATGTATTGCACATCCTCCCACATATATGTGCTGTTGTGTGCATGTGAGGTTTATAACGGGTCATGTGTCTGCACATATAGCATTCAGATCCATCACTGCATTGTCCTTATGCTGAACATCCAACAGTAACATAGGGCCAGGGGTGTGCAATGGACAATGTGGACAGGGCACAACAGGGGCTGTTGGTGTTTTTGGGGTTTGTGTGTTGAGGACACGTTTATGAGCTTTTGGGGGTCACAGTACCAGTTAGTGTCTGTGTGTGATAGCAAACTGCTGTGCAAACACACTGTTTCCATTATAGTGTGTGTGTGTGGCACGGTGTCAGGCCATATGTTTCCGGGGTTACATGGGGTGTAGATGGCAACATTTGTGGAGAGCTCTCATGCGGCCACCTTGTTTATGTACTACAATCAGGGTGTGCTTGTGTGTGGTGTTATGCTATTATGGGCTAGCTATGTCTGTATGTTTATAATGTGTCATGCAACATGTATTACATAGCACAGTACACATGCGCATGACTGGCATACCCATGATGTGATAGATTACATGTGACAGGTGTTGCTGCCACAACAAACGGTACCATATGGTATGTTGATTTACGTAGCACATACATGGCTAGGGTGAGGCATGTGGACATAGTCAGTGTACAGCCCGGGGTCGATATCATTGGTCTCATCTTCTATAGTGAGGTGTCATACATTGCAGTATTCTGACTGTACACACATACGGATGTGCAGCGGGTCCACATCATGAACGGGTGGATTACAGGACCCCACTGTAGAGCTGCATGTGTGTATATGTTTTGCTAGTTTACCGATTTAGACAAATAAAGAGTGGCATATGTGGGTGATACTATCTGAACATCTACGTCATGGCTCTGGTACATGCTGTATGTCGGTCAGGTTAGCACAGTACACAGCCACATATGCCTTGTCTACACTGGCAAGGGATGTTATGTTGACATACACACACAGACCTATTTGGGTGATATGTGGTGCAGGTGCACATATAGCCTCTCCATGGATTAACATTCTCCCTGATACCCAGTGGGCCTGACATGACGCCATCATGGTCTGATGAAAGACAGACATGGGGGTGTTGTCTGGTACACATGGTGATGACATTGCCATGTATTTAGGCACATGATCAGTGCAACTATCTAAGTAATCATTGATTTACAGTATGTACAATGCATAATAATCATTAGCACAGTGGATACAGGGGGTTGTACATCATATTAACAGGGTTCACATTTATGTACAATGTTCTAAAAAACAACATTAGGGGAGTCATAGACACGGAGAGGGGGTAATGTTGTCAACCTGGCCAACCACAGACTAATAGTGCGACCTTGGGATGTGTTTCACACATGGTGTTTGCAGACACCTCCTTAGACAGGTGTGAGGTGCAACCAAGGGTGGTGGGGGCAAATGAGTAATAGGGGGACATTTCATTGGTATCATAGTCTACATGCTGCCTCTCCCATGTGGTATAATCAGTACAGTGTGAGGGTGAACAGTCAGTCGTTGGGTCAGGTTGTGGGGTCTGCCAGCTGTTGACATTGCTGTGTACTGTGGGGTTTCACAGATGGGGACATGACATATATTTTGTGATGGTTTGTTTCCCTCCCACAGGACCAGCTTCATGAGATGCTGTTCCACTGTAGCATTGGCACATGAGGGCCCATCGTCCAAGATGCTGTGGCCCAGGGTAGGTGGATCTACAGCTACATTGTGCGTACATGGGTTCATGGGAGCAACATGTCGCCTGTCATGTGTCATATGAGGCAGCTGGTGTTGTACAACTCTCCCTGACAGCCTCCCTTACCCATATTTTGGGGTGGTGACCCATCTCCCCATGTGTTTGTGTACAGTATGTTCGCAGGGACACCTTTTCAGGCAGATGTACAGCAGAGTTAGATGTGTTTTTGGTTGTCGTGTTTTACGGATACTGCATTTTCTGTCTACACCATCATATTTAGATCAGACATCACCAAGGTATATGTGCATGTGACTTGGCCATGATGTGCACAGGTTTGCACTTGTGCACATTCAGCCCATGTTTTTCAGCTGTGCCCCTGACCAACGCATACTGTGTGTGTGTTTGCGCTTATGTTTTGAATATGTCCTCCAGCATTGTCCGGGCATGGTACATTATCACGTGCTCTCATGGGTGTGTGCACCTGGGGGCATGGTGGGGTGTACTACCTCTTACTGTTGTGCTGCTTGCCTTGTCACCATGGTCCACATGTGTGGTGAGCTGTGGAGCAGCAATGTGTCTTGTGTTTTGAGAGACAGGTGTTGAGCAACATTTATTTCTCTCATATGTAGGCATGCTGTGGAGATGCATCAACAGTTTGATGTACATGGTAAATCGACATGTCTGGCTGACATTGTCTCCCTTCGCTGTGACCTGATGTGGCTATGCAGTACTTGGAGGAATTGATGAGGGCCGCATGATGCACACATAGGGTTTTGTTTTAACTTTGCGGAATTGATATTACATCTGGCTGTACCTGTCCTGGGGTTTATGATCCTCACATGGACATGTTATGTAGCATCGCTGTAAGACACAAACAGATGCATATAGTGTGTAGCTGTGAGATGCCCGTGTGACCTGGGATTGTACATAACCATATCCATGTGACAGCCATGCCTGCATTTACATGTACTGTTGGCGCTCATCTCCTTTTTTTTTATATGCATCTGCTGTAATTTGTGACTTTGCATCCCTTTGGTCTTTATTTTGTGTATTGTGATTCTTGGCAATCTGTTCTGTTTTGGCAAGGTGTCTAACAATACCATACTTCTCCTCTCGTGACACAGGGCAGGTGACATAACAGCACCATTTCCTCCACGCCATCTGGCTCACCATCCAACGTCTGTTGTGGGACTGACGTTCATCTTATTCTTTCCAGGGAGATGTGCCATTGGATGTTTGACCTATGGTGGTGGCACACAGGCGTGTGATGTACAATTTTGCTCTTTGACCGCTGACTTACCCATGATAGACCTGTACAACACACAGTGTGTGCCCATGCTGTGGCTGTGTGTCGTGCTGCTGACAGGGGACACAGATGGACTTTCATGGACTGTGTCATCTTGGACGATGGCACTTTACTGTGCATGGCCAGGTTTGCATGGTGTGGTTTGCGATGATCTTTTGGCTGTCAAGGACACCTTGCTTTTGGGACACTGTGCGCATCAGGGACTGACATATTCTATGTATTTCTGACTCCTTCCACAGTTGGTTAGTGTATAGGTGTGTCCCATGTGTGTGACATGGCACACATGATATGTTACTTTGTGGGTTTCAAACATCAGCATACAGCCATGTTTGTGGCACGGGGGCACACATGGAGGGATCCAATTGTCTATGTCCACCTGCCCCACACCTGAACAAGGTGCAGGTTCTGCCACATACACACTTTCATGTCCGCCACCATCCTTGTTAGATGTGTGGAGGGGCCAGGGGTGCTTAGATTCATGTGTGGCATCACTGTACCATGTTTGTGTACAGCTGGTGCCTGTGCTTCTCAAAAACTATGAATGTGAGAAACTGCATGTGGACCTATGGCTCTGTGTAGTTCACTGTAGGCTGTCTGACCATCATTTGCATCTGGACATGCTAGTTATTGTATATGTTTACTGTACAGATGTGACACTCTGCATGTTTGTCCACGCGGTGCAGTGCACATTTGCAGAGTCCTGTTTTACCCCCTGCATTGACAACAGTCTCATTAGGCCATTATATTTGGTGTGGGTCGGAGTGGGTGTCCATTGTCCTCCTACACTTCAGCATTGCATGGACCATGCTATCGGTAGCCAAACACTGTCCACCAAACAAACAATGCAAGGGGACATACTGCAACGGTGTTATGTCTGCACCTTTCAGGGAGTTGTGTTCTTGTATTTTCTCTGTGTTCATGTGTCCCTGCTACCTGTTAGCATACAATCATTCAGCTCTAGATGATATTTGTCATGTTACACTGAGTACTTTCTGATGTGCCAATCAGCAATTATGTGGGAGGTTGGAAATAACTTAATGAGGGTGTTTGTCACATGTCAACATTGTGCCCGCATATTTTTTTCTCTTTGGGGGGCCACCTTTGTTGCATGAGGGCTATGTGGGGGGGGGGGACATGTTATTTGTTTGGGTTATTACGCTTACTACGCCTCGAGTCTACATGCCCTCATTTGTAGCTCACACATTGTGGGCATGCAGCAGATGCTCGTGTATGTGGCCCTGGAACCCAGTGCATATCATGCACCTGTTCCACCAGAGATCTCATGCCACTCAATTGTGCGCAGGCATTGACCTTTATGTGGCATGTGTGTTTGTACCTTGCTGACTGTGTTCCCATCTTTAAACAGGGAGGGGCTTACTTTGAAATTATGATTACACTGTGTACAGTAACTGGGAGGTGTGATCCAAATAAATATATGTATTATACAGACATTAGTTCCTTTTGCTGCTTGGTCATGTTCACACACATGCACTACAATGTCTACCTTTGCATATGTCATGACTCCTTGTGACCTTGGGACTCCGTGGTTACCTTGACAATGTTCCTCGAGTTACTCTCCAAGGGCCACATGATCTGGTTTTCTGAAATGAGGCCTGGTTGCCTTGTGTGCATGACAGTTTTGTGACGACTAGGCTGCTCCTCCTCTCGTAGAGCACATTCACACTTGTGTCTACTGGTTTGCTTGCAAGGTGCATGTCCACCTGTGCTCACAACAGTGTACGATGGCAGCTGTGCATGTGTCTGGCATTTTGCACATCACAGGTTCTTACTGGTTCACATACAGACCCTGTCTTTGGCATATTATGTATTCCTTGGGCTCAGTGTATTATTTGTGGGTGTGGTTGGTGGCATGTGATTTCAAATAAGGTTATGCGTTTAGCCCACGATATGCTTTGTTTTTAATTAGTTTGTACATTATGCTGCTTGACCATTAGTTCACTGCAGGTTAATCAACTCTACACACACCCATGTCTGTGATCAGGGTGCAGCAGGGTGTGCACTGTGTGCTGCCTAGCCAGCAGATATCATCTGTTACATAGGTTTCTCTCATTATGTTGTTTACACTGCGTTGCACCTGGGGGTGTGGTGGTGCTGGGTTTCAGCAGGTGTGTGTTCACCCTTTTTCATGTGTTGCTCTCTGCTGTCCTGTCCATGATCAGTACATTGCTTCGCCACGCATCCTCCACTGCCCTTGGGGATACCTTGCTTTGCTCTTGTTATGTCTGTATATATTTATGTATTTGTTTTGGTATCCCACTTTTCACACGGTCAAGGGGGGTTTCATACGAGGGGGGGGGGAGGTTTTACATGTTGGCCACGGCCATTGCCAGGGGGGCTACATTGACGGTTTCAAATGGGGACATAGGACATACTATGGACATTGACAGATTGTGCACATTGTCATATTTGTATGGGGTGGGTTAGGGGTTGGATTAGTGGGGTTCCTGGGACAGTATGTTTTTCAGCTGTATTATAATGGATTAGTGGTCTGGGTTGTTACCAGGACATCTTGGGGGCCTGTGCATGATACATGGGGCATGAAGTTCAGGGTCTCGATTGCAGGTCCCTTGCGGGCCTTTGGTTCATTTGTTGCTTACAGTACCGGAGTTGGTGGGGGCTTGTCTGGTAGTTGTGCCGTGGCCTGGGCGACACAGTCTGGTGTTGCTTTGGGGGTTGCGTGCTTCATGTATGACTTTGTTGGTATGTGGGAGGGCTTTGTATTGACTCCTTGCTTCAGGTGCCTGTATGTATGCTTCTTTCAGGATTGGGGTGATGTGGTCTGTATATTTTGCATGCTGTGTCTACAGCATCACATATCATTGTGTGTTTGTGCATGCGTCCCTGGTCCCAACTACAGACTGTGATCTGAAATGTACACAGGAGTTCTGCAGGTGCATTTGTTCATGGTTTCCCTTGTGGATTTGCCTGTCCTTACAACCAGCATGCATGTAGCGTGAGGGCCTGGACTATTTCTGACTGCACCCTTTGCTAAGACACACACATTGGTGCTGTTTCCTACCTTTTGGTGCTTTTACATTTCTGGGGTTGTTGGTATGTGTGATTCCTCTCTGTTCTCTTGGATGTGCATGCGTGTCCTGCAGTTGTGTTTTCCATTTGTTTGACTCTCATATGTTGTCAGGTTTGTGCTGTGGACACATTGTACACTCATCTGAGTTGTGAGCCATGCATCTGTCCATCTTCTGTCTGCCAACTCTTGTGTCATGCTACCCTGATGTGCATGCAGCTGCAACCCTTCCTGCACTCCTACTCCTTCCTGCATCCACAACTCTCCATGTTGGTCGCTCCTGTGTTTGCTCTGCATATCATCGCTAGTCCACTGTAATCATGATATTTCACAGATCCTGCCATTTCAGCCCCTCTGCTGGACACATCTTCCCATCCACGGTTACACACCATCATTATAACATGGTACATTATCCATCACTCTGTACATAGCTACAGCTGGCACAGGTGTCTTTATCCATTTCTGTTGCCGCCACATAGCCTTGTGGAGATCTTTGTGGTACAGCACCTGTGATGTCAGTGTTTCTTATACTTTTGGATTGCCTTTCCTTTCGGCTCTGTGCAGTATTTGGGTTACATGTGCACTCGCATTTGATGATGTGGTTGTTTATGATGTGCATTGTGTAGCAGCCTAACGGAACGATACTCTGGCTAGGCTTGTGTTTAGATGGCAGCACAGCTTACTGTACAGTTGCATTCTGAGAAAACAGATGTCACTAAGCCAACCTTGGTCACTGCTCATTTGGCACCATGACCCCTGCACCATCACGCAATGCCCTAACCATTGTGCTACACTGCTGTTCCCTCCTGCATGTCTGCTCACCTACCTGGGATTTCCCTGCGTTAGACTGCACAGTGATGCCAGCACTGACTGTGCTTGGACCATGCCCTGCCTCATACGACAAACTGTAAAGCACCCTACACACATTGTGATTTCCTTGGTGGACAATGCGCTTTAGGATTTGACATGTGAGGTACCTTATATTGCGTCATATGCATCACCTGATATTACAGTGCTTTCATAGTGCATTTGCAAGGGGGAGTTACAACAATAACATGTAAAATGCCTCCTAGATCACTATTGCTCATGACAGATGATGGCTCGTCTAGCCGCTTCATTGGGCACTGCAGGGGATTGAACCCCCGATCCCTGCTCCATTGGTAGGCGTCGTTCCCATCGTGCTGTGGCTCAGCTCGTGTGCTTTCCCATCCGCGCGCCGCCTTATGCCGCACAAAGTTCCTCTACCTCGTAAAGGATTAGTGCGCCGCCTTCTGCTGCCCACTATTTCGGTGCCTCCTAAAATGTTGCCTGTGCCTGCCGCTTCATTGGGCACTGCGGGGATTGAACCCGCGATCCCTGCTCCATTGGTAGGCGCCGTTCCCATCGTGCTGTGGCTCAGCTCGTGTGCTTTCCCATCCGCGCGCCGCCTTATGCCGCACAAAGTTCCTCTACCTCGTAAAGGATTAGTGCGCCGCCTTCTGCTGCCCACTATTTCGGTGCCTCCTAAAATGTTGCCTGAGCCTGCCGCTTCATTGGGCACTGCGGGGATTGAACCCCCGATCCCTGCTCCATTGGTAGGCGTCGTTCCCATCGTGCTGTGGCTCAGCTCGTGTGCTTTCCCATCCGCGCGCCGCCTTATGCCGCACAAAGTTCCTCTACCTCGTAAAGGATTAGTGCGCCGCCTTCTGCTGCCCACTATTTCGGTTCCTCCTAAAATGTTGCCTGAGCCTGCCGCTTCATTGGGCACTGCGGGGATTGAACCCCCGATCCCTGCTCCATTGGTAGGCGCCGTTCCCATCGTGCTGTGGCTCAGCTCGTGTGCTTTCCCATCCGCGCGCCGCCTTATGCCGCACAAAGTTCCTCTACCTCGTAAAGGATTAGTGCGCCGCCTTCTGCTGCCCACTATTTCGGTGCCTCCTAAAATGTTGCCTGAGCCTGCCGCTTCATTGGGCACTGCGGGGATTGAACCCCCGATCCCTGCTCCATTGGTAGGCGTCGTTCCCATCGTGCTGTGGCTCAGCTCGTGTGCTTTCCCATCCGCGCGCCGCCTTATGCCGCACAAAGTTCCTCTACCTCGTAAAGGATTAGTGCGCCGCCTTCTGCTGCCCACTATTTCGGTGCCTCCTAAAATGTTGCCTGGGCCTGCCGCTTCATTGGGCACTGCGGGGATTGAACCCGCGATCCCTGCTCCATTGGTAGGCGCCGTTCCCATCGTGCTGTGGCTCAGCTCGTGTGCTTTCCCATCCGCGCGCCGCCTTATGCCGCACAAAGTTCCTCTACCTCGTAAAGGATTAGTGCGCCGCCTTCTGCTGCCCACTATTTCGGTGCCTCCTAAAATGTTGCCTGAGCCTGCCGCTTCATTGGGCACTGCGGGGATTGAACCCCCGATCCCTGCTCCATTGGTAGGCGTCGTTCCCATCGTGCTGTGGCTCAGCTCGTGTGCTTTCCCATCCGCGCGCCGCCTTATGCCGCACAAAGTTCCTCTACCTCGTAAAGGATTAGTGCGCCGCCTTCTGCTGCCCACTATTTCGGTGCCTCCTAAAATGTTGCCTGAGCCTGCCGCTTCATTGGGCACTGCGGGGATTGAACCCCCGATCCCTGCTCCATTGGTAGGCGCCGTTCCCATCGTGCTGTGGCTCAGCTCGTGTGCTTTCCCATCCGCGCGCCGCCTTATGCCGCACAAAGTTCCTCTACCTCGTAAAGGATTAGTGCGCCGCCTTCTGCTGCCCACTATTTCGGTGCCTCCTAAAATGTTGCCTGAGCCTGCCGCTTCATTGGGCACTGCGGGGATTGAACCCCCGATCCCTGCTCCATTGGTAGGCGTCGTTCCCATCGTGCTGTGGCTCAGCTCGTGTGCTTTCCCATCCGCGCGCCGCCTTATGCCGCACAAAGTTCCTCTACCTCGTAAAGGATTAGTGCGCCGCCTTCTGCTGCCCACTATTTCGGTGCCTCCTAAAATGTTGCCTGAGCCTGCCGCTTCATTGGGCACTGCGGGGATTGAACCCCCGATCCCTGCTCCATTGGTAGGCGTCGTTCCCATCGTGCTGTGGCTCAGCTCGTGTGCTTTCCCATCAGCGCGCCGCCTTCTCCCTCCCGCGCAGCTTTTCCAGGCGGTAATGTGCGGGACGCACATTGGCGCATATGTAAACCGCGTGTTTTTCTTTTTCAGGACGCAACGCCCACTCCTTATATGGCACACGCACACTAGCGCGGCCCCGCACATTATGAATGTTTAGTAAACATACCCCTTATAGACTAGTGTGAACAAAAAAAATAGGATTCCAGACAAAACGTTTTTTTTTATTTTCACTTAAGTGTTTATAATCTCATATCTTTGTACTTTTCTCAGTACAGGAGAAAACATTTCTGTTTGTGTTTCATCAGCTTTTTATTATATACAGTTTGGCTTCTTGGAGTTCCCATTTCCATTTTTATCTGTACACTTCAAATGTGTGGCTCCTTATATTGCACTGTGTGAAGGTGTTGCTGTTTTCTAAGAGACCTAGGTCAGGTTCTGCTAGCTAGAGTATAAGGATCAGTAGCAATTTGGCTTGTTCTAGTCTTCCAGTAGAAGGTATATTGATGCTTTCTGGCCAGTACCATATTCACAGTGCTGTCTTTTCATATATCCTCGGAATGGAGGAGTGGCCTAGTGGTTGGGGCAAGGTATTTCAGGCCGGAAGGTCGGGGGGTTCAAATCCCACTAGAGGACAGCAACCTTGGGCCGGAAGGACTGGGGTTTCTAGTCCCGCAGGTGCTCCTTGTGGTCTTGGGCAAGCCACTTAACCCTCCATAGCCCATGTTCCCTGTAAAATAGTTATCTCCACGTTATAATGCCCTGTTCAATGTAATTTCAGTTTGTTCAATGTAAACCGCACTGATGCAGAATAGCGCGGTATAAGAGAATGTAAGTAAATAAATATATAGGGTGGTTGCTGAATGAATTATGAACGCTAGCACAGGTTTGCTATGACAAGCTAGCAACATAGGCACAGAGTGTTTTTTTTTCTTGAGTGAAGTCTGTTTAGAGAATCCAGTCAGTTCTGTTTTCCCAATAAGTATGGTGGTGTCCTAGGGACTAGGGCAATATTTGCAATACTGCCTTTTCATATGCTCTGTGGCTGTTTGCAAGGGGTGCATTTACTGTGGGGATGGAGCCAAGGATCCACCCACCTGAAATTGACCCGGTAAGCCCCAAGAATACGCTTATGGGGTCATTCTGAACCACGAATAGCGGGATGGACATCTCAACAGGACTTCCATCCCCGCTATTCGTGCCAGCTTCAGTCCCCGACTAACTTACTTGCCAGTTGTGCGAGGAAGTTAGTCAGGGGCGGGGAATGGGTGGCGCAGGGGGCAGAGAGTGGGCAGGCAGAGGCAGCCGCCAGCCCTGGACGTGTACAGGGCTGATTATAATGTCGGCCCTGTTGTTCAGGACCAGCGAAATGGCCGGGGAAGTTATTCCACCTCCGAGGTGCATTAAACACCCCTGGACATTTTTTTTTTAAATTTGGGGCACAGAAGGGGCTGGGGGGGGGGGGGCTAGGGGACATTCCCCTCAGCCTGACCCTGGCCTTCAGGAGCCAGATCAGGGGTTGGGCTGCAGGGAATTTGCGGTTTTGTTCAGCGGCTGACATCGCAGCTTTTAAATGGAGCCACGATGACACGGGAACATGACATCATGGCGCTACTGCTCCATTTAAATGCCCTGGCTGTGTTAGGCAGGTGCAGTCCGGAAAGAATCACTGTCCCGGCCAGCACATGCAGGACTGTTCACGATTCTGATCCCACGGGGCTAGATACTACTACTACTACTGAGCATTTGCATAGCGCTACAAGTCGTACGCAGTGCTGCACAGGCATGCAAGAGACAGTCCCTGCTCATCAGAGCTTACAATCTAGTCAAGACAAAACACAGAAGGTGAAGGCAGGGGTAAAAACAAGGGGGAAAGAAAAAGAAAAGGGAGATCAGATGAGTCAAGATCCAAATGCAGCCACGAGATCAGAAACATGATCCCCTGTGTGTGTGTGTGTGTTTCAGACTGGACGCACAGAGGGGATGGATGTGCAGGATAGAAAATCGGCCCATACTTTGTAGCTGCACAAAAAAAATAAAAAAAATAAAAAAAAATAGGTGCTCATAAATATATAATTTGGTTGGGCCAGAAAACACCACATCCATGTAGAGGGCAATGTTTAAAGCAGTTTTCCCAGAAAAACAAGATTTGTCCATATAACAGGACTCCTCTGCTCAACTAAAAATATACACCGGTTTCCACAGCACACATTTTCAGCTGGATTAAAATCTCGTATTCCCAGGGATGCGTGTAAGACAGAGCACAGACTTAGTATTTTCAAAAACATATAAGCCAGTTTACCTGCCCTCTGCCATCTCCACACATGGCAGGTATGAGGTGCGCAGCCCGTAGAACACATGCCAACTAGTTTTTACTGAGAAACTGCCCAGCTGGCTTTTTCTTTGAAAATTACTTGCAAAGTAGGGGTGGTAGATGTACTACTTTGCAGCACTGTGGGTTCTTCAAAAACTCCCTTAATTTGCAAAAATGTAAGTCCATTATACGTTATCTCTTCCTATGAGACGTCACATTTTAGATAGTATGTGGAGACCGGAAGTGAAACGAGTAGGTCCCGGTGATTAGAGAACACTCTGCCCAACGTGGAGCCTTTTCTAAAATAAATGTAAGGAAATGGCAGACGTACATATGGGTACGCATCCATGTACAGCGGGACAAGTCATTTTACACACCTACACGTGGGGCGGGGAGAAATCAATGATGGAAACTAAATTTACACATGCAGGTTTTATTTATTTATTTATTTAGCTGTACTTATATACCGCCTTTCACCTGGTCAAGGCAGTTTACAAAGAACACGAGAGAAAATACATTGAACATAGTAAACTATATACAACATGCGGTTGATACATAAGAGTTTAGTACCATACAGAGTCTTAAACTATGTACACTATACAGACTGCAGTCAACTAGCTTACATTGTGGGGGTGAAGTGCTCGGTGAATAGGTGTGTCTTCAGATGTTTTCTGACGGTTTTGAGGTCTGTGATGTTCCTGAGCTGGTCTGGGAGAGTGTTCCCTATAGAGGGTGCATACAGTTGGGAGGCTTCTTTACATGCTTTCTGGTTAGATTTGGTTCAGAGGTGGAGGATGACCAGAGTGGAGGTCTGTCTAGATCCAAGCTGCTTGGTGGTCTGAAGAAGCATGTGTAGGTGGGGGAGGGGGGGAGGTCGGAGGGAATTGCTTTGTGGGTTAGGATGAGAGTTTTGAATTTTATTTGGCTCTGTAATGGGAGCCAGTGGAGCCATTTGAGTATAGAGGTGATATGATCACTCCCTCTATCACTCCCTGTACAACAAGAAGAATACAATTGTATATAGTTATATAACTTATATGTACAAAGTTCTCCCCTATGTTGTATCCAATTAGATTTCCTGTTATATGTAAACTCACGACAGCCTGTTGCTATCGGTGAGTATTTTATGTTTACTGTAAACCGCGCTGATGATAAAAGTGCGGTATATAAGAACGTTAAATAAATAAATAAATAAATAAATGATCATGTCTTGTCGCTGCTTGTAGGGTCCTTGCTGTTGAGTGGAGAGCCGTTTGCAATGGGAGAAATGTGGATCGTGGAAGGCTTGGTATATAGCGTTACAGAAATCCATGTGGGGTATTATAAATGCTTGTAGGACAGTCCGGAAATCTGTTGGTTCAAGGAATGGTTGCAGGCGTTGTAGTGTCTGTTTTGAAGTAATTGTCTTGGTAATTTTGCTGATGTGGCACTTACAGATCTATGAGAGCCATTTTTACAAACCTACATGTAGAAATCCCACCTATTAAACTACAGGGGCTCTTATCGTTTGCTCTTTTAAATTTGGAGGGGGAATTAAATGGGGAGGGGGATTAAGGAGGATAATCCCCTTACTCCCTTCAGCAAAGGGCTGGCTGAATTGAGCACCTTTTAAAAGAAAAAAAAAATTATATGCCAGGAAGCAGCTGTAAATCCCGACATAGTATATGACGGCAGATAAAGCCCAGCATGGTCCCATCTAGTCTGCCCAGCAAGGTGGCAAGAGTAGGTGCACTTGCCGCTCTGTGCAGATCACTCCCCATGTCTTTGTTTAAGGGCGTACCCACCGCTCCACGCAAGTCATCCTTATCTGTTTAAATATAAGAGATAGTTGTGTTTATTTTGATTTTATCCTGTTGCTCTAAAAGGGATCCACTGTGTCTGTCCCATGCCATTTTGAATTCTGTCGCTGTATTTGTCCCCCCCCCCCCCCCACTTCCATCGAGAGAGCATTCCAAACATCCACCACCCTTTCAGTGAAAAAGTATTTCCTGACATTGCCTTTCAGTTTACCCCCTTGCAGTTGCATGTTATGTCCTCAATTTTACAGCTTCCCCATCTTTGGAAGAGGTCTGTTTGTTCATTACTACTCTTAAGTATTTAACGGTCTGAATCATATCCCCCCCATCCTTCCTCTCCTCCAGTGTAGACATATTTAGATCTTCAAGTCTCTTCTCAAACGCTTTTTGGTGCAGGCTCCAAATAATTTGGTCACCTTCCTCTGAACAGTTTCCAGTCTTTATATTCTTTGTGAGATATGGTCTCCAAAACTGAGCACAATATTCCAAGTGAGGCCTCACCGTGACTTGTACAGTGGTATTAGTACCCCCTCCTTTCTGCTGGTAATTCCTTTCTGTATGCAATCCAGCATCCTTCTAGCTTTGGCTACCACCTTGTCACACTGTTTCGACACCTTGAGATCCTCGGAAACAAATCACTCCAAGGTCCTTCTCCTGGTCTGTGCACACCAACCTCTCACCACCCTATCGCATACAATTCGCTTGGGTTTCTACTTCCCAAATGCATAACACTGCACTTCTGCACATTAAATCTTAACTGCCAAGTAAGTATTAGATCATTCTTTCAGCTTTTGCAGATCTTTCCTCATGTTATCCACTCCCTCTGGGAAGTCCACGCTGTTGAAAATTTTGGTGTCATCTGCAAAAAGACAGACTTTTCCATTCAGTCCTTCAGCAATATCACTCAAACACATTGAACAGTACCAGTCCCAGAACCGATCTCTGGGGCACGCTGCTAATTACCTTCCTTTCATCCGAGTTAGTTCAGTTTACCATCACCTTCTGTTGTATGTCAGTCAACCAATTTCTGATCCAGTTTGCCACTTTGGGACCCATCCCCAGACTCTTCAGTTTACTGATAAGCCTCCTATGAGGAACAGTATCAACAGCTTTGCTGAAATCGAAGTAGATCACATCCATCGCATGCTCTTGATCTAGTTCTCTCTCAGACATCTACACTTTTGGTCATACGCATGCATTCTCTATACCAATGTTTTCAGCCCAGTCCTCTGGGACTCCCAGGCCAGTCAGGTTTTCAGGATATCCACAATGAACATGCATGAGATTGATCTGCGTACAATGGAAGCAGTGCATACAGATCTCATATGCATATTCATTATGGATATCCTGAAAACCTGACTGGCCTGGGGGGTTCCAGAGGACTGGGTTGAGAACCACTGCTCTATACGAAATGGGAAATACACATGTAGATTTTTGACCTACCCAATTCACATCCCCTTTCAATATCTACATATTATGGACATCCACTGTAAAAGCCAGATTTTCCACATGGAAATCATAAATAAGGCTTCAAACCAACAAAACAAACCAAACATAAAAGGACACCACACGCACACAGCCCCCCCCCCCCCCCATGTATCTTACTCTGGGGGCTCTCTCCACAATAAGACCTTCAAACTACGTAGGTCCTTGCATTTGCCTGTCAGGTCATTTGTATGGATTGCAAAGCTGGGGTTGCCAACTACCTTCAGATTTTCAGGACACATTCATCCAGTCCTGGTTTTACTCCCATTGCATGCAGGGGCTTGTAGTTCTAGTTTCTTTATGAAGAACAACCCTGTACAAAAGTTCCCAAGTACATTCCTTGTTAGGAAAAATCTTCAATAAAGATGCCTACTGGCTCACTTATTTTGCAGTCTTGTTACCCATCTGCAGCACTGCCTGGTAAGTCTTGCCCCAACCCTATATGGCAGCCTATTCCCTCTCTCTAAGGAAACCACAGGAATCCCGATGGGTCTCATGAACTATTAAAACAAGCACTATGACACTGCATTCAAAATTAAACTGCCAACAACTCTGAATTGACCCAAGCAACCTTTCTCCAAGACAGAGGGGGGGGGAAGGGGGAGATAATCAGCAATTAAAGTGCCTATTGACTCAAGGGAGATGAATCAATACTGTTGAACAATATGAAGCAATAATCTCTAACAGCATTCTATAATGGAAAGGAAATCAGTACATACATAAAGTAATTGGCAGCTCCCTTGGGGTCTCTGTTCAGCTAGACACCGCTGGTCCAATTAAAATGTCCCACCAGCTGCAGGAACATTTATCATCCATGTTTTCTCAATCAGAACCTGAAAATGCTATTAAGGACGGAGAATTGTGTAATTTGCCCTTCTCTTCCTCCCTCCTCAGTTATCTCCAATGTTTCAGTAAAGTTCCTGCCTTCCTCAGAGCCCCATGGTGGATAATCAAGCAACCGTGCTATGGAACCAGTATCTTCTCATTAGGATCTGAAAGAAGCCTCATTCATCCTCTGCTCGACCATCAGCTATTGATTCACAGCTTTTGGAAAGCCTTTCTAGGGACACAAGTACAAAAAAAAACAAAAAAAAAATCCAATAAAAGCCAAAGACACAGACGATGTGTTCAAGCTGTCCCTATGGGGGTGGGAAGCAGTACTGTGCGGTACACATGTCTTGTTGGCATGCTAGCCCGCACTTGCAAATTAGCCTCTAAATAATTCATTCCCAGCTACTGTTCCTCTAACAGAAGTGTTTTACCACATCACACAGAAGTCCAGAGCTCCTCACCGATCATTATTCATGAAAGCCTGGAGGAACTAATGGTGAATGCCTTTGTTCAATTAACTGAATATGCAAGTTGTGCTTCCATTTCAGAGGTTTTCTGAAAAACTCACGTGGATTGCATGAAGTTTTCTGAATCCTTTTTATGACAGCTAAAATAAAGCTGAAAGCCGCATATAAGCAACGTCATCACTCTGGGAGTTTCTCCAGGCCAACTGGAACAAATCTGGTTATATCCAATCAACTATTACAAAAAAGCATCATGAGACCCTCTACAGTATTTGGAAGAACTGCAGACCTTACATATTTATATCTTAATTTCTTAAACAATTCAAACTTGTGATTCGATGGTTAAAAAAAAACAAACAAACACACTACCTACCTATTCCTTCTATAGTACATTGCTTTGTGCAAAGTGTACAAAAGCCAAAAGGCTGCTTGGTCTTGTGAGCAATAAACTGCCCTCTTAGTAAATGTTAATGTCTGCTGTATTTGTACACCATATTCTTTAGACAGCCCGACCCAAACTTATTCACACTATAATGCTCTTTTAAAAAATCAACCACTTTGATGCAAGCTACTCCCTTCCCCCTTTCACCTATTCCACCTCCCAAGCTAAAAATCTCAGCCTCTCCATCCCCCTCCTGCTGCTTTAGGGTCTCCACTACAAGTGTGATGTTAAACATACAGAGGCCCAGGGCAGAAATGTGGAAGGGGATCCCAAAGCTTACCAGCAGACTGTATCTTCTTCAGCTTCAGGTACACTTGAAGTCCCTGCTTGCACCCCCTATCGCCAGCCCTGCTCTACTAAGGAATAATAGTCCCTAAAAGGAATGCAATGTGTGCCTTTGAATCAATGCAAGAAAGCCTAAGTATAAAAGCTAAGCAAGTTAATATGGTGAAGAACCTCACTGGTTTGGTTGCTTTTTGAAGAGACACTTGGAGCCAACAGTTGCTACATATTCCTCCAAGATTCAAGTCCCATTCATAAGAACCCAGTCCTCGTCTGGCACAGGTCAGTTTAGTCTCAATACTGTAGCTGGTGGGAGACAGATTCCACCCCCACACACTGCCAATAACAACCCAGCAGCCTAACAAAGAAATGCATTGATGGCGAGTTCTAAAGCACCCAGGGTCTGGCAGGGAACCAGCGGACCGCAGATGTTTATAAATAAGGAGCTTTGGCCACAGCCAAGGTCCTCTCTGCACGGCACCTCTCACACTCAATCTGTCGACGGAGTTTCACGACTCACCAGGCTGGGCTAAGAGCCCAGGTCCTTTCAGGCAGAGAAGAGCTAGAAGCCAAGTCAGATACAGATAGCGAAAGAAAGCACCCCGAATGCTTCGCTGTCATTTTCAAACATTTACTTTTCATTTGAAACGAGCACTTGTAAAGAGTAATATTTAAACAGGGCGCTACGACGAGAGGGCAAGTGGCATGTCTCTTTGTAGCCTCTTTTTTTTTATTTTATAAAAGAGACACACAGATGCCTGTGTCTCTTTATAAAATCTTACAGAAAAATCGCATCTAAATTGCATCCACATTTTATGCCTGCTCGGGAGAAGCTGCCAGCATACACAGGTGAAGTGCATGCCTAGATATGTATTATACAACAGGACACAGGGACATCACAATTCATCTCACAGCCTGCAACACGCATGTAGAGGCAGTGGAGAGAACTGGAATCTGGGAGAAAAGCAGCATATTGGGGGGGGGGGAGCTGAAAACAGTCCTTTCCGCCTCTCTTTGCCCGTGAAAATAGCTCATTGTGAAATTAAAAAAAACAACCCAAAAAAAACCCCTTCCTAATGTACTGGAATTAGAACTCAAGGAAGCAGCAAATGTAATTTTTATTTCCATCATTCAGATTACCTTCTCTCAAAAAAAAAGGTCTTACCAATTTATTATCACAATCAGACCCATCATCACTCTGTTAAGCACAGCACTGATGTCTGGCCTTGAAACCACAGTTTAGATTAACTCTTCACTGCCACCTGCAGGGGCTTTACTGGAGACTATATAGTCAGAGTTGGAAACCAACCTTCTATTATAGGGCTCTGTTGCAAAAAAAAAGGGAGATTGGTGAACAACAGCCTGCCTGCCTGCCCTTCCATATCACCCACTACAAGAGTCCCTTTTTTCCATTTAAGAAGAGCAGTAAGACCTGCCCATTATTTTGCTTTAATATGTTTTCCTCTGTATTTTACAGACTTACTTTTATTCTTTATGCTTTAATGTACATATGCCTGTACATCAATCAGCTCCTAGAGCTTTTAGGAATTAGGAAGGAAAAAAAAAAAAAAAAAAAGACACCTCATAAATGTGATGAGATACATTTTTAAGAAGCACGTGCTCTGCCTATCAGTTAAAGTCACTCTTTTTGTTTAGTTATTGCATAGAGGACATAGATTAAAGAGCCCAAGATGTGCTGTTTTCAAAACTAAAACTATGGCTCTTCGCGTTCTGCTTTGGCAGACTGAAGGAAGTCGCCGAATGCCCGGCTCCTGAAGTGCAGCAATAAGTTAATTCACGACATGTGAAAAAGCACAGAGCTGTCAGTATAACGAAGGATGGAAAACTACCAGACGAGGTAACTTTGCATCAGAAAACACACCTCTTCTGCAAATGGCACAAATTTAGAGGTTAGAAGGGGTGATACGTGCATGAAAGGGGAAAATGTTGCCAATACCCAGAATGCTGGTGAAATATAGTGGGCACTGCAGCAAAAAAACACAGCACAGAGGGAAACGAGGAATGTTTGCAAGCTGAGAGGGCACGCAGAAACCTAATTAGGGCGCGTATCCCTTATGCAAGAGGGATCACGCCGATGCCAGCACAGGGCACAAGATGCTCAGAGAAAAATGACACTGTTTTGTCCTACTGGAAGCGAACTTGGTGCTAATGAAAGCTGGAAACAGATTGCGCTGGCAGGGAGCTTGAAAACTAGGCCTGGGCAGAGCATGTACTCAGCTGGGTTGGCATTCAAAAGCCAGCAAAGAGAAAGGAGGCTAGGTCAGGGAAGGGAAGGGAATAAAGGCGGTTGTTAAAATCCTCCATTATACAGCAAGGCGGCAAGAGTTTAGCAGTGCAAGGGAGGCCAGACTTCCAACACTCCTTTGCACTGCTTGGAAATTGCACCTTGGTTCTGGGCAGAGATGATGGGCTGAACCTCTGCAGGCAATCGCTGCTGCCCAAGTCCAGCCATACCCATTCCATTGTAAAGGAAAACATGCAGCTATCAATTCCAGAATACAGGAACGGGAGGGAGGCTGGGTTCAGATATTAATAAAAAAAAATTTAAGGGCAATTGTTTATTGAATCGATGGCTTTGCATTTTATTAATTATACCAAATGGGACTGTGCAGTGGTTAGCAGCGTTTGTAAATAGGGCTTTGTCAGAAGGTTGTTTCCCCACATTCACTATATCAATGTTCACCCCCCCCCCCATCATGATGCTTAATTGCTCAGATATAAAGCAAAATTTGAGCTACCAGCTCAATCTTGCTAGATTCACATGCAGAGTCTGTTGGAATGTTCCATTTGTCGTTCTGCTGTATGTTCCCGTTTTCCATTGTATGTTGCTGGTTTGCGATGGAATGGGAAGTATTCAGTCTTATGCCATCACAATGGTTGTATATGTTTATCACTTTCTCATGCTGCTTCAACCTGCCTTGCCCTTTTCCATCAAGTATTATGGATTTCAGATCTGCCTTAAACATTGGGTTGCTCTATGCTCGATCTGTAAAGTCTAACACTCAATTAATTATCAATCTAATTAAATCAGAAGTTAGATATATCTATTAAAAAGAATGGATTAGGGGAAGCCCTTAAAATCAGTTCTGCCCTCCAAATTTCTCTTTTCAGTAGTAACGTGTTGGTGGGAGGGGTTTTAGTAGCTCATTGCACAGGGCTTAAGTTTAATAACGTAGCTGATCTAAGAGATGGGGCTTAGGAGTTCTTCCCGTTGACTGCCTCATTACTGAATCTGTGTGGTTTCTTGATCACCAGATTCTCCAGCAGCACCCCTGCTGGATGTGTTGGAATGGCTTGCCAGTTTGGTTTATGAAATGTGTAATCTCATGTCTGGGGACTAACTTGAAGGTAGATGCTTCCCCTTTTCTGCAGGACGTTGCCGTTTTTATGGATGCTACAGAAGCCTTGGAGCCTTTTCAGTTTATTTCTGGCACAACGCATGCCCAAGGGGTCATCTGCTTGATCTTCCCTTTCTGCCCAAGACACACGTGTTGAATGCTATCACTGCATCCATTACAGCCATGCTGGTAAAGTTGATCCGTTACCTCCCCTATCCTGCAGGTGGACTAAACATTAGCATGAAAATCATCAGAGAACGCTTGAGCACATCAACCAGCATCCTTCAAATCCCAAGGAGGCTTTGTTATAAGCTTAGAGACAACTGAAAAAAAAAGGTTTAGTAGAAGATAGCTCATGAAAAAGCGCTATAAAAATGTGTGCTTAATATTACTTCTTGGCCTTATGCACTGCTATAGTATAAACATTGCATCTTACTCATACAGTCAGCCTTATCAGTTGTACGTTTGCGACCTATATCCCCCCTTTGAGCTTCTCTACAACAGTAACTCACAAGAAAACCAGGCTGTGCATCACACCTGCCTTCTAGCATTCTCCTGAACCTCAGTCACTCTAGGTAATACTTCTCACACTTTCATCCCCTTCTTCAGCCATAATGTCAACCTAAGCAGACCAGAATGTCTCCGAAATTCTGCTCCCAACATTCTTTAAAGTGATCTAGTTCAAATCTTTGCACAAGTCAAATTTTCTACACTGGTCCCTGTGGTCTTGTTGGATTGTGTGGCATCACTCTAACAGTTATCAACTGATGGTCTGATCACCCTCAGAGAAAACCTCTGTGGGGATGTGTTGTGTTTTTTCAAGATCTCTCCTGTGGCATCACATTTGGAGTAACTTTGAGTGTGCATCTGAAAGACCAGTATCGAACATTCTTACTGATCATTTGAACTCTTCCTGTGCTTGATAATTTAACAGGTTTTTTTATACCATTTTAGTCAATGCTGTTTACATTGTAACGTAAACTTGATAATGTACATTAAACAGGGACATTGATAACTTGGATTTTTCTGAGGCAATGGAGGGTTAAGTGACTTGCCCAAGGCCACAAGGAGTGCTAGTGGGACATCAAATCCTAGTCTCTTGGTTCCCAAGCCAATGCTCCAACCACTAGGCTACTCCTCCACTCCTACATGGTAACTAGAGTGTACTAAAAAGGTTTTGGTCTCGAGTTTGGCTGAATATGGGCATGCTTGAGGGAGGACAACATCAATCTAGATGACAAAGGACTATTTACTAATCTAGTCAGTTTTGAAGAATTGGAGGAGTACAGTGTCCAATATAACTAATTGTAGGCCTATTAGTGGGTCAACTTATCGAATAAAGTCACCTTGCAGCACCTTCAGGAGTTTATGATTGCCCATGATGTGCTTGATGTCCATCACTATGGTTTGAGACTTAACCATGGTATGGAGACCCTGCTTTTGTCTCTTTATGATGCTCTAATGCACAGGTTAGATACCAATACCTCCTATCTGTTGGTGTTCCTAAATATATATCCACTGCTTTTTATACCATCTCACATAGAATCCTAATGGAAAGGCTGTCTTCATTGGGAGTGGATGGATCCATTTTAAACGGGTTCATTTCTTTCCTATCCAACCATATTTAGCAGGTCCAATTTTGGGATATTTTTTCTACATGGTCTGTGTTTGAGAGAGGAGTCCCTCAGGACACAAACAGGAGAGCTAAAAGTAAGATCTATATATGACCTTTGTGTGCGCTGCTACCTGGATTACATTTACAATATAGGATCTATGCCAATGACATCTTCATGTTCTTGACAGTCTTGGATTCTATTGAACCCATTTTGAGTGTGATGAAACATGGCTTCCTTTCTGCTGAGCAATGCTGTCCGGTTTGCAATGTGCTCTCAGCTTTACCAAGACGGAGACTTCATTTCTGGTTTACCTGCTTGTATTGTTCTCAAGGATGTATCGATGCTTTTAAAGTGAAAGTCAGACATTTGCGTGCAATTTTAGCATTGTTGGCTTATGCTCACATCTAAAAGCCGTCTTAAGAGCTACCGTTTATGAGATCACAATGCTTGGCCATTTGAAATTTTTCCCACCTCAACTGGTGTTTTAGTTAATATATGGTAACATGAGCAACTGTAATCAGTTGACTATTGCAATTCCTTGTTCACTGGATCGTCTGCGTGCCCTTCAGGTCCAACAGGATGCTGCTATCCATATGATCTTTAGCTTGACCAAGTTCAAATTATGTGTCTTCAGATTTGAAAAAGCTACACTGGTTGCCAGTAGTTTTAGACAAAATTTTAAATTTTATCCCATAATTTCTCAGCATTTTATGCTATGGGGCCAGCTTATTTGATATCTGTCCTACAGGAATGCCAGCCAGTGTGCTCTTTGCATTCCGATTGTTCTAACTTACTTTTGGTCCCACCAGCACTCGGAGTCTTGATTTTGCACAAACTCTAAAACATTCATTTTTGTGCCACTTTGAAAAACTCTCTGCCAATTGAGATTTGGTTAGAATCAGATTACTTAAAAGTCTGAAAAAAGTATGAAGGTACATCTGAGTAAACTAAAACATAAAAAGCCACCTAAAAGTAATCCACAAAACAAATATACATAATAAAATACACATACAAACCCCCAGATAATTTCATGATTTTATTTTATCAGCACAAGATTTGCCGATATGTGGACTATAAATGCAGCTAAATAAATTACTAGAAAGAATGGCTGCCTCTTGCTTATGGCTTGAGATCCATCTCAGTGTAGCTTCCATAGTCTTCACTGCATAGAAACCTTGCTTACATCTTTATTATTCAAGCTACATCGCATATTGGATAAGAGATTAATGTGCATAACAATAGCCTGACCTTAACTGCTACCTTTGATCTTGTAAATCCTGATCTTATTTTAGGTAGGCTAAGGCAGCTGGGCATCACTGGTCTAGTGCTCAGGGATTCCCAGTGGAGTGGAGGAGTGGCCTAGCGGTTGGGGCAAGGTACTTCAGGCCGGAAGGTCGGGGGTTCAAATCCCACTAGGGGATAGCAACCTTGGGCCGAAAGGACTGGGGTTTCTAGTCCCACAGGTGCTCCTTGTGGTCTTGGGCAAGCCACTTAAACCTCCATAGCCCATGTTCCCTGTAAAATAGTTATCTCCAAGTTATAATGCCCTGTTCAATGTAATTTCAGTTTGCTCAATGTAAACCGCACTGATGCAGAATAGCACAGTATATAAGAGAATGTAAATAAATAAATAAATAAAAAAAATTCCCAAAATCTCTAGCCAGCCAATCATCTCAGATGAAGAGGGGAGAGAAGTTATCCAGTTCATGGAGGATGCAACAGAATTCTTCCGGGTTCTCGCTTTCTCTGATGCTATTTACTATCCTTTTAAGTTCATTTGGCTGTAAGCTATGGGAGTAGAGTATTACTTTGTTTCTTATGATGTTCTACTGACAATTCCCTTTGCAGGAAACTGTCTCATACCTATGGCCTGTTGCTTTGTTAATTCCTAATCATCCATATTTCAACTACCTGCAATTTAACCTAGAGGTTCAGACAAAATATGTTACCTAATGATGATCCTTAGTTATCTGGCATCAGTATTCTGCTGGATGAAAAGCATTCTAAATTTGGCCCTTACCATGAGAATCCAGCTTCATCTTGTATGGCAAATCAGATATTCTTTTATTAATAAACAAACTGAGACAAGCCCTGCATGCCATTATCAAACTATCATATAGCTATGGTTTTCTAAGGAAGTAGCTGAAAAAGTGAAGAAAAAGAGGGAGGCCTTCATGAAATACAAAAGATCACAGAGAGAGGAAGATAGGCATCTGTATTTCAAAAAACTTAGAGAAGCTAGCAAAAGGATAAGACATTTTTCAGATATATTTTCAAATATACTAGTGAGAAGAGGAAGGGCAAGAGTGGTATTGTCAGACTCAAGGGTGAAGGGGAGGAATATGTAGAAGCTGATGAGGATAAAGCGGAATTGCCTCTCCACCTCTCCACCATCTTCTTCCCCTGTTCGGGGAAAGCAACGCCGCCAGGCCATCCGGCCTGCTTGTGAAACCCCTCCAGCCCAGTCGGGGCTGTGCGAGGGGGAGGAGCAGCAGCAGCGGACCGCATAAAGGGAGCCGCCGACGGCGGGAAAGCCTCTCCACCTCTCCACCATCTTCTTCCCCTGTTCGGGGAAAGCAACGCCGCCAGGCCATCCGGCCTGCTTGTGAAACCCCTCCAGCCCAGTCGGGGCTGTGCGAGGGGGAGGAGCAGCAGCAGCGGACCGCATAAAGGGAGCCGCCGACGGCGGGAAAGCCTCTCCACCTCTCCACCATCTTCTTCCCCTGTTCGGGGAAAGCAACGCCGCCAGGCCATCCGGCCTGCTTGTGAAACCCCTCCAGCCCAGTCGGGGCTGTGCGAGGGGGAGGAGCAGCAGCAGCGGACCGCATAAAGGGAGCCGCCGACGGCGGGAAAGCCTCTCCACCTCTCCACCATCTTCTTCCCCTGTTCGGGGAAAGCAACGCCGCCAGGCCATCCGGCCTGCTTGTGAAAACCCCTCCAGCCCAGTCGGGGCTGTGCGAGGGGGAGGAGCAGCAGCAGCGGAACCGCATAAAGGGAGCCGCCGACGGCGGGAAAGCCTCTCCACCTCTCCACCATCTTCTTCCCCTGTTCGGGGAAAGCAACGCCGCCAGGCCATCCGGCCTGCTTGTGAAACCCCTCCAGCCCAGTCGGGGCTGTGCGAGGGGGAGGAGCAGCAGCAGCGGACCGCATAAAGGGAGCCGCCGACGGCGGGAAGCCTCTCCACCTCTCCACCATCTTCTTCCCCTGTTCGGGGAAAGCAACGCCGCCAGGCCATCCGGCCTGCTTGTGAAACCCCTCCAGCCCAGTCGGGGCTGTGCGAGGGGGAGGAGCAGCAGCAGCGGACCGCATAAAGGGAGCCGCCGACGGCGGGAAAGCCTCTCCACCTCTCCACCATCTTCTTCCCCTGTTCGGGGAAAGCAACGCCGCCAGGCCATCCGGCCTGCTTGTGAAACCCCTCCAGCCCAGTCGGGGCTGTGCGAGGGGGAGGAGCAGCAGCAGCGGACCGCATAAAGGGAGCCGCCGACGGCGGGAAAGCCTCTCCACCTCTCCACCATCTTCTTCCCCTGTTCGGGGAAAGCAACGCCGCCAGGCCATCCGGCCTGCTTGTGAAACCCCTCCAGCCCAGTCGGGGCTGTGCGAGGGGGAGGAGCAGCAGCAGCGGACCGCATAAAGGGACCCGCCGACAGGCGGGCCCGCGCCTGGTCGGGCCCGCGCCTGAGGGCCTCGCCAGAGGGCCCTTTGGCGTGGCCCTTAGGCGGGGACTGAGAGAAGGAGCACCAGAAGAACTCTTGCCATCAGCGGCACCTATCCTCAGTCGGGAATTGAGCCTCCGGCAATAAGGTAACAGCACCAGCTTCACTCACCCAATTCGGAGCTACTTGTATGGACTTTTAAGGGATACCATTGCAAATAGTGATCATTGTGAGATACTGCTACCTATGATAACTACCCCTATTACACTGTTACTATGGGATACTGTTGCCAATAGTAATTATTGTGAGATACTGTTGCCAGTATTGATCATTGTCAGATACTGTTGCCAGTATTGATTATTGTGAGCAGCTATTTCAGCAGTAATTATTGTAAGATAATCTTGCCAGTAGTAATTTATTGTGAGACACTGTTGTGAGTATTGATCATGGTGAGATACATTTGCCAGCAGCAATCATTGTAAGATACTCTTGCCAGTAGAAATCATTGTGAGATAATGTTACCAGTGATGATCATTGTGAGTTACTATTGCTAGTAATATTTACCCACGGCAATCAGTAGTAATTACCGCTTCCTGCATTGCTATTACAAGACACTGTTGCCAGTAGTAAATACCCTTCACTGTTGTCAGTAGTAAATACTCTTCTTGCAGCTTGTGATACTATTAACAATAATAATTTCCCTCCCTCCAACTACATACCTCCAACTACTTCCCTCCCACTCTACCCATTACCTCATAAAATGAACAAAATGTCTCCTACTAAGATTACAAATCTCCTTTTCACTCTCTTTTTAATAACCCTCCTAACTCAACACATATACACTTACAAAACCAACCAAAGTCCACACAATAACATCCCAATCATCTACAATCATAACCGGAACCCTTATAATAAATTCCCAATCACGTACAATCAATACCAGAACCCAATATATAGCTCTACATACACAAACTCTCATAATCACCACTCGCGCCACACTTCACACAAACGCCATCACCGCCTCATCCAAATAAAGCAACAACCCATAAGTGATAAAATTGACCAAAATGACAATACAAACATCAAATTACAACTCATCCTAATAAACATACGATCCATAAGAAACAAAATACCTATAATTAATGACATAATTAACGATACATCCCCTGACATTATCTGCATTACTGAAACATGGCTCTCACCTACAGACACTATACTACTAAACCAGCTAACCACATATCAATATGACATTTTCAATTGCCAAAGGAATATAAAAAGAGGAGGGGGTGTAATGATTCTCACCAAAAATTACCTAAAATTCACCCTAACAAACCTAAATAATATAGATGGAATAGACATCGTTAACATAGAAAATAAAACCATGGCTCTCACCCTCATCTACAGACCCCCATCATCCGATCAGAAAAACCTCACCCCTATCCTAGAACTTGCATGTACAGCATCACAAAGCAAACCACTTTTACTCCTTGGGGACTTGAACCTTCCATCACTAAACCATTCACAATCAGATAACTTCATAGACACTATGTCACAAATGGGGTTCACACAGATAATACATGCCCCTACGCACAAAAAAGGTAACATACTTGATGTAATTTTCCTCCCAGCCACACTCTACAATCACTTACTACATACCACTCTGAGTATAACTGAAGTACCCTGGTCAGACCATCATCTAATCACAATCCAGCTACCAGCACAAATCCCAAAAAACAATGGGAGCACAACTCCACATACTTCACGCTTCGCACGCTTTGACAAAGACACATTCCTCGATAAAGTACTACCCGAACTAGACACAAGCTCACCAGACATCAACTCAACCATAACACATTGGAATCTAACCATTCAAAAAGCAGCTGCCCACACACAAGTCTTACACAAACAAACAAAAAAGACAGAAAAATGGTTCACAAAAGAGCTGACAAAACTAAAAAACAACTGAGGAAACAAGAAAAGAGATGGAGAAAACTAAAATCTGATGAAACAAATCACAATACATGCTCTTACTTATGGAATACAAAAACGCAATTAACAAATCAAAAAGAGACTACCACTCCAAAGTAATAAATTCTTCCATCAACCGCCCAAGGGAGCTATTCGCGATAGTAAAAACTTTAACCAAAACTAACAACACCGAACCTAAACAACAAGCAATAAATATACAAACACTAGCAAAACATTTTGCGGAAAAACTAAAAAACAAAACCACTACCTCAACTCCTGTATTATCAAACACAAAAATCTCACATGAATGGACAAGTTTCCAATTGGTAGAACAAAAACAACTCCTCAAAATCATAACTATGATAAACACCACCACTTCCCCACTCGATCCATGCCCTGTGTCATGGATTAAGTGTGCAAAAGCTGAATTGGTGGTAAATATACAATACATCGTTAACCAATCCCTTTCACAGGGCATCATGCCTGATGCCCTAAAACTCACAACACTCCGACCAATAATAAAGAATAATAAGCTCGACTCAAATGACCCGAATTCATACAGACCCATAGCCAGCATTCCATTCATAGCCAAAATAATAGAGAAAACAATTCAAATTCAGTTACAAGAACACATTGATGAACACAAACCTCTTGACTCACACCAATTTGGTTTCCGCCCATTCCATGGAGTAGAAACCCTCCTAATCACCCTTATGGACTTCCTCATCAAGGGCACTGATGGCAAACATCAAGGCTTCTTACTCCTTTTTATAGATATCTCTGCCGCCTTTGATAACATTAATCACATGACACTGATCAACAGATTAGAAAACCTAGGTATAGGCGGGATTGTCCTTAACTGGTTCAAATCCTATATTTCACATAGATTAATACGAGTCCAAATTGACCAACAAGCATCAGAAACATTCCCTCAAGGACAGGGAATACCCCAAGGATCAGCCCTTTCGGCCCTCTTATTTAACTTGTACCTGCAACCGATAACAGACATATTTAAAAAACACAGGATTAACCATTTTATATATGCCGATGACATCATGTTAGCTATCCCCATAAATGCTAAAAACCCTACATATGACTCGCTATCCAAATGCATGGCTGAGACCTCCTCCTGGATGGAAACTAACCACCTTAGCATAAACCTCAAAAAAACTGAGGCAATGTTTGTGACAAGACCACCCACGACTGAGAACTCATACCCAGAAACAATCACAATCAACAAAACCTCCATACCCGTCAGAAAACAGGTAAAATACTTAGGAGTAATAATAGACCACACCCTCACCATGCTACCTCACATAAAACAAATAGTAAAAACCATCTTCTATAAACTCAAAACTATTCAGCACCTAAGGCCACTTCTTGAAACACAAGACTTTAGATCCGTAGTAAGTACACTGATCACCCCGCACTTCGACTATTGCAATAGTCTCCTAATAGGCCTCCCCCAAAAGAGCATATACCTTCTCCAAAGAGCACAAAACATCTGTGCAAAGGTAATCTCTAAAGCTCGCCTAACTGACCACGTGACCCCAATACTACTGGAACTCCACTGGCTCCCTATAAACAGCCGAATCAAATATAAGATTATCCTAACAACCTATAAACTTATAAATGACATAACCCCTTCACACCTATCCACATTACTCCAATCTCCAACATCGACAAGGACCCTCAGACAGAACGCGGCCCACTCCCTCATCACACCAAAAGCCATCCGTAAAACTAAGAATTCCACTAGCTCCAGAGCATACTCATTCACTGCCCCTACACTCTGGAACGACCTCCCTATTGAACTTCGCACCATAAGAGACCTCACCCAATTCAGAAAAGAATTAAAGACCTACCTATTCACTGAACACTTCGAAATCCCCTATTCCCCCAAGACCAGCTCCACAACAAACATGGTCACACATACACAGACTCCCTTAATCCCCTAACCCAACAATGTATCCACAAGACTTTCCCCCCTCCCTCACACCTGAAGACGAAAAAAGGAACTAAATTCCAGCACCTACACCAATTCCTGCCCCACACACCACACACACCACACACTGTAAATATTCATTTGTATAAAGTTTAATATGTTTGCTTTAATACCTATAAATGGTATATTTACTGTTTAATGTAAATAGTTGATTTCTATTGTTCTATGTTCTATGTTCTATGTAAAATGTATACAAACTGTGTACATGACTGTTGACTTGTTATATGTAAACCGCCCTTGATCTCTGGAAGGGGCGGTATAAAAGAAATAGTTAAATAAATAAATAAAATAAATAAATAAAAAAATTGCTTAACAAATATTTCTGTGCTGTGTTCACAGATGAAGAACCATGAGCAGGACCTCAGAAAACACCCACAAACAGGAACAGAAGCAAGGAACATCTTGAACAACTTTCAGAAGACTGTGTTCATGAGAAACTAGCTCAACTTAAAGTAGACAAAGCAATGGGACCGGATGGGATACACCCTAGAATACTGAGGGAACTTGGGGACGTTCTAGCAGCTCCACTGACTGACCTTTTCAATGCCTCGATGGAGTCAGGAGTGGTGCCAAAGGACTAGAGAGAAGCTCATGTGGTGCTTTTACACAAAAGCGGAAGTAAGGATGTAGCTGAAAACTACAGGCCGGTTAGTTTAACATCGCTTGTGAGTAAATTATTGGAAATGCTGCTGAAAGAGAAAATAGTGAGGTTTCTGGAGTCCAGCGGATTACAGGATCAGAGGCAGCATGGATTCACCAGAGGCAGGTCTTGTCAGAAAAATCTGATTGATTTCTTTGACTGGGTGACCAGGGAGTTGGATCGAGGGAGAGCCCTAGATGTGGTGTATTTAGATTTCAGTAAAGCCTTTGACACCGTTCCTCACAGGCAACTTAAAAACAAACTGACCACCCTAGGATTGGACCCTAAAGTTACTGCTTGGGTTAGAAACTGGTTGTGTGGGAGGCGACAAAGAGTACAGGTAAATGGAGCTCACTCCGAGGAGAAGGATGTTACCAGTGGTGTGTCCCAGGGATCCATCCTTGGTCCGATTCTTTTTAACATCTTTGTTAGTGATATAGCAGAAGGGCTGTCAGATAAGGTTTGCCTTTTTGCGGATGATACCAAAATCTGCCATAGAGTAGATACCCAGGAAGGTGTAGATAACATGAGGAGGGATCTAAGCTTGAAGAATGGTCTAGAATTTGGCAGCTGGGATTTAATATTAAAAAAATGTAAGGTCATGCATTTGGGCTGCAGCAATCCGAGGGAGCAATATAATATAGGGGGTGAAGTACTTTTGTCCACTAAAGAAGAGCGGGAGCTAGGCGTGGTTGTGTCTGATGATCTTTAAGTAGCTAAACAGGTAGAAAAGGCGACGGCAAAAGCTAGGATGCTTGGGTGCATACAGAGAGGAATGGCTAGCAGAAAAAAAGAAGGTGATAGTGCCTCTGTATAAGTCTTTGGCGCAAACTCATTTGGAGTATAGTGTGCAATTCTGGAGACCGCACCTTCAAAAGGATGTGAACAGGATGGAATTAGTACAGAGGGTGGCTACTAAAATGGTTAGTGGTCTTCAATATAAAAGCATATGAGGACAGACTTAAGGATCTTAATATGTACACCTTAGAGGAAAGGCGAGATAGAGGTGATAGATTGAGATGTTTAAATACCTCCGTGGCATAAATGTACAGGGGGAGAGCCTCTTTCAATTGAAAGCAAGTTCTGCTACGAGGGGAGATGGGATGAGGGTGAAAGGGGATAGATTCAGGAGTGATATGCAGAAATATTTCTTTATGGAACTAGTGGTGGGATCCATGGAATAGTCTCCCAATGGAGGTGGTAGAGATGAGGACACAGTATCCAAATTCAAAAAAAGCATGGGACAAACACAGAGGAACTCTAAAGGAAAAAAGGGGACTGTTGTAGTTGCTGATATGGAAGGACAGACTAGATAGAAAAAGACTACATGGCCTATGTTGTTTTTATGTTTCCAATTCTTTTCCCCATAGATATATAAAAAGAACAACCCCCATGTCCAATTTGCAGCAGCGTTATTGAGAGATAAACACAAATCCGCATGATCGTGAGGTTAAGATTAATTTACAGGGATCCTGGATTTGACAATTGTGATGGAGAAAGGACAAAGACTAGGGAAGAAAAAAAAATGAACCACCATCCTTTTACTTGTGTCTGTAAATAACTTTAATCCACAATGTGCAAGTTTTGTTTTCTAGGTTTCATGGATCCAAGCTTATTCCAGTTAAGAGAATTTGTCTGGTAATTTCATTCCATGTGTAGAAATGTAAATGCTGAGATGTTCATTGTAAATAGTACCTCCCAGAGCTTCTTATAATTGCAGATGAGAACCTCTGGAGAATGGTTAAGCACATATTCTCCTGTTTTATCTATGATTAATTTGTAGTTGTGCACGAGTGCATTGGAAGATCTTCATGTATGGTTGCTTCTGGTACAAGGGTTGCTCAGAAAGTAATGCCTCACATGTTTTTTCTCAGTCCAGAATGAAGATAGGTGGTGTGAAATTGAAAGGGTAGTAACTTGGAACTTCAAAGGACACGTGTGTAATTTTACAGTCGTCCGACAAATAGGCGGTAGTGAGCCTTCAAATGGCATCTGAGTGACACATACTACAAACAAATGAGCTGTAATTGAATTCTTGGTAGAGGAAAAAGAAAGTGTGAGAAACATTCACAAACGGTTGTGTGTTGTGTATGGAAGTTCTGCGGTAGATAGGAGCACAGCCACCAGTCCAGACAAGTTGCAGCATGCTGATGACATTTGTGCGGATCGGCACATCACGAATCGGGAATTGTCCGTACAGCTTTCAGTCAGTAGAGGTAGTGCAATGGCAATTATTGACTCTTTGGAATATTCAAAGGTGTGTGCAAGATGAGTTCTGAAGTCTCACAACCGAATACAAACGCCAAAGGAAAGACATCTACTCTGATTTGTTGGAGTGTTTTGAAGCTGAGGGGGAGGCCTTTTTGTCACAGATCGTCACAGGTGACGGAACCTGGGCTCACCACTATGAACCAGAGACTAAAAGGCAGTCCCATTCCATACACAGCACACAACCGTTTGTGAATGCTTCTCACTTTCTCCTCCACCAAGAATTCAATTACAGCTCGTTGTTCGTACCGTGTGTCACTCACAGACGCCATTTTAAGGATCACTACCGCCTCGCTATTTGTCGGACAACTGTAAAAATTACACACGTGTCCTTTGAAGTTCCAAGTTACTACCCTTTCAATTTCACACGTCTATCTTCATTCACGAATATCTTGGACCAGAAAGACTCCTCTCACTGATTGCACCTCCAGCCCCTAAATGACCCCCTCTATCACCAACTATGAAACTTACGTCTTTTTGTCTACGTTTGTCTAAATTAGGCCGCTTTGACCCAATGAAAAGCGGAATATAAATGTAGCTAAATAAATAAATTCTGGACTGAGAAAAACCATTTGGGGCATTACTTTCTGAGCAACCCTCGTATATTTAAATATCTTAAAAGTTGCATGATAACAAAAGACTAAGAAGAAAATGCTAAGGAATGGGATGGCTACAGAACAATTATGAAGGTATTTAAAGGAAAAGATACAAGTTAGAAGCTTTGAAAATTGAATTGCTTGTCATAGTCAAAGCAAGTTTATACGATTGAAGGGAACTGTAAAAAAGAGAAAAAGGAGAAACCACCAACATATTTGAATACAATAATATAATCTAGATACTCTTATAGATAAAAGACAAGAAAACTGGACTCATTACGAGATATGCCTTAGTGAAATAGAAGGATCTAGGAATGCAAACCATCATGTGCATTCGTCATATTGCTTATCCTAAAGATTTGCAGATTTGTTTTCATTGTGCAGTTATGGCCAGTAATGCAGCTATCCCTCTTTTTATTTCTTATTGTGCAAGTAAATTAAGCAATTAAGCCAAGTCGGCAAACGTGTGTTATGTTTTCAGGTCTTCTCACTTGCTTCTGGGACCAGAGATAGAAAACCAAAGGCCGAGGAAGGATTCCTGTGTTTACTGCCCCCAGCCAGGAACAGGGGACACAAAACAGGTGTCAACATGTGACGCTCCTTGAGAGGACCTTAAGAGGCCACAAAAAGAGTGTAGAGAAATAACTTATTCTTTAGATATTCTGGGCCATTTTATCCAATGGCCTTGAAAATCAGAGATAGAGTTTTAAAAATTTGGCCCTGTAGGCTACTGGTAGCCAGTGCAGATTTTGCAGGAAGGTGCAATGTAGTCATGTCATGCTGCAGCATTTTGGATCAATTGCAGCTGGTACAAACTTTGTGATCTGACCAACATATCGGGCATTACTTTAGTCTAGCCCTGATACTAATCACAGCATGAACCACTGGTCAGACTCATCTTCTCAATATATGGAGAGAGATTTCATAGTTGCTGTAGCTGATAGACAGCTTTTAAAGGTTGCCTGAACTTGTGGGTTCAAAAGCAAGTGATGAGTTCAGCAGTATCTCGAGATTGCAGACTTGTGATTTTAGGGAGGGGGGAGGGAGTTCATATTTCCCAAAAGCATTTTGATGTCAACTACCTGTCTGCTTGTGTCAGTAACCCACAGAATCTCCATTTTACATAGGTTCAGGCAAAGTTTGACATTTGCTCATTCCTGAGACAGGCAGACAATTTACTCAAAGCAGTGGATATGAGCAGTACATCAGCATAGATACAGAATGTGTCAATCACCTGAGGAATGCAGGTAAACCATGGCCACAAATAAAGGAAGTTCAAACCACCACATTTATTGAAAGATACTTTACCTCCATTTCTGGTTTTATGGTTTGTGTTCATCTTTTTGAGGTTCTCTCTTGTGGGTGTCCATCACCTGAAACAGCTCAGCTAGAGACTTGAGAGAGATATTAAATATAGGAGATATAGCAGGAATACTTCCAGTATCCTGCAGTTCAATGCCCAAGGTAATGGTGCGATGTTGAACAGAACTGAAAGTTGTCTGTCTGACAGACAGGATTTAGAAGCATGCAAATACCACTGTCAACAATGCCCATTTCCACCGGCTGTGCAAGCATGATATTGTGGTCCACAGTGTCAAAGGCTGGTGAGAAATCAGTTCTAGTATCAAGGTAGATCCCCTGTCATGGTTTCCATGGAGGAGATCATGAGGTCTGACATCAGACTGGCTAAATGAAAGAAACTGGTTAGACCCATGTCGATCGTCTAGTTAAAAGCAAAACTGTTGGTTCTAAGTTTTCCCAGAAAAGGGATGTTCAATACAGGCCCAGCCCATCCGCTAGGCGAGCGAGGTGGCCACCTAGGGCAGATCTCTGTGGGTGGCAGGTCATGTGCTTCAGCACACATGGCCTGCCACCTGCCTCCCAACATGCTGAGCCACACTGCCTTTTCTCCCTCCCCCCCCCCCCCTTGCTGAGCCACACTGCACTGCTGCCTGCTGCCACAGCAGATTCCGGCAGCAGGGGGTGGGGGGAGACAGCTACGCTCTGCTTCAGGCCATGTATTTCGGCACACATGGCTTGCTGCTTCTGAATTCCTGAAGTTATGTAGGGGGAAAGGGGGGGCGGTTAAAAGCAGCAGGCTATGTGTGCCGAAGTGCTGCCAAGCTACACCTCCCCCTCGACGCTGAGACCAGAATCAGGAGTGTGGTTCAGCATGGGGGGAGGAGTGGCCAAAACCCTTGGGACAGAACTGGTTCAATACTGGGTCAGTAGTTTTCAGGCTTATCCTAGTCATAGGGAGTTTTTTCAAGAGGGGGCATCCCACAGTCTTTTAAGTGCTGTTGGCAGATGCCCTTCTACAAGAGGAGCTCACAATTTGTGGCCCCTTCAATGGAGGCCTCCATTAGCCTGCTGTACCATTTTTGCTGTGCAAGACTCAAGGAGGCAGGATGTCAGCTGTAAATTTCTCAAAATCTTTTAGAGCCTCCTCCATTACCTGGTTGAATGAGTACCAGATGGCTGTGCATAGGGGCGATAACGAAGTGTTTTCTTTAGCTAGTGGCAAAACACAATGGAACCATCTGTAGGCCCTGATGGAGGCCTTTAATTTTACTGGTAAAGTATGCTGCAAAATCATCACTAGTCAGTTGTGATTGGGAAGGCCGATTCTGTTGTGTGTGTGTGGGGGGGGGGGGGGGGTTGCAATTGACTGTTTACCATTTTGAATAGATGCTTGATTGAATTTGCAGATTGTTCAATCTTCAGAGAGAAGTATTTTAGCAATCCTTAAAGCTTGACGGTACACTGCAATGTTTCCTACAGTTGAGTCTATCCTTGTCCAGGTGGTATTTATGCCCAGTCCTTTCCAGTTTAACTCCTTGACACCTAAGGAGCTGTAGTTCTGAGAAAAACCTTGGGCAGTGTTGTGTGTAGGACATAGAAAAAGCAGCCCCACTAAACAAGGTCTCAAGGCCATCGCTAAGTGTGTATTCATATGTTGACCTGCTCCGATATGGCAGTCATCTTTTTATCCACATGGGGATAGCCTCTAGGAAACTCAGCAGTCAAGATTTCTCGGGTTTCTAATTTCTTTCCAGAAATGCTGGTAGGGCCCTCCTGTTTTATGGTGTCCTTTATAGAAAATGTATCAAAAACTTATTTGTCCATAAGGGTATTTGATGCCACCAGCCTCCTGTTCCAGGACATCTGTCCCTTTGCAGAACACCTAATCTAGCATATGTTCCTTTATGTGGACTGGAGATTTGATAACCTGTGCAAATCCTAATACTGCCACCTCCTCAAGGAAACCTTTTAGTGATAGTATTTGAGGTTTTAATATGCAAGTAAAAAAGTCTCCCATGATCACTAACCTAGGGAAGTTCATGGTTCCTTCTGTAACCAGATCCATAAGCTCTTGCACAGATGACATGTTCTTGCGAAGTCCTCAATAGATCACGAGGAGCCCCATAGGCTCCTCAACTTAGCTGGGCTTGGCTGGTACTGGATGAGGGATCGTGTTTGATATCGTTCAGTCAGAGAGAGTCCCCCCAGTTTTATCCAGCCAGGTCTCCATTATTTCCAAGATGTCTGGGCAGAATTTGCTGATGGCATCATGGATCATAGGAAACTACACTCAAGTTGCCAAATAGTGGCTTGGTACTAACAGGTGTGACTAGATGATAGAAAGGTAGCTGTTTGGGTGTAATTAATTGGGTATTTGGCCTTTTGAGTTTGTGTCCTCTTGGTGGTATGGGGGAATCTGTCTCCTTGACATTCTAAAGGGGCTGCTTCCTGGAAAGCTGAAATCGGGGGGGGGGGGGGGGGGGATAGTCCATCAGCCCTGTTCCACTTTTTCTTTCTCAGCAAAGGAATATCTAGAGTTTTGTGCCCTTTTTATACAATTTTATTTGAGAGCTGTCATCCAATTCCTGGGAAATTTCATTGCATCGCCATGATCTTAGGACTTAGTCCTTGGCACCAAAAGTAAAAATTCAAGTCATGTATCTATAGGGGCACTTATAGAATCATTCCTAGTTAGTCTTTGCTGGGGATATGCAACCGATAAACTGCAGTACAGACCATACGGTATCCTGCAACACATAACCCACAAGAAGAAATTAGACTTACCTGCTAATTGTCTTTCCTTGAGTATTCTCCAGGCCAGTCCAGGAAATGTTGGGTGGTCAATCCGCTCCAGCAGCTGAGGACTGGAATCTGAAAGGTTTTCTTGACAGCCTATCCAGCTCCCCTAGGTGTCAGCTAACCAGTCTCTCGGTAACAAAGCAGATAAGCCAACCCAAAGACACGAATAAGCTAAGCCAAACAAAAAACAAAACTAGGCAGAACGGTGTGTCCCCTAGAAAGTCATAATGTAGACCAATTTGTCTTCCCATATTCCCCCGCGCTACGAGGAATTACCCGCACAGACTGCCTTTTCAAGCAACACAGTTGCCCGGGCAAAAAGTGAAATACGGCAGTGGGCATACTCTTCCTTCTTTTTTTTTTTTTGAATAGTGTAGTGTAATCTGATTCTGATCTGCGTTCCCCTTCCCCCAGGGAACCTCAGCAGCCTAAACCACTGCATTGCGCAGCCCCGCGACTCAACATAAGCACCTGAACACGCCCCGGACTCGCAGAAATACTAAGGGAGGGTCCTGGACTGGCCCGGAGAGTACTCAAGGAAAGACAATTAGCAGGTAAGGCCTAATTTCTTCTTCCTTATCGTCTCTCCAGGCCAGTCCAGGAAATGTTGGGAAGTACCAAAGCAGTACTTAAATCCGGGAGGGACCTGCGAGGCCCGCCACGAGTGCCGCTGCGCCCACTCTGGCGTCCTCCTGCGCTTGAACATCCAACCGATAGTGCTTCGCAAACGTGTGCAGAGACGACCATGTAGCCGCTCGACAAATGTCCGCCGGCGGAATCAACACATGTTCCGCCCAAGAGGTAGCCTGACCCCTGGTTGAATGAGCCCGCAGACCCTGAGGAAGCGGAGTGCCTTTCGCCTCGTACGCCACGCAAATCGCATGTTTCACCCAGCGAGCGATCGACGCCTTGGTGGCCGCCTTACCCTTTGCCGCGCCACCATAAAGAACAAACAAGCTGTCTGACTGACGAAATGACGCTGTGACCTTGATATACTTGCGCAACACACGGCCCAAGACCAACCGCCCTATCCAAATCAGAGGACCCTAGGACACCAAAGGTCGGACGAGAAACCACCTGGTTGACATGAAACGGCGACACTACCTTGGGCAGAAAGGAAGGCACCGGACGCAACACCACCTTGTCCGCGGAAAAGTGTAGGAACGGTTCCTTGCAGGACAGCGCCTGAAGATCGGAAATCCTCCTTGCCGAACACAAAGCCACCGGAAAAGCTGTCTTCCAGGACAACTCCCTTAGGTGCTCAGACCTATGACCGAGAAACGCCGGATCCGACAACGCCTGTAATACTAGGTTCAAATCCCATGGAGGAACTACCGGACGCCTCGGAGGCCGAATGTTTTTGGAAGCTCGAAGGAAACGGAGCACATCCGGATGAGAAGCAAGCGGCCTGCCCTGCACCTTCCCTCGGTAACAAGACAGCGCCGCCACCTGAACTCGCAAGGTACTAAGAGCCAAACCTTTGTCCAATCCTCCGTGAAGGAAACCCAAAATATCCGGTATCAACGCCCTGTCCGGCAAAGCGTCACGCTCAACGCACCAAGCTTCAAACAAACGCCAAACTCTAACGTAAGCCAACGACGTCGACCGCTGTTTGGACTGCAACAGAGTCTATCACTGCGCTTGAATAGCCCTTGCGTTGTAATTTGCGCCGTTCAAGAGCCAAGCCGTAAGACAGAATCATTCCACATCTGGCATGAAAACCGGACCTTGGCGCAGGAGACCGCTGCTCATGGGGAGCCGGTAGGGAGGCATTACTAGTAACCTGATGAGGAGGTCTGCATACCACGGACGTCGAGGCCAATCTGGAGCCACCAGAAGCACCGGACCTCTGTGAACCACCACCCTTTGGATCACTCTGCCCAAAAGCAGCCACGGCGGAAACACATACAGAAGCTGCTCCGGAGGCCAAGGCTGGACTAGACCGTCGAGGCCCTCCGACATGCGTTCCATGCGATGGCTGTAAAAGCGCGCGGCCTTGGCGTTGGCCTGAGTAGCCATCAGGTCGAGAACAGGCTGCCCCCAGCGTAGAGCAATCGTCCGAAAGACCTCCTCGTCCAGCTCCCACTCCCCGGGATCTAGACGATAACGACTGAGAAAATCCGCCTGTACGTTGTCCTTGCCGGCCACGTGAGCTGCCGATATCGCCACGAGATAGGCTTCCGCCCACTGAAACAGGAGCAGACATTCTTCCAGCAGCGGAGCACTACCGGTGCCCCCCTGCTTGTTGATGTAAGAAACCGTCACCTGATTGTCGGAGAAAACCCGCACTGCCTGCTTGACCAGCACGTCCACAAAGACTAACAGAGCGAGACGAACCGCCCTGAGCTCCAAACGATTGATCGACCAAGACTGCTCCTCTGGCGACCACAACCCCTGAGTCACCCGACCCAGACAATGAGCTCCCCAGCCGGAGAGACTGGCATCCGTCGTGAGTAACACCAAGTTCGACACCTCTAGAGGAACTCCCGCTTGAAGATGGGCTGGAACCGTCTACCACTGCAAGCTGAGACGCACTGCGTCTGGACAAACCAACCTGCACGAGAGAGGATGGTGTTGCGGAGACCAGCGAAACAAGGCGCTTTGCAGCGGCCGCATGTGAGCCCTGGCCCATGGTACCAAATCTAAGGCCGCCGCCATGGATCCCAGCAACTGAAGGTAACGCCAAGCCGTCGGAGCCTTGATCCGCAGAAAGGATGCCACCTGCCGAAAGATCTTTTCCACTCTGTCTTCCGGCAGAAACACGGACGCTACTCCCGTGTCGAAGAGAGCCCCCAGGTATGTCAAGCGTTGCACGGGCTCCAAATGGCTCTTTGCACAGTTGATGACCCAACCTAGCTGCTCCAAAAACTGCACCACGCGCGCCGTGGCTGCCTGTGATTCCGTCATCGACGGCGCTCTTATCAACCAATCGTCCAAATAGGGATGAACCTGAATCCCTTCCTTCCGGAGCGCCGCCGCTACTACCACCATCACCTTGGTGAAGGTGCGAGGAGCCGTGGCCAGCCCAAACGGCAATGCTCGAAACTGAAAATGACCCATGGGCACCGCGAAACGGAGAAACCGTTGATGCTCCGCCCGGATCGGAATGTGTAGGTAGGCCTCTGTAAGGTCTATGGAAGTCAGAAACTCGCCTGGCCGAACTGAGCGAATTACCGATCGTAAGGTCTCCATCCGAAAATGAGAGACCCGCAAACCCCGATTCACGTGCTTGAGGTCTAGAATAGGACAAAAAGAACCTTCCTTCTTCGGAACCACAAAATAAATCGAGTATCGACCGAATCCGCACTGGTCCACAGGCACCGGCACCACTGCCTGAAGTGACAACAGCCGACGGAGCGTCTCTGCCACCACCGCCCTCTTCGCCTGTGGACCACACGGAGACCGGACGAACGAGTCGGGAACCCTTTGCGCGAATTCCAAGGCATAGCCGTCCCTGATAACTTTCAGAACCCATTGGTCCGTGGTGATACTGGCCCAGGCGGAGAGGAACAGTTGCAACCGACCTCCCACCGGAATCTCCACCTGGACCGGCCTCACTTCATTGGGACTTCTTGGAGGTAGACTGCGTTGCACCAAAGTAGCCTCTACCGAAACCTCGGGATCCCCGAAAGGAATGACCCCTGGACACAAACCGACCACGCTGATAGGACGTGAACTGGGCACCGCGGAACCTGCGAAAGTCCCGACCTTGACCTCTCTGTACGGACCCCGGCTTGGAAGCTCTCGGGCGGTCTTCCGGCAGCCACCCCCCTTTGGAGTCCCCCAAATCCTTAACAATCTTATCCAAGGCTTCTCCAAACAACAACTTGCCCTTATATGGCAACTTACTAAGGCGGGCCTTGGACGACGCATCTGCCGCCCAATTTCTAAGCCAAAGGAAACGTCTCGCCGCGATGACGGACGCCATAGCCTTAGCCGAGATGCGAACCAAATCATAAAAAGCATCAGCCTGATAAGCAGCTGCCGACTCCAGCTTTGCCACGGTTGCAGGGGAGTCCTCCCCCTGCTCTGAAGACTGCTCACCCTGCAGCCAGCGGATGGAGGCTCGCGACACATAAGCACCACAAATAGACGCCTGAAGGGCTAAGGCACTAGAATCAAAGGCTTGCTTCAGCAGCGCCTCCAAACGGCGATCCTGCAAATCCTTGAGAGCCGTACCTCCTTCCACAGGAATGGTGGTCTTTCGAGTGACAGCTGATACAAGAGCGTCTACCTTTGGCATACGCAACAAGTCTTTTTCTTCCTGAGACATAGGATAAAGCCGCGCCAACGAGCGTCCCCCCCTGAGGGACGCCTCAGGGAACTCCCACTCAGCTTCAATCATCTGTTTGATAACGCGATGCACAGGGAAACACTTGTTTTCAGCTCTGAACCCCTGCAATAAAGGATCTTCCAGAGGCTCTTGCGGAGCGGCTGGAAGAACTAAATTCAAAGCCGAAAGAGATTGAGAGATTAAAGCTCCCAGCTCCTCCTTATGGAACATCCGAAAGACATTGGGATCCTCCCCCGGTCCCAGCTCACCTTCCTCTAGATCCCCAGACCAAGGATCTAAGCCTGGGACAGAGAGAAAATCCCCCTCTTCCACTTCGGGAGAGGACACACTAGGAACCTCAGTGTGCTCCATAGTTTGGTCCTTACCTGGCAGCAGCACAGGATTAGGCTCTCCCAAGAGACCCTGTGAGGGAGAGGGCACAGAGGAAATCAAAGGGATATCCGAGCCAGGAGGGAGAGAGCCCCGAGTGTGCCTAAGCAGAAAAGCCTGATGCATAGCTAAAATAAACTCCGACGAAAAAAAGGCACTCGGAGAATCCTGCACTGCAGGAGTAGGCTGGTGCGGCAGGTCTGGGCTCACTGCCGGCTTCACAGACTTTGATTTGCGTTTGTGTGGCTTAGGAAGAGACACGGGAGCACCGGCCGGTTCTAACAAAATGGCCGCCATTCCCGCACTTTCCCCCGCACCGGGAGCCAAACTTAGCTCAGACCCTGAGGCAATATTCGCCATGATCACACAGACCCGAAAATAAAGGGCCGATCGCAACGATCACCCCTTGATCCGCCACCAAAAATGAAGTCTCCCAAAACACGTTACAAACCGCGTGGGAATGCAAAATGCCGACGCGAAAGGAGAACCCCCGCGGTCAGTCACCAGACCGCCCAGAAACCAAAAAGAAGTTCCCGCACGGTAAACTCACCACTGGTAGAACAAACAGAGCTCCAGCAATCCCTCTAGCAGCGCTTCACCGTAGCTAACGGGAGCCGATGCGAGGATGCTGCGAAATGCAGGGAGAGGACACTGGGGCTCCCAGGCCTGCTGATCCACTGCCGAATCGCTAAGTCTTGAAGAGGCAGGCTCTACCTCGCTAAGACCAGGCGTCTAGGGTCCAGAGGAGCTTCCCCGACCACTAGCGCTATCACTGGGGCAGAGCCCCTGAAGAGTATGGTTTTCTCAAATCAGCGATTCTGAGGCTGGGTATATGGGAAGCAATTTGGAGTGACGAGGACCCCCTCGTTTCTCTTTTTTTTTTTTTTCCCCAATTAAAGAAACACCGTCTAGCCACAAAACAAAAACCCAAAGCTTGAAAGCAAAATCCTAAATCTGACCCTGTTCCTAATCGAATCCCTGGGGAGCTGATCCCAGAACATCCAGCTCAGCTGCTGAGGACTGTAAGACTGGTTAGCTGACACCTAGGGGAGCTGGATAGGCTGTCAAGAAAACCTTTCAGATTCCAGTCCTCAGCTGCTGGAGCGGATTGACCACCCAACATTTCCTGGACTGGCCCGGAGAGACGATAAGGAATTTATTATTCCCCACCGTTTTTTGTTTTGTTTTGTTTTAAAACAGCAGGTGTCCTGTACATAGAAACTGATTCAGACTGCTTCAAGAACAGATTAAGACTTTCAAAGCTCTAAGCAGAGCTGTCCAAGCTGGCTATGATGGAAGGCTTTTAGTTTCAAGGAACTACATCACCAGATCTTTAGCACAACAGACTGTCATTGTTCCCACTTTTGGAGTTTCTGGTTCCGATGTCCCTGGAAGGTCCAGTTGAAGCAGGTCACTGAAGATTGTATCATTAGCTTTCCGGAAAATCACAAGAGGGAATAGAGAGTGCTTATAAAAAGCAGGGGAGACAAAGTTTGTATTCTTCAAACAAGTGAAATAAAATAGAGGACCGGTATCTCAACACTAAGTGAACCAGAAACAAACGAAAAAAAAACATATTGTTAACCTAAGCTGCAGGACTGAATTGTGAACACAGCTTCTCCTCTTCAGAAGCTAGAGAGATTTTAAATTTAATTGATTAAAAGTTACTGTATGTATTATATCAGGGCTTGATAAATCCCATGCACCAGGTTGCCACGGTGACCAGAAATTTACATCTGGCGCCTAGGATTTTCGTGCCCCCCTCCTTTGAAAATGCGATGGAACAAAACACCCCTTCTGTCTGCCTGCGAGATCCAAACGCCCGCACGTAGAACAGGAGGGGAAGGCAATCACAGCTTCGAGGTTGCTGGCTGCTCATGGGGGTACCACCCCCCTGCAGGCAGAGGACAAGAGCGGCGGCTAAGGCCCCGGGGGCAGCCTGTGGCAGATTGGATCCTTGCAGGCAGAACAGAACAGGAGGGGAAGGCTGGACCAGGAAGTTAACAAGCTGCTCCCGGGGATCCCATCCCCTGTGTGCAGAGGACAGCGGATGGGGGTGGGGGAAGAGTGCAAGGGATGAATGCATGTGGACAAAACCACAATCTGTATATGCCAAAAAAGGTATAACCCCCCCCACCAAATCAAAAAACATATACAAAAAGCACTCCTACACATGAACACACAAAGAGGCACTCCACAGGTAGGCACCCCACCTCTGTCCCACACCCCCCAGCTTAAAGGGTCAGTGGGGGTGATGGGAGAGGGAGGAGTAGCAGGGTCACTGCCTTCTGTTGGCATCACGAGCCTGATTTATTCAGGTCCCCCCCCCCCTTATAGAAAATGGAAAAAAACTGTCTCTGTAGATCATGCCCTAAAACCTAAAAAGCTGCAGTATACCTTTCGTGGGGGTGGGGGGGGGGGGGGGGGAAGAGGGTGGAAGGGGCATGCACTGTGACCTAGGTTCTGGCAGCCGGTTCCAAGATTTTTAGGCTGGCTCCTAGATTCCAAGAAACAATTTGTCAAGGAATGCATTATGATAGAGAATTGAAATTTTTATGCTTCCATAATTGTTGCAATTCATTTTGAGGTACATTGGTGTACCTGAACAGAATATCAAATGTGATCAAATATACGAGTATGCATAACAGATTTGAATACAAGCGAGACAGGATGTAAACCTGAGTAAATTATGTCCTTGAGAGCTGCAGGTTGCCTATCCATACTAGGGAGAAGCTACGCTAGTCCTGGGATTTACTCCAGCTATATGATGGGACTTGTAGATCCAATATCTTAGGACACGTATAGACTTATAGTAACCCTACCTGTAGACTATTTTATTAAGCTTTCCCTGTAGACATCACAGCTTCATCCAATTTTCTTCAAGCCAGCGATTCTCAAATCAGTCCTTTGAGCATCCTCAAACCCCAACACTACAAGTGCATCTTTAGGACTGTGCTGAGAAACACTATTCTAAATCAATACGGGATGCTGGTCACCATTAGAAATACAATGCACTACTAAACATTTCTCAGCAAGCCAGCTCTTACTATGTGAACCTCATCTTGCAAAGACTGCAGGCTGGCAGAAAACAAAGTAATACCATAATATTCCCCTTATTCCCATTCCTTTCTGATGTCGTAGAGAAGATACAGTAGGAAGAACCAGAGTCTGTTCTAATGGACTCGTAGTTACAGTCTCCCTAGGAAAAACAGGACTACAAGTCTATATACATACACACACACACACACACACACACACACACACAGTGTCCAAACCAGGACTGGATCAGCGCGTACTATGAAACACCATAGGTAAGATGACAACCCTAGCCAGGACTGAAACTTTTCAGTAGATAATTAAAAGAAAATGGAGAATTACTAATGTGAATGCAAGCAGAACAAATAATCGAAGGCATCCTGTATGTTAGAAAATCTGCAGCACTGAACACGGATCATATTAAAGGCCTGATTTACTAAGCAATTTTCCCCACACAAAATCTTGCTGTATTTTCAAGTCTTGTGCGCCCTCTAGTGTTTAATGTTTTCCAGAATGACAAGGGGCTAGAACTGATCACACTCAGATGTAGGGAGAGAGCAGAAGACACTTACAAATATGAGAAATATCAGAAAGGCTGCAGAGGTATATTGTAGCAGATGCTGTGCTGTATCATAAGAGAAACCGTAGTGAGAAAAATAAAAAGCATCAGTGTGCGATATCTCTCAGGAAATGATGGCAATAGAGACTTCCAATTAATCTGTATTCAGTACTCAAGCTTTAAAAAAAAAAAAAAATCTTATTTCTGGAAACTTTAACAGTCAGCATCAAAATCTCCATTACAGTTCATGGCTTGCAGAGGAAACAAGGGGAAAGCAGCAAGACTGAGCGCTGCTGGGACATAATTCTTCAGAGCCAAAGTGCCGGCACCAGCTGAAGTTCCCTACAGGCAAGCTTCCAGCTTTATCAGGTGTGGGAGAGGCTCTAGGCCGGCAGATGGGGAATACTACTCACGAGGCTGAAGCAGTCACAGCAAACGTACAGACTTCCCCCCCCCCCTCCCCTCCCAGTGGATTCCAGATTCCCTAAAGCTATTCTGGTGGGGGGCTAGGTGGAGCAGATTACAAATTCTTGGAAAAAAAACATAGCATGTCCAAGTTCACGCATGATTTCACAAACGTGGAAGTGCACAATATGGATATCTGCAGGGAAGTCTATATAGATGTCCATAAGAACATAAGATATGCCATACTGGGTCAGACCAAGGTCCATCAAGCCCAGTATCCTGTTTCCAACAGTTGCCAATCTAGGTCATAGCAGTTTCCCCAAAAGACACAGGTTCCGCAATGCTTGTATTGGGTCAAGCACCGATATCATGGGTCCCTTCTTAATAATGGTTTATGGACCTTTCCTCCAGGAACTTGTCCAAACCTTTTTTAAACCCAGCTACACTAACAGCCTTTACTACATCCTCCGGTAACAAATTCCAGAGTTTGATTACACGGCGAGTGAAAAAATATTTTCTTTTATTAGTCTTAAATAGTTTACCCTGTAGCTTCATTGCATGTCCCCTAGTCTTCCTATATTCTGATAACGTAAACAATCGATCTATGTTTACCCGTTCCACTCTGTTCATTAATTTATAGACTTCTATCATACCTCCCCTCAGTCGTCTCTTTTCCAGGTTAAAGAGCCCTAACCTTTTTAGCCTTTCTTCATAGGAGTATCCTTCCATCCCCTTTACCATTTTGGTGGCTCTTCTCTGAACCTTTTCTAATAACGCTATATCCTTTTTAAGATACGGTGACCAGAATTGCACACAATATTCAAGGTGCGGTCTCACCATGGAACGATAGAGAAGCATTATAATATCTTTTGTTTTATTTTCCATTCCTTTCCTTATGATACCTAGCATTCTATTTGCTCTCTTGGCCGCAGCTGCACACTGGGCCGAGGGTTTTAACATGTTATCCACAATGACGCCTAAATCTTTTTCCTGGGTGGTGGTTCCTAATGTGGAACCTTCCATTGTGTAACCATAGTTTGGGTTGTTCTTCCCTAGGTGCATAACTTTGCACTTGTCCACATTAAATTTCATTTGCCATTTTGATGCCCAGTCTTCCAATTTATCAAGATCCTCTTGCAATTTTCCAGATCCTCTTGCAATTTTCCACAATCCTCTTGGGTTTTAACAACTTTAAATAGTTGTGTCATCTGCAAATTTGATAACCTCACTCGTTATTCCACTTTCCAGGTCATTTATGAATATGTCAAAAAGCAGCGGACCCAGCATAGATCCCTGGGGTACACCACTATTCACCTTTCTCCATTGGGAAAATTGTCCATTTAGCCCAACCCTCTGCTTTCTATCTTTAACCAGTTCCTGATCCACAATAGTACACTGCCTCCTATCCCATGACTTTTGTTTTACCAAAAGTCTCTGATGAGGGACCTTGTCAGAGGCTTTCTGAAAGTCTAGATACACCATATCAACCGACTCACCTTTGTCCACCTGTTTATTCACACTTTCAAAAAAAAACAGATTAGTAAGACAAGATCTTCCTTGTCTAAAGCCATGTTGGCTCCCATTAGGCCATGACTATCTACATGCTGAGTAATTTTATTCTTTATGATGGTTTCTACCATTTTTCCTGGTACTGACGTGAGGCTCACCGGTCTGTAGTTTCCCGGGTCACCCCTGGAACCCTTTTTAAAAATTGGTGTTACATTGGCGATCCTCCAATCTTCAGGTATTAGAGATGATTTTAATGATAGTAATCTGTGAACTAATAGCAGGTCTGCAATCTCATATTTCAGTTCTTTCAACACCCTTGGATGTATACCATCCGGCCCAGGTGATTTGCTACTCTTCAGTTTATCTAATAGTTGTAATACATCTTCCCGATGTATCGATATTTCCTTCAATTCTTCCGCACCTTTAAATACCACTTCAGTCATGGGTAACATCCCTACATCTTCCTCAGTAAAGACCGAAGCAAAGAATTCATTCAGTCTCTCCACTATCGCCTTGTCACCTCTTAGTGCCCCTTTAACTCCTCTATCATCTAATGGACCAACTGACTCACAGGTTTTTTGCTACGAATGTACTTGAAAAAAATCTTTATTTCGCGTTTTTGCTTCCGCAGCAAGCTTCTTCTCAAATTCTCCTTTTGCCTTCTTTATCAATGCCTTGCATTTGACCTGCCAGTGCTTGTGCTGTTTCCAGGTTTCGTCATTTGGCTCTTTTTTCCATTTCCTGAAAGATGCTTTTTTGGCAACAGCCTCTCTGACCTCACCTTTAAACCATGCTGGCAGTTTTTTGGACTTCCTTCCACTTTTCTTAAAGCATGGAATACAGCTGGTCTGGGCTTCCAAGATAGTATTTTTCAACAACAGCCAAGCCTGATGTACGTCTTTAACCTTTCCAACTGCTCCTTTCAGTTTTTTCTTAACTATTTTCCTCATTTTTATCATACTCTCCCTTTCGAAAGTTAAAAGGCAGTACTGTGGATTTCCTTACTATCCCTCCTCCACTAATTAAATCAAAGGCGATCATGCTATGATCACTATTGCCAAGTGGTCCCAACACCCTTATCTCTTGCACTAGATCTGGTGTTCCACTAAGGACTAGGTCTAATATGGCTCCTCTCTGGTCAGTTCATGAACCAGCTGCTCCAAGAAGCAGTCATTTATTTCATCTAGGAACTTTATCTCCCTAGCATGTCCTGCCGTGACACTGACCCAGTCGATACCGGTGTAATTGAAATCACACATTATTATTACCGCGCTGTAACTTTTGTTAGCTTCCTTGATTTCTTTGAGCATTTCATCATCCATTTGTTCATTCTGGCCAGGCGGTCTATAGTACACCCCCACTGCCATCGCCTTCCCCTTTTTACATGGAATTTCAATCCATAGAGATTCTACAGCAAATTTTGTTTCCTGCAAAAAACTTTAATCCTTTGTGATTCAATGCCCTCTCTAACAGAGCGCAACCCCTCCACCAATTTGATCAGCTCTATCATTATGATATAGTTTGTACCCAGGTATCACAGTGTCCCACTGGTTGTCCTCCTTCCACCATGTCTCTGATATTCCAATCATATCTAACCTCTCATTTAGTGCTACATATTCTAACTCTCCCATCTTATTTTTTAGACTTCTAGCATTTGCATACAAGCATTTTAGAGACTGTATTTTATTCATATTAATTTGGCTATTGGTAGACATGGGTAATTTGGGATCTTTAAGCTCTGTCTGCTCCATACTCGAGGGCATTTGGGCTACTTTACTCTTTTTTGGAACCTCTCTGCTTTTGGTAGTATCCTTCAAGGATACATTCTTCCGAACCATCTGCTCTTGGGCGACTGTCGGCTTTCCCCTATTATCTAGCTTAAAAGCTGCTCTCTCTCCTTTTTAAAATGTTAAGGCCAGCAGCCTGGTTCCATCCCAGTTAAGGTGAAGCCCATCCCTTCGGAAGAGCCCCTCCTTTCCCCAGAATGTTCCCCAGTTCCTAACAAATCCAAACCCCTCATCTCTGCACCATTGTCTCATCCACGCATTGAGACTCCGGAGCTCTGCCTGCCTTTTGGGTCCTGCACGTGGAACGGGAAGCATTTCGGAGAATGCTACCCTGGAAGTTCTGGATTTCAACTTCCTACCTAAAAGCCTAAATTTAGCCTCCAGAACCTCCCTACCACATTTTCCTATGTCATTGGTACCGACATGTACCAAGACAGCAGACTCCTCCGCAGCACTATCTAAGACCTTATCTAGGTGGCGCATGAGGTCTGCTACCTTCGTACCAGGCAGGCATGTTACCAGGTGATCCTCACGTCCACCAGCCACCCAGCTATCTACATGCCTAATGATCGAATCACCAACTATAACGGCTGTCCTAACCCTTCCCTCATGGGTACATGGCCCTAGAGAAACTTCCTTGGTGAGAGAGGGTTTTACATCACCTGGAGGACAGGTCCTAGTTACAGGATCACTTCCTGCCACACCAGGGTGATGCGCTCCTGTCACGTGACCTCTCTCCTCCATGGCAACAGGACTGGAGGTGGGACTTCAGGACTATATCCCTGTAGGTTTCGTCTATGTACCTCTGTCTTTCTTATGTCTTCCAGGTCTGCTACTCTAGCCTCTAGAGAATGGACTTGTTCCCTGAGAGCAAAGAGCTCCTTGCACCTAGTGCACACGTAAGACCTCTCACCAACAGGGAGAAAATCACACATGTGACACTCAATGCAAAAGACTGGAAAGCCCCCCCATCTCGCTGCTGGACTGCTGTCTGCATCTTAGTTTTTAGTTTTTGTTTAGATCTTTAAGTTCTTTACTTACTAAGGGTTGCTATGGATATTTATACCAATAAAACTGTACCTAATATGTTTAATATACTTTGTTCACCTGAAGCTTAACTGATCTCAGGTCTTAGTGTATGATCGATTTGGGTAATGAGCTTCACCTGAGAGCACCTCCTGTCTTTTAAGATGTGTAAGTACCTATAAAGCTACGATTATCCCAGGGGACGGAGGGAAATAACACTTATTAAAAGAGGGCTGCTACACAGTACCCTGTCCTGTGCTGCTGAGGTAAGCTATATTCTTATTTGATTTAAATTATAGCTCTTTGCTGCTGCTAGGCTCTAACTTATTATGAAATTTAAACTACAAGCTCTCTGCTGGGTTCTAAATTTAACCAGAAAGCTCTCTTCTGTGTTTTAAATGTAAACTTAAACTGCTGCTACTAGGCCCTGACTGATTTAACAAAAAATAGTGGGTTCACAGATAAGTAGCTTTAATAGAAAGATTTCCTTTCAGAAAATTCCCAGAAGTATATACTCACAATTGCAGATCTCTCTCCAGAAGTAACAGTTCCCTTTTCTAGTCTTTTAATACCGGCATGGTATTTAATACCAGATATGTCCACAGCATGCTGCAATTGGGAAACTTGTTTTAAGTTTGAACTAACACACACACAGGACTGTCACCATGAAGAGTACAGAGGATAGTATAGTGCCAACTCAAGAGGTTTTTAGTGCCGAAATAAGCACTTTTCCAATGCTTATTCGACCTTGGAGCAGCTCTTAAGTTTGGATGTAGACGCAGATGTCCCGGAGGGTTCCAAGTTCGATTGGAGACATCTGTTGGCAGCTCCAGCTCTGACAGGCCTCCATCAAACCCGCTGCATATTTAGACATCCCTGCAGCAGAGGCATCTAAAAAAACCTGTTTACGAAATTGCTCTGGGGATGTCTCCGATTTGGACAGCCACGTACATGCGTGTAGATATCCAAATCACATTTAAGCGATCTAAAATTACCCCCATAGTGTTGCTGAATATCCCTATGGACTGGACTGCCTTGGCACTATCCAGTGCATTCTCAGCACTATTAACGGAGTGGGACGGAGCCTACAATTATCTCTATAGTGGAGATATTCAGCACCACTCTATGGACAACTACCTACAGTAGCACTGAATACTGCACTATATTCAGCACCAACCACTGTGTGAATATTTGGAATTCCTTTGAGTGCGATGGTTGGTGCTAAGAACACCATGGACTGCTGCAGCTCACTACTGATCTGCAAGGTCACATCCCAGTGTGCAATGCATGCAGCTAGTTTGTCCAGTCTATAAAAGCCTGAATTCATCTACAGTGGTCTTCTGGAATAAAATTACCATGGCCCTCCAAAGTTGCAAGGTGAAAATGGAAATTGGCATAAGACTTGGGAGTAAAGGAAAATATGAGCTGAAGTTTTTCTACCTCTCAGGAGAAGCTCACAGTTCCGATTTCTAAGGATTCCCTCTATGAGGTCCTGATCACCCACAAAGGTATTCTGGGGAGAGAGTGTAACAAGACTGATGGGTCTGTAAATATTCCATAAAATGAATAGTCCAGATAAAACATGAACAGATCTTTCAAAAAAAAAAAAAAAAAAAAAAAAAATTTCATGGAGGAAAAACAAAAAATGGCAGTCTTTACACCTCTTTCCAAAATCTATTGTGTTTATAAGAATAGCATTCCAAGGCATGTAAGCGTAAAAACACAGCACAAACAGATCAAGACACTCTCAGGAGAGAGCACTGGATGTGCAACTGAGATCATAGTCCATACGCCCCGACCTTAGGAGCGAGGTTCATTTCTGTCATGGGAAGTTCAAAACGAATCCATTTGGAGACATTAGTGCTGAGAGCAGCACCATAAGTCACTCAAAGTGTGTTTACAGCATGAACAATTTTCAGTTGTTTTTTTTAAATCAATATTTAGATGCAGACAATGCTGACGAGTAGAATTATCATCAAGACTGCAAACTATTTCCCAGCAGAGAATCTGACTGGATGGCATTCTCCACATTACCTGGATAACTATCCCTCTCTCCTCCACATTCCCATTTCTACCGCAATTCTCATAACAACGTTGTTAGAAGCTACTATATACTGAAAACATCCTGGGTTCAACTACTGCGTCCTAGATGTTCAGCTTCTGTGCAGTGGTCCAGACACCTGCTGTGCTTGGGGGTCTCCTACGAAAAGCCTCCTCCTTGCTTTTAGTTCCTGGGTATTTTTAAGCTTGAACACAGCCTCCCCCCTCCCAGAGCACCTGCTCTAAACAGAACCTGTAAATTCATCATGATGCAACACAATGAAACATGAGTGTTGGCCAACAACACTCTAGAGGGCTTATCCTCCTAGGCACCCTCATTTACAGGAGGCATTTCAGACATATCCTTCAGATTCATCACTCCCAAGGAACTAAAAAACGGTTACATGCTTAAAATAAAGTGATTTATGACTTTTTTTTTTAATTGGCTCCAAAATGCATCAGATTCTGCAATCCCCTGCTATCAGGAGAGACAGAGTACAAAAATTAAGCAGTGGCCCTAACATCCAATTATGGTTTCATGTAATCCACCTTGAGGGCTACAGAGATTCTACAAAAATTAAAAAAGGTCTTCCTACATCCCAGAAGCCCTTTGTTTTCTATCATCCTATGGGCGATTGCTATGGCAGCAATGCAGTGATCATCATCATAATTGTCATACTGGGTCAGACCAAGGTCCATCAAGTCCAGTATCCCGTTTCCAACAATGGTCAATCCAGGTCACAAGTACCTGGCAGGTTTCCAAAAATACACAGGTTCCACAACGCTCATCCAGGAGTAAGCAGTAGATTTACTTGGTCTTTAATAATGGTTTATGGACCTTTCCCTCAGGAACTTCTCCAAACCTTTTTTTAAACCCAAATACTGGAGGATGTAGTAAAAGCTGTTAGTGTAACGAATTCCAGAGTTTGATTACAGGTTCCGTAAAAAAAATATTTTCTCTTATTAGTCTTAAATGGGTTAAATTGTAACTTCATTGAAGGTCCTCTAGTCTTTCTACTTTTCAATGGCATAAACAACCGATGTACGTTTACCCATTCCACTCCATTAATTTACAGACTTCTTATCATATCCCACCCTCATATTATCCAAGATAAAGCCTAGATCTTTCCTGGGTGGTGGTTTCTAAGGTGAAACCTTGTATCATGTAACCAAAGTTTAGGTTGTTCTTTCCTAGGTGCATAACTCTGCACTTGTTCACATTAACTTTCATCTGCCATTTGGATGCCCAGTCTTGCAATTTATCAAGGTCCTCTTGCAATTTTTCACAATCCTCTTCCATTTTAACAATTTAAATAATTTTTGTCTCATCTGCAAGTTTGATCACCTCACTCATAACTATTTCCAGGTCATTTATGAATATGCTAAAAAGCAGTGGGCCCAGCACAGATCCCTGAGGTACCCCGCTATTCACCTTTCTACACTGAGAAATTTGGCCATTTAGCTCTACTCTTAGGATCTATCAGCAATTATTTTGAGACACATCATTGCTTTCTCTGACATTCTGGTTATTATGCTCTCACAAAAGCTGGTGATATATTGTATCTTACCAGACTGTCACACTTGGCTCTGAAAATGTGCAAGCAATACAAGCAGATACTGAGCCCATAGCACAGCATTTTTTTTTTAAAATGTGGGCCACACCGAGGATAAAGCAATCTTTAAGAACATTAGTACCAAACTACGTCACACCAAAAAAAAAAAGGTCCATCAAGCCCTGTGCCCTATTTCCAAAAGTGGCCAATCCAGGTCATGAGTACCTGACATACCCCAAAAGTAGAGCAATAAGGGGCACGACTCGCACCATACCATGGAGAACATACTGTAAAACTCTAACCCTACACGTGTTTTGACAGATGCCTTCAAGGGCTTGGGACCTAACAACCAGGGACTCTTAAAAGTAGGAAAACAGCCAAATAAGGCGGCCAGAGTTCAGCATTAGGAAAGCCAAATCACTCAAACGTCTATCATACAGCAAGCAGCTTATGTATTGTTCACCGAAACACTCCTCGCTGTATGGTGCGATATCTTCCCCAACATGATGCGGTCTGCACAGCTCTGTCGTAAACAGTTTAGACTTAAAATCCCAGGTGGTTGCTCCTGGGGCAACCTTATACCTTCGTTTCCCCTGCAAATGTATTATTACTTTGCAGGGGGACACATTTGTGTTCCAGGATATTTCTCACCTTGAGAAATTCCTTATCGATAAGCAGGGTACTGGAGGGGCAGCAGTGGTTAAGGGTAACTGTTTCCTCTTTAATTGGCCGATGTTGTCTCCTTTCTTGTATTTTATATTTCTTTGTTACTGGATTCTGGTTCTAGTGATGTGGGCTTAACCATATTTAATTATCTTGTACTTTGATGGCCCTGTTATTCTGGTATCTTCCTCTGTTAATTAGAATTGTATAATTCAAAAGTTAAGGAAATAAAAGGGAAAAAAATAGCTCGACGGTTGCATCCTTTTCTGACTGAAGATGACTTTTGGACCGTTTTTGGAATATTTTGAACATAGTTTATAAAGCGTAGTTACTCACCTGTAACAGGTGTTCTCCAGGAGCAGCAGGAATCAGTCCTCACTTATGGGTGACGTCGGCGCCGACGGAGCCCTCGCGGAGCAATTTTCCCCAGCTTTCAAAGAAAGCCTTTGGGAATTGCAGCGCGCATGCGCGGTCCTCTTCCCGCCCAAGGGTGCCATCTTAGCCAGTCAGATGACATAGCTAAAAAAGACAGCATAAAAATTAGCAAAAAAGTAAAGCAGACGATTGCAACTCCAAGGGGAGGAGGGAGGGTTGTGAGGACTGATTCCTGCTGCTCCTGGAGAACACCTGTTACAGGTGAGTAACTACGCTTTCTCCAGGACCAAGCAGGAAGTCAGTCCTCACTTATGGGACTCCCAAGCTCAAGGCTACCGGAGACCCTAAGCACAAAAATGAGCTCCCTCTAGCTCAGCAGCACAGAAGGAAGGATCTTCGCTGAATAATTACCCACCGGTAGCCCACAACCGGGATGGAGGGTAGGAGTTGCTCAGACCTCAAAGAGATTACGGAGGACTGCCTGTCCGAAAGCACTGTCCCTGCGGGACTCCCTCTCGAGACAGTAATGGACCGAAAAAGTCTGGCTCGAAGACCAAGTAGCGGCCCGGCAGATGTCTGCCAGCGGAACAGAGCGGAGGTAAGCCACCGACGTGGCCTTTGCCCGAACGCAGGGAGCCGTGACTCGACCTTCCAAGGAGAGTCCGGCCGCCCCATAAGCCCAAGTGATACAGTCCGCAACCCAGATGGACAGAGTACGCTTGGAGACCGGGAGCCCCAATTTATTGGGGTCGAAAGATACAAAAAGCTGAGCAGCTTTACGGTGCTCCCGCGTACGGTCAAGGTAGAAGTTCAGAGCCCTTCTACAGTCCAGGGTATGGAGGACCGTTTCAGCTCGGCTGGAGTGTGGTCTGGGAAAGAAGGTTGGAAGTACCACCTCCTGATTGATATGAAAAGGGGAGACCACTTTTGGAAGAAATTTTGGGTGAGTCCGTAGGACTACCCTATTTTTGTAGAACCGAGTGTAAGGGGGATCAGACACGAGGGCCTGCAATTCACTTACGCGTCTAGCGGAAGTGAGGGCTATCAAGAACAGTGTTTTCCAAGAAAGAAAACGGAGAGAACAGGTAGCCATAGGTTCAAAAGGCGGACAGGTGATCCGCTGCAAAACCACATTCAGGTCCCAGTCAGGCGCTGGCGGGCGCAGAGGTGGTTTAAGTAGAAGAAGACCTCGGAGAAACCTCGCTACAAGAGGGTCGCTGGAAAGAGGTCTGCCGTCCACCGGCACATGATGTGCTGAGAGAGCACCGAGGTGAACTTTGACGGAGTTGGACTTAAGTCCCAGATTAGAGAGGTATAGCAAGTACTGCAGGATCACCGACACTGGGCAGGAAAAGGGATCCTGAGACTGTTGGGTACACCAGACGGAAAAGCGACGCCATTTAAGGGCGTAGCATTTGCGGGTAGAAGGTCGTCGTGAAGCTAGGACGACCTCCTCCACCTCCGCCGGCAGGAGAAGGGGAGCGAGGACTACCCTCTCAGCAGCCAGGCCATGAGGTTGAGAGACCTGAGGTTGGGGTGTAGCAGAGACCCCTGATCCTGAGTGAGGAGATCCGGTTGTAACCCCAGAGGGAACGGATCCTCTACCGCTAATTGCAGCAGGAGCGGAAACCACGGCTGTCTGGGCCAGCGAGGGGCCACCAGGATCATGAGGGCTTTGTCTCGGAGAACCTTGAAAAGAGTCCGGGAGACTAGCGGGATGGGAGGGAAAGCGTACAGAAGGCTCCCCGACCATGAGAGTAGAAAAGCGTCCGCCGCAACCCGAAGGGGGTGTGGCTGACGAGAGCAGAAGCGAGGAAGTTGCCGGTTGTGAGGACTGGCAAAGAGATCCATCGTGGGGAGGCCCCACTTCAGAAAGAGCTTCTGAACTACCAAGGGATCCAGACGCCACTCGTGCGGCTGGAGGATCCTGCTGAGTTTGTCCGCCAGGTAATTCTCTTGGCCTGGGAGATAAACTGCCTTGAGGAGAATTCCGTGACTGACGGCCCAAGAGCAGAGCTTCTGTGCCTCCCGGCAGAGGAGGAAGGAGCCCGTGCCGCCCTGCTTGTTCACGTAGAACATGGCAACTTGATTGTCCGTCTGGACAAGGATGGACTGGTGAGAAATCAGGTGGGAGAAGGCCTTGAGAGCCAGGCGGATCGCCCTGAGCTCCAGGAAGTTGATCTGCTGAGCAGACTCCCACGCGGTCCAGAGGCCCTGAGTGCGTGCCCCTTGGCAGTGCGCTCCCCAGCCCAGGAGAGATGCATCTGTTGTCAGCACCCGGGCCGGCTGAGGAGGCTGGAAAGGCATTCCGCAGATCAGGTTCGGCTGCTGAAGCCACCACCGGAGAGACGAGATCAGTGGCTCGGAGACGCGCACTAGGTCTGCTAGGCCGCCGGTGGCTTGCCGCCACTGCTGGCGGAGACACCATTGAGCAGGCCGCATATGCAGGCGGGCATTGGGGGTCACGTGGACGGTGGAAGCCATATGGCCGAGTAGTCTCAGGAAGCGCCTGGCGGAGACCAGGGGCTGGCTGCGAAAACGGTCGGCTAGGTCCATGAGCCGTAGAGCCCTGTCGAGCGGTAGGTACGCTCGTGCCTGAGGAGTGTGCAGCCTTGCGCCGATGAACTCGAGATCCTGTGAGGGGAGCAAAGTGGACTTTGCGAAGTTTATAACAAAGCCCAAGTGCTGCAGAAGAGTCACCGTGCGGCGCGTGGCGTTGGTGACCTCCAGAGCGGACGCTGCTCTGATGAGCCAGTCGTCGAGGTACGGAAAGACATAGAGGCCGTGAAGCCGGAGATGGGCCGCCACCACCGCGAGACATTTTGTGAAGACTCGCGGTGCGGAGGACAGGCCAAAGGGCAGTACCCGGTACTGGTAATAATTTCCTGCCACCACAAACCTTAGGTATTGTCGGTGGCTTGGGTGGATGAGGATGTGCGTGTAGGCATCCTTTAGATCCAAGGAGCATAGCCAATCTCCCTGCTGGAGGTAGGGCAGAAGGATTCCAAGGGTAAGCATCTTGAACTTCTCTCGCACGAGGAACTTGTTGAGGTTGCGCAGGTCCAGGATGGGTCTGAGGCCTCCTGTTCTCTTTGGTATCAGAAAATACCTGGAGTAAAAACCTTGACCTTTCAGGTGGTGGGGCACCGGTTCCACCGCCCGTTCCTGCAGAAGACCTGCTAACTCCTGAAGGAGTAATTCCCTGTGCAGAGGGGGTCGTGGAGGTTCTCCCGGAAAAAAGGAGGGAGGGACCTGGTGGAAGTGGAGAAGATAGCCTTCTCGCACGACTTGAAGCACCCAGGCATCTGAGGTGATGCTGGACCACCTGTGGGCGAAGTGAACCAGCCGGCCTCCGGTGCTGGGAGGAACCAGCGGGGGGGGAGAGGCTATGCTTAGTGAGTCAAAAACCCCCACCCTGCGGAGCAGGGGCTGGTGGTGCAGGCTTGGGGGCTTGCTGCCTACGGGACCCGTTACCCCGTCCCTTGGCCTGCTGGCCCTGTTAGGGAGCTGCAGGGGCCTGATAATGGGGGTATTGTTTGTAGGCAGCCGCCTTCCTCGGGTAAAAGGACTTTTTACCCGAGCCCTTCTTTTTCTGGGAAGGGGCGGAGGTCTTCCTAGAAAGCCTAGTCCTGGTGAGAGTCTCCGTCTCAATTTGTGCAGCCTTTTCAGCCATGGGCTTGCCAAAGAGGTTTTCGCCTCGGCAGGGGACATCGACCAACTTGTCCTGCACCCAGGGCTCGAGGTCAGATGACTGAAGCCAAGCCTGTCGGCGGGCACCGATGCCGGCTGCGGCCACTCGAGCCGACGCTTCAAAGCCATCGTAGGCTGCTCGGGATATGAATTTTGAGCATTCCCGAATACCAGTGGACAAGGCCAGGAACCTCCGCAATGGTTCCTCGGACAAACCAGCGGAGAATCCGGCTAGCTCTTTAGCCAGGTCTCGGAGATACATGCCCATGTATAGCTGGTAGGTCTGGACACGACACGCAAGCATAGAGCCCTGGAAACACTTCTTGCCAAGGCCATCCAGGTTACGGGCCTCCCTGCCAGGAGGCACCGAGGAGTGCATCTTCTGGCTCTTAAGACGATGCATGGCCGATTCCACTACCATGGAATGGTGTGGCAGCTGTGCTTTTTGGAAGCCAGGGCTCTTGCGGACTCGATAGATAGAATCGACCCGCTTGCTCAGGACCGGCGAGGTGGCCGGACTCTCCCACATGCGGAAGAGAAGTCGTTCCAGCATGGGAGGAACCGGTACAGTAAAGTGTTCCCTTGCGGGAGAGTCATACTGGAGGGCGTCGAGCTCTTCGGCTCGAGGCTCCTCCTCTGGGTCCGCAGGGAAGGCCAAAGCCTTGGCCATATCCCTGACGAAGTCCGAGAACCGGGCATCCTCCGGGGGGGACTGCTTCCGAGGCTCGGACTCCGGTGAGTCCGAGGGGACACACCGAGTCCAGAAAGAATCAGGCGACTCTTCCTCTTCAGACTCCCAGACCGACTCCAACGAGGACTCGGTGGGGTCGGCCCAGGCAGGGCGCGGCGCCTGCCGCCCCGACGCCGAGGGAGTCGGCGTCGGCGACCTCGGTCCCGAACGGGAGGCCGAGGGTGACCTCGACCAAGGATCGACTCGAGTTCGCATCGACTCAAGGATCGGCTCGGTCTCCGGGGTCGACTTGGACGTCGACGTCCCGGCGGTCGGGGCAGCGGCGCCAGCGAAGCCAGCGAGCAGTGCCCGCTGCTGGTCCATGAAGGCAGACAGTCTGCTCTCCAAGGCCGTCAACCTGAGTCCGAGCTCAGGTGACCCAGCAGCCCCCGACTCGGGGCCCGACGTCGGCTGTCTCGGAGGCGAGTCCAGGAGGACTACAGGACTTACCCGAGCAGGCAGTTCCGACTCCAGGCGAGGTCGCTTCGTGAGATGCTCCTTCTCCAAGGACCCGGGACGGCTATTGGGGCTATGCGACCTGGCCCTCGCGGAGCCAGGAGCGTCCACCGACGCCGCCCTCGCGCGGGTTTCACCTTACGACGATGGTCCCGGAGGGAGAACCCCTGTCGGAGGAACTCCGGCGACGGTCCGAGCTGGAACCTTTGGACGCGGAGGCCTCCGACGAGGTCCGGGTACGGCTGGGGTCAGCGAAGATCCTATCCCGCTGACGCCGCCGACTTCTCAACGCTTTGGAGGACATTTTGCCACAGGGCCCACAGATCAGTTCTTCATGATCCGGGCCCAGGCAGCGGAGGCAAAAGTCGTGTGTGTCAGTCAGTGACATATTTCGGTCACACTGACCACACCGCTTGAAACCACTGGCAGCCATCGGGGGAAAAAGGGCCCCGGCGAGGTCAAAGGACCGGGCTGCCAGGGAAAAACCGAAACGAAAAACTGACTAAGTCAGAAAAACCGAAAAATAAGAAGAGGACTCGAGACCGGCGTCGCGAGTCCGGCGGGAAAAAGACCGGCGTCGAACCGAATGGAAAAAAAAGAGAAATACTGAAGAAAAATCAACTTTTTCGCGGGGACAAGACGGGTACGTCTGTAGGGCTCCGCGGAAAAAAAGAAGACTGGCTAAGATGGCACCCTTGGGCGGGAAGAGGACCGCGCATGCGCGCTGCAATTCCCAAAGGCTTTCTTTGAAAGCTGGGGAAAATTGCTCCGCGAGGGCTCCGTCGGCGCCGACGTCACCCATAAGTGAGGACTGACTTCCTGCTTGGTCCTGGAGAAAGGATTATCCTCCACATCTATTCAGGGTATTCAGTTGGTTCAGAATGTAGCAGCCAAGCGTTTTGTTGGGCAAATCTAAAATTTGAGCATGTTACTCCAATGCTCAGTTAAACTGGCTCCTCATGGCATACTGGTCTTGCTAAACATTTGTAAATTTTGGTCACCAGGTATCTGCTGGTTGTTTGAAAGAGTTATTGTGTCTTTAGTGATCCGTTTGTCTAATGTGGGAGAAATTGCAGCATAATCCTGACATGTCAGCCGTTTCTGCTGCTAGGCTTCAGATTGTTCATGTACGGGTCTTTTTGCTCTATGAACCTTCTTTATAGAAGGTTTTTGTCCCAGTATCTGCACTTGGTATCCGACCGGTTTACTTTCTGTAAACGTCTTACTAAACTCACTTGTTTCAGCAAGTATTTGGGGTAGATTAGGATAAGTTATAATATATGAAACTGCTCGTTATAATTTGTTATGTCTATGTGATATCTTGTGATTTTATGTTTGAAATATTTATGGTCATTGTAACTCGCTTTCAACTTTAGTGAGAAGGTGAGTAATAAATCTGTAAATAAAATACAATAAAAATAAAAGCCATTTTATAGAAGACTGAATTTACACATGCCTGGAACAATCATATACATCTGTCGCATGGGGGCATAACAAAATGTGTGTCTAGGGCAGCAAAAAAAAAAAAAAATGATAACGTGAACCTCTGATATCAAGACGATACCACATGTTTAACTGTTGGCGGGCAGACATGTCCATATCTATACCTGTTCATTTCAGCCAGTTTTCAACACCAAGAACAGGAGTATTCCCCTCTTGTCGCCACAATTTCTTCCCCCTCAAAGAAGAACAGCATGTGAAAGTCAAGGCCTCTTTAGTCTACCGCGGCACTGCAGATATCCGTTTCTAAGGCGGCAGACTGGCATGTAGGCTTAGCACATTCCTAAAATCAGCTGTATCCCTGCACATCTGAGCTCTTATTCTCCACTTTTTTTTATGGCTATAAATATGGTTGCGGAAACATTGATTATTTTTTTTTGGGGGGGGGGGAGGGAAGAAGGTTGATTTTAGAATGCATTTACACATCTCCACTTCTGCTACCTATCCCACAGAATTTGGACATTTTGACTTGGATGTCCCAGGAGGCGCCTGAACAACTTGTCTAAAAACAAACAAACAAACACAAAACCACACACGTGCCTTGACATCAACTGCATGTCCGTCCATGGATTCTGTGATTTTGTTCTTTATAATGGTTTCCACCATTTTGCATGGCACAGACATTAGGCCAATCAGTGTATATAATTTCCTTGATCACCCAGGAGCCCTTTTTAAAAGTTGGTATTACCTAAGCCACCTTCCAATCTTCTGGTACCATAGATTTTAATGGTAGGCTAAACATTATTAATCCACAAAGAAAAAAACCGGCTATTGGCAATACTTAATACAAATTATTACTAACAATTACCACAGCACCCCCTGGGAAGGGGTGCTGTGGTAATTGTTAGTAATAAACATTAATAGCAGCTCTGCAAATTCTTTGAGTTCTTTCGGCACTCTTGGGTATATACCATCCAGTCCAGGTGATTTGTTGCTCTTGAGTTTGTCAGTTTATTCTATTACATCTTTCAGGTTCACAGAAGTTTGATTCAGCTCTTCTGACTCATCACCATTAAATGCCTCTTCTGCTATGATAGCTTCCTCATATCTTCCACAGAAAAGACTGAAGCAAAGCCAGTTCTTATGGCATTTTCTTCATTTGGTTCTTTTCCATTTTTTGAAAGATGCTTTTTTGTCTCCAATAGTCTTTCATACCATTCTGTCAGTGGCAATGTTTATACCGAGCTTGTCTGTTACAGTTCCCTCAGCCAGTGGTTGTGGTAGCAAAATACTCTCAGAGATGTCAACTATTATTGCCAGTCTGCCATCCACCAGTCCCGACTGCAACACTTATCTTCAGCAGTTGTTTTGGGGTTATGTAAGTGTCCTACACATTTTTGCAAGTAAAAATGGCATCAACTTTAAGTAAGCCCACTGCTTTGTTTGCCATTTTCAAGAGGAAAAAAAAATCCTCAAGTAAAGAGTAGCTGAAAATCACCGCTATCCAGATAAGTGCCAGCTCCGTCCACATCCACCCCTGCACTACCTGGATAGCGCCACAGAAGTCAGAGGATATATTTAGCAGAACTATCTGGATGGTGCTGCTGAATACTGGGCTCACTGGGTCTCTTATCTTATGAAAAGGTTGAAATACTCCCTAAATTCTGCTTGTGCATTAAGATAGTACTTGTGGTGTAGTTTTGGGTTTAGGCATTGGCAAATAATCTCATCCTGTCTTTATGAGCTTGCTGGGCTTATAACGAATCATGGGAAGTGTAGCCTTCAGATAGAGGGAGGAGTGGCTCAGTGGTTGGGACAGGTTACCTCAGGCCAGAAGGCCAGGGTTCAATTCCCGCATAGGGACAAGCAACTTCAGGCCGGAGGGACTGGGGTCTCTAGTCCCATGGCCACTCCTTGTGGCCTTGGGCAAGCCACTTAACCCTCCATTGCCTCAGGTACACTTAGATTGTGAGCCCTTCGGGGACAAGGGAATAAAAAGTGCCCGTTAGTATACATGTAAACCGCACTGATTCTAAAGAGCACGGTATAAAAAATAAAAATAAATAAATAAATGTAGTTCCCATAATTTTGTGCTGAAGCTGGAAGGAAAAAAATGCAATCAGCTGTGCAAGACTGAATATATCAGGCCTGGGACCAGGGCAGCAACCTGTCCCACTGTTTTTGCAGGAGATGAGGGGGGAGCAGGACTCTGGGGTGATGGCAAAGGGGAAGGATGATTTACACTGGAGAGGAGGAAAGAAGCAGTAGGGAAGTTGGTGATCATACAGAAAATTCAAGCAAGGCACATAGAACTGGCAGAGTTTGTGAAGAATAAAACATGGCAGTGTGTGTAACTAAGCCAGATGACAGTAGGCATGTATGGACGAGAGGGGTGGAAAGAAAGTTGCACACAGCACCCTAGTTTATTTATACTTTTACTTTTTTTTTTTTTAAATTTTGCTCACTTTCACCTCTGTACAACAGAACGATAAGAATCATTTCTCTTTACATCAAGTTTGCACTTTTATTTGTATGCACCAATAATTCCTGGGAAACCTTGTCTGCTCTCACTGCAATCTGCAAGCCAGGTGCTCACTGCCCTTGTTTTCATTCTGAAAATGTAGCACAGCTGTGCGCACAGGTAATTATCAGGGTCACTTTTCGAATAAAAGAAATCCATTCTCATTAGAAAAGAACATGATTAGGATACTAACATATCTGACCAGATAGAGACATTTTAATTCCTAACCAGGACAGTTGTCTCCCGAAGGCCCAGCTTCCTGGAGAGATTAATTACAGACACTGTTAATAACAGAGCTATAAAAACCTACTGAACTGTAACTTACTAAATGTTTACAGAGCGGCTGCTCTTCTCCTGGCTTTCGATTATTCTTCCTCACCAAAGGTCAGAGAACTGTGGAGGGTTTCGTCTGGCGCACGACTATATATTTCGAACCAATCTGGCAGGTACGACAGTGCATTGAAAGGGGGATGTGAAAAGCTCAGCTTGATCATAAAAAGGCCACTGTTTAATATAACAGTGAGCCCTCTGAGACTGTTATACTAGAGGGTCTTTTTAAGCCTTAAGCTTACAATTGTCTGAGGTCCCCATTCATATCATTATAAAACAAAAAATTGATCAAAGTATTATCAATATAAAGGGGAGGCCTAGATTGGAGAAAATTTCCAAACCTAAGTCACAACTTTCTGATTCTGTTATTCCGGTCAGTTTCATTCAATGAGGAGAGCCAGCACCGTCCACCCCCTCAGTCTCCTCTTACGCCTGTAGTACAGTGCATGGGGGTCAACAATTACAGCTGCCTGGTATCAATCGGAAAATGAATTGGTTATAAATGAAACTCTTTAAACCATTCCCCTAATCCCTGAGAAAAGCTATGTTCGGAGCAGTATCGGACATTATACAGTCATATGCATATTGCTGTCTTATTGGCTCCTGCTCTAGGTATGTAAATGTCACTTATGACCTCACACTTGGCACAGAGTATTTGGCTCCAGTGCGCATGAGGTCACCTGTGAATCAGCCTAGGGTTCCGGCAACTGCTGGAGTCATAATGCTGAGAGTCAAACACTTGGAACACAGATCTGTGCAGGAGCAAACCCAGATGGCTCTCAAGGGGCTTTTTTTTTGGCGTCTCAGATTTCTTTCAGCAGCACAGGTTTCAAAGCCTGGAAGATGGTAGTGGTAGGCTGCTGCATTTAGTCCATGCTCTTGCCCTGAATGACAGTCCAGAACTAATGTGACCTTGAAAGAGGACCTTATACAATCACTACTAGAAACAAAACACTTAGCTGTGGCTTGTTGGAAAGCATGAAAATAGAGAGAGAATTTGCCAATTCATCTGATGTTCCTATGTACTTTCTATAAAAAAGTCACTAGCAGATACCAGAGTTTGTCGGCAATAAATATGTTCAGAAGTTTGGAAAGCGTACCTTCAGGGGGCTCCTCCCTCAGGTGGGGTGGAAGCTCTTCATTGGCTCTCTCTGCATCCTCCTCCATCATCTGTGCCTCTGTACTGGGTCCCTGCAGAACATAGATCAGAGTAAATAGCCGATACTGGTTATTAAACTGCTGAACAAGACTCTCCCTGCTCCCCCCTCCATGGAAACAATGAATCTGAACAGATTCCTTGAGCTCTTCATCTGCTGCCTCAGTCTATGGATACATAGTGCTCCCTACAAACTCTCTTGGCATCCCTCCCCCCCGCCCCCCCATATCTGCTTCTCCCTTCCTTATACCCATCCCTGAAAGCTCCACAGCCATCCATCTTTCCTTATGAATCCTTCCCTGACATATCTCCCCACCCAAGCACCCATCCGTCCTCGGCATCCCACCTCTCCTGCAGATTTATTTATTTAACAAATTTTTAAATACCGCAACCTTCCGAGGATCAGGTGCGGTTTACATCTAACAGTTAAGGAAACAGGCATTTCTGTTTTTTACATTGAACGATAACATGAACTATGTGCAATTAACATTTGAACTTTTAGCTTTTTGTAAATATGTACAATTAACTATGTACAGTTATAGAAGGAGAAGTTCAACAGTATAAGCATAACAGACCGTATTGAGGTCAAAATTTCTATAGTCCTTGCGGTGTTAATCTACTTGTGGTATAGTTTATCCCTTTTCATATTGAAGTTGAGAGTTTGCTAATGTGCCGTAGTAGGAGGTAAAAAGGTGAGTTTTTACGTTTTTGCGTAGATCCTTAAAGTCGGTTAGGGCTCTGATTTAATCAGGTAGCGAGTTCCAGAGCGTAGGGGCTCTGGCTTCTTCAGATGGCTTCTGTGCTGCTACCTCCTATTGTAGCAGCAGAGCGCAGACAAACCAATACCAGGAGTCTGTTCAGAAGGTCCAAATCATTTATTTGTGCACAAGTCTCAAGCAAAGTCAATTTCAAAATGGCTGAGCAATGTTCTCTGGCAATACAATAACTTTTATAGACTTTTGCTCCATTCTAGGTATAGAAAAACATTTCATTGGTCCCGGTAACCTCCCGTACCCCTTCTATTGGTCCCGGTATTGATATGATTATCCAATTATGTTCTTTGAGTGGGCTCAGCACCTGCTTACCCCCCTTCTAGTCCCAATTACAATGGCCAGTTCACCAACTTGTTACTTTCCTTCTTTCAAGGCCATTGAGCTAGTTTGTACGTGTAGGGAAGCAGGGCTCTGTAATTTCTCTGTCAGCAGTTTTAAACATATTTCTCCGTATTTTTCCATCTATTCTGCTTGTCTAAGCTAAATCAATGCTTTTACTGAGTTCTAATTCTACAGCAGCATATTGGGGGACGTGCAATTCCTATGGGCCTCTCTACAGACTTCATTTACAGGTCAAGCTAGTTAGGCTTGCTTGCTTATGTCAGACACTGTGGATCACAGGCCTTCACCTGCCACATTCCCCCCTTTGATTAATCTCACCCTATTACTTAATAAGGTGTGAGAATTAAATCACTTCAAAATAGTTATACTATGGTCAGAGGATTCTGACTATATGCAGGAGGTTTAGGTTGATATAAGGCCATAATCTTAGTTGCGGTCTTCCGCTCTACTGTACTTTCAATAGCACTATGAATAGAACGCATACAACATGGGATTATACATGGTAACAGTAAAATAACAGCAATAATTATTAGTACTAATATAAGGAAAGTTTTAAGTCCTCCCAGCCATGAGAAAAGGTTAGCAAACCAGTTAGGAAACTTTAGTGAGTGCCAAGTCTGTACTGGCACATAAGCATGTTTTCGCATATCTTCAGCAAGTTCTTCAACTACTTGACCCTTATCATCTATTTTTAAACAATTGGTTAAATTCAGCTTACCACATACTCCTCCTTCAGCTGCTAACAAATAATCAAGTGCTAAGCGATTCTGATATATAGCAGTGCGCATTTGAGTACTTTGTCTAGCTAAAAGCGTAAGAACTTGGCTAGTTTCATTGGTTATTATTTCAACTACTGCTTGTAAGCGAATAATACGATTAATCATATAGACTGGGGTTCGATAGCCCCACATACCATCATCATTCCAGGTGGCAGGCCCATACTATTCAATGATTCTTTCTGGCGGCCAATCACCCCCTTCCACTTCTCCCACTTGCCTACTTGGAGGGGTGCTCTCTTCTGTCTCAGTGCTCTTTTGTGTCTGTGAGTAGAGTATACTGGGTATCCTAATTGTTCTCCATGTTCTGTGGGTAGGAGAAAGAAAGAAGGTCTGATGGTCCCTAAGACACATGCTCCTCCCCAATGTGGTGGGAGTCGAGCATACGCTCGGTTTCCACAGATCCAATACAGGCCAGGTGGGGCTTGCCAAGCATGGGATTTGGCGAGATTTGTCCATAAATGAGAAAGCTCAGGAAATCTAGCTAATGGGTTAGGTGGTTCAGGTTCTTTAATTCCTGACCACCAAGACGTCTTTTTGGTAGTGTCATTATAGAACATCTGGCTAAGACAGACCAGCTGTCCTACCTGTTGGGTAAACTGAGGTCCAGTTCTGGCATAGCAAAGACGTCCAACAATTGAGTGCGCTAACACCCATTCGCTAGTAGTCTTGTGTAATTCAGTCTGATTGTAAGTCAGAGAATAATTTAATTCTTGGGCCTCCCATGGCCACTGGTCACCCATCTGGGTTCCGCCACAGAAATAACAATCTGAGATTTTAAGACTAGATACTACCGCTCCAGCTAATTCTAAGAATAAATTCTGAGAAGGATGAGGGATCTCAAACTTATTTACATGTATGGCCTCATAGAAAGTGTTATGGATGTGATATTTAGATGACCTGTGGGCTTGGGTATTCAATCTTATATACACAATGGTTCCTGGATCTGATCTGGAACCTGCGATACGTAAACCAAACTTGTATCCTTGTTTCCATACATTAGGATTACGTATCCATAATTGTAAAGGGTTACAGGCACTTTTCTTACATTTGTCATCTGATTTAGACTTAGTTAAAGTGGCCACTCGATTATCTATAGCTTCATCTACTATACCAGCATTCCATGTAGCATAAAAGACGCATTCCCAATTTGGGCAATAGTAATCTGCTGCTGTTGCAGTACTATATGAACCCTTCTTACCTGTACACGTCCCCCATCCTGTGGCACCTTCTGGGCACATATACTTATGATCATTGCGGTATGCTTTTTCCCAGGTACCACATTTAGAGCGACTATCTCTGTTTATAACATCACATGCATCAAAATTCAAAACAGCAGGTTTACTAGGATCTCTAAGTGGTTGTGTGGCATTGATTAAAGGTCCATCTGCATCATTCCATCGTATTTCCAACGTGTAATAGGATGGATTCTGATGCGGATTATAGCATACTCTAGATTTATCTTTAGTGCAAACATTTAGTTCAGTGGTGTTATAAATACACCGAGTCACTTTACCAGTGCAGGTATAGTAAGAATGGTAAATCAAAGTCTGAGTTACTTTCAGTCCAGTTCGAGTAGAAGTAATGCAAGCAGTGCATGGAGGTAAGGCATGAGTCAGTTCAAAGCCTCCAAAACAGGCAACCAGGGCAAAGCAAAGGTAAAGATACATGTTGATTGGAGTTCTTCTGAATCCTCAGCTTGAAAATCTTGATCACGACGTTCTTTTCTTCGTCCCGTTTGCTAATAAAGCAATTCAACGGGTGCTGAGTGTTGATTGAAGATCCTCAAGTTGTCCATCACACATTAACCAACTTAGCAATTTCAGTTGGCTTCTGAAGTATGGTCAATCAATGTAGCATCAAAGTAGTGTGTAAAATCACACACATGAGGTTCGTTGAAACAAACTCTTGCTGTATGTAAAACAGCAATCCTCTTCGAAAGACTTGGCTACTGCAGGGCACTGTGACAAAGTGTCTAAGCTGCTGGTTGCCGTCTCAGAGTAACTCGCAAAGGTGCATCAGGATGCTGTTCTGCTGTCCACTGCTCAGGTTCGGGATCAGCTGCGGGCTTGACTCTGCTGTGGTGGATCCAGGAATCGATTTCTGCTACCTTTACTGCAGTTGGGGTAGACAGGATGATGGTGTATGGTCCCTTCCAATGGGGTTCCAACAGTGTCTTCTTCCAATCTTTGATCCACACCGAGGTACCAGGCTGGTAGGGATGCAAGGGTTCCGTCAAGTTGATAGGCAACTGGTCTTGGATCCACGCATGAAGGGTCTGCAGAACAAAACTAAGAGCTAGGAGTTCTTTCCTGGTTATTTCTGAACCAATTTGGGCTAGCCTTCCTCTAATTCCCTGCACTATTGGTGGAGGTTTACCATACAGAACTTCAAAAGGGGAAAATCCTGTTGACTTCACAGGAGCTGAGTGTATTCTGAGTAAAGCTATTGGGAGCACTTGGGGCCACTTCAGGCGTGTCTCCTGACAGAGCTTAGACATTTGGGCTTTTAGGGTACGATTCATTTGCTCAACTTTCCCTGAACTCTGGGGTCTGTATGCAGTGTGAAGCTTCCATTGTATCTGCAAAGCTTTTGCTAACTGTTGAGTAATCTGGGAGACAAATGAGGGCCCATTGTCTGACCCTATTACTGCTGGAATTCCAAACCTAGGGACAATCTCTCTCAGTAAAACTTTGGTGACTTCGAGCTTTTTCAGTTCTGGTTGGGAAGGCTTCTACCCACCCAGAGAAAGTACAAACTAATACTAATAGGTAGTGATATCCATTGGCTTTTGGCATGTCAGTAAAATCAATTTGCAGGTGGTGCATGGGGGTTACACCTCCTGACTGAACTCGGGGTGGTGGTGTGGGACCTTGCTTGGCATTATTTTTGGCACAAATTAAACACTGGCGTGCCACTGAAGCTGATAGGGCTGCTAACATGGTAATGCAGAAATGTGGTCTGAGTGCTCTTTCCATAGCACTTTTTCCATAGTGGGTGGCTTCGTGGAACGCTTTGACAAAGGCTGGACCTAACACTTCGGGAATTACTATTTGTCCTGGGGGTTGACTACCCTCTGCTGGTGGCAGCTCAATCCACCCATCTTTCAGTACTTCATCTTCTTTATTACAGTAGTAATCTAATTCTTTGGTGGTATATAGTGGTGTCCATAAGTTTAAGGGTACTGGAAACAATGCTGCCTGCATCGGCATAGCTTGTGGTGTAATTTGTCCTGTCATAGGTTTGCAGATGCCTCAGCACGACAGGCAGCTATTTCCTCGGGCAACTTCTCCTTTTCCTGCTTGATGTCCTCTGCAATGCATGACAGCTACACGAGTTGGGGCCCATACTGCATCAAGTAATATCAGTATCTCGGGGCCATACTTAACTGATTTTCCTCCAGACGTGATGAGTCCTCGTTCTTTATAGAGAGCTCCATGGGCATGTAGGGTAGTGAAGGCATATTTAGAGTCTGTATATACATTTAGCACCAGTTTGGCACCTAACAGTAGTGCTCGAGTAAGTGCTATCAATTCTGCTTTCTGGGCTGATGTACCTGAGGCTAGAGCTGATGACTCAACGACTTCATGTTGAGTGACTACTGCATATCCGACGCAGCGTCGTCCATTGATGATGAGACTGCTTCCATCTACATAATAGACTTGTTCTGGATTGTCTATGGGCACATCTGTCAGGTCAGGTCGGCTGGAGAATACAGTGTCCATGACTTCTATACAATCATGTTCTGGGAGTTCTTCACTAACAGGTATCAATGTGGCTGGATTCAAGGCATGGCTCACTTCCAGTTGTATCTGTGGGTTTTCACATAACATGCTCTGATATTTCAACATTCGGGAATTGGTGAGCCAATGATTTGCTTTCTGTTCCATAAGGGCAAGGACTGCATGTGGCACAGTGACTCGTAGATTCTGTCCTAGTGTGAGCTTATCTGCTTCACTCACTAACAATGCTGTAGCTGCGACTGCTCTCAGGCAAGGTGGCCATCCTTTGGCCACAGTGTCCAATTGTTTCGATAGGTATGCTACAGGTCGCTCCCAATTTCCCAATTTCTGAGTCAACATGCCTAAGGCATTTCCTTGTGCTTCATGTACAAACAAGTGGAAAGGCTTGTGAACATCTGGTAGTCCAAGGGCTGGTGATGACATCAATTCTTCCTTTAACGTCTTGAAGGCTGTATCCTGCTCAGGTCCCCACTCCAGTGGCGACTTTTCTTCTCCTTTTGTGGCTTCATACAGTGGCTTGGCAATTTGGGCAAAGTTGGGAATCCAGATTCGGCAATATCCTGCCGCTCCCAGAAAGGCTCTGACTTGCTTTCTGTTAGTTGGGGTTGGAATTCTGCATACTGCTTCTTTTCTCTCTCTGCCTAATTTTCGGCTTCCTTGGGTTAATATGAAAGCCCAAGTATTTCACTTCTTTTTGGCATAGTTGTGCTTTTGCTCTGGAAACTTTGTATCCAGCTTCATCTAGTAACTGCAAGAGGTCTTTGGTGGCTTGTATACATTCACTTTCTGATACAGCAGCTATCAGCAGATCGTCCACGTATTGGAGAAGCACTCTCTTCCCCGGGGCCACTGGATAGCTTGAAAGGTCTTGATTCAGTGCAGCACTAAAGATGGTAGGCGAATTCTTGAATCCTTGGGGTAATCGTGTCCAAGTAAGTTGGCCCCCTCTTCCAGAGATGGGGTCCTGCCATTCAAATGCAAATAATATCTGACTTACAGGGGCTAATCTTATGCAAAAGAATGCATCTTTTAAGTCTAGAACAGTGAAGTGGGTAGCTTCAGCAGGTATCAGTCCTAGAAGAGTGTAAGGATTGGGTACAACTGGATGTATGGTTTCAACTGCTTCATTCACTCTTCTTAGATCTTGCACTGCGCGGTAGTCATCTGTTCCAGGCTTTTTCACTGGCAGAAGTGGAGTGTTCCATGGGTATTGACATACTTTTAGTAGGCCATGTTCTAGTAGTCTTTGCAAGTGACGATGGATACCTTCAATTGCAGCTCTTGGGAGAGGGTACTGCTTGACATGTACTGGTGTAGCACTAGGCTTAAGGGTTACAATTACTGGAGCTATATGTTTGGCTAGGCCTGGAGGACTGCCTTCTGCCCATACTCCAGGTGGGGCATCAATACTTTTCAAAGTTTGTTCAAAATAGGTGTCTTGGACAGCATCATCACTGTAATATCTCCATTCTTCTTCTCGGGGAACTGTAAGCAGCATCATTCCTGCTGGTTTGGCTTGAAAATTTACTGTCATTTGCATTTCTCCTCTTTCAGTGAAGGATATTTGGGCTTGTAGTTTGGCTAACATATCTCGTCCCAGTAGTGGCACTGGACATTCAGGCATATAAAGGAATTGATGAGTTATTTGTTGTCCTCCTAGACTGCATATGTGATTCTGAAGAAAAGGTTTTGTAGCTTTGGCACCAGTTGCTCCTACAATGGTGACTGCTTTTGTAGAAAATGGGGCTATCTTCTTGTCTACTACTGAATGTTCTGCTCCAGTATCAACCATAAAGTTCATAACTTGGTCTCCTATTTGTATTCCGACCATAGGCTCCTGGAGACCTAAAGCAAATTCGGAGCCCGGTCTGTCCTAATCCACGTCATCTTCATCATGGGCTGTCGTAGCCAATGCTTGTATGGCTTCTCCTCTTTCACGCTGGTATTGCTCTCGATTGGCTCCTCTACCTGCTCTTTGGGTAATGACTCAGGGGTTGGGTCCCGTTCCTGCTGTCTCCGGGGCAGGACGTGGGGCTACTCTCACTGGGCGCTGAGTTTGGGGCTGTCGGGTAATCATTTCTGGGGAATCAGGATCTACCAGGATGGGTTTCTTCCTGGTTTTCTCACCTTTCCCTTTCTTTCTAGGCTGTTCTATTTTCTGATTATAATCTGTCTTTGCTAACATTATTCTGCACTGTTCTTCATAACAGCGCTTCGCCCAAGGGGGCGGATCTTCACAAATACTTAACCAGGAATCTATATAGGGATACTGATCGGGATGCGCTATTCGCACTCTACGGTGCACTAACTGAATAATTCCTACATTAAAGGTTCCCTCTCGGGGCCAGGTAGGGTCTAGATCGGGCCACTCCCTAGTACACAAAATCTGTAAACGGGCTGCAGTCATTTTAATACCATAGTCTCCGGAATATCCTTCTTTAAAATGTGCGATCATACATTCTAATGGAGTGTTCCTAGTAGACCCCGCCCCTCCCATTTCGATGTGTGCGCGCAACAGACAAAAGGGAAAAGGAGGGCGGACCGTGGGTAAGGGGTCCTCACGGCCCTAGAAACATTTAAGGAGAACAAATAACAAGACAAGACGACAGTCGCTTCCCCCTTTTTGCGACCTGAACGCGGTCGCCCGGTCAGGAAATGCGCTACTCAGGGGTCCGCCTTCGCTTGGTCCGTGCTGCCAGACCTCTCATTCACACTTCATTCATACAATCATGCTAGCAACGTATCCCAGAATGCATTCATTTCTAACTATTCTGACTAGTCTTGTTCAATTTCCAAAATACAAGAAGACGGGGGTTTCGCCCTGCGAATACCCATGCGGGGTTACTCGGCCCGTCTTTGAGAGGTGATCAAGCTCTCTTACCAATTTCCAAGTTCCAAGTTCAAATGGCAGCACTGCTCTTTCTTATCTGTCTAGACATAACAAATCAAAACTTTACTCACCGGATCCGGTCCTCAAACTTCCCAAGCAGGCGCATGAGTTGGACCTCGGACTCCCCTCACTCGGGTTCGAGGTGTTGGCTCCAGCCGGGTCCGGCACCCGCCGAGGTCCGACCAGCTCCCTCCGATGCAAGGGACCGGCGGCGCCAGGGAGCAGCCCCCGTCGGAAGGGCGCGATCCCGGCAGGACCAAACCTGTAGAGGCGGAAAGTCGTGGTATATTGCCCTATATACACTCTGATTCCACAACTTCCCGGCCAATGCACCAAGAATATGTAGCAGCAGAGCACAGACAAACCAATAATACCATGAGTCTGTTCAGAAGGTCCAAATCATTTATTTGTGCACAAGTCTCAAGCAAAGTCAATTTCAAAATGGCTGAGCAATGTTCTCTGGCAATACAACAACTTTTATAGACTTTTGCTCCATTCTAGGTATAGAAAAACATTTCATTGGTCCCGGTAACCTCCCGTACCCCTTCTATTGGTCCCGGTATTGATATGATTATCCAATTATGTTCTTTGAGTGGGCTCAGCACCTGCTTACCCCCCTTCTAGTCCCAATTACAATGGCCAGTTCACCAGCTTGTTACTTTCCTTCTTTCAAGGCCATTGAGCTAGTTTGTACATGTAGGGAAGCAGGGCTCTGTAATTTCTCTGTCAGCAGTTTTAAACATATTTCTCTGTATTTTTCCATCTATTCTGCTTGTCTAAGCTAAATCAATGCTTTTACTGAGTTCTAATTCTACAGCAGCATATTGGGGGATGTGCAATTCCTATGGGCCTCTCTACAGACTTCATTTACAGGTCAAGCTAGTTAGGCTTGCTTGCTTATGTCAGACACTGTGGATCACAGGCCTTCACCTGCCACACTATCAGAAAGGAGGGGAAGTTCCCCACATTCCTTTTACTTTGCACTGCTACTTAGACATGTTCGCTGTGATTTTGCTCCACCACTCCATATTGTTACTTCTTTTAAAGCATGTGATGGGACATTTGCTGGTTTCACCAATTAGCTCCTACTCCCACTTTCATGCTTCTTGCACACAACGCAGTGAGGAAGCAAGCATAATTTCAGTCCTTAGTCACTGTAACTTGTATTTTATGAAGCACCTTTCTTCAAAAGGAGATCTAAAGATGTCTTACAAACATAAGTGTTGATGGCATGATCACTTCAGGTGGAACAAGGAATACAGAAGATGGGATAAACCCAGAGTATTATATGTTCTAGTTCTTGCAGACTCTTCTACAAGATCTCTTATGGGTAGAGGACTTTAGTAGCTGAAGGCTAGAGATAGACCCAGACAATTGCCACCTACCGCATACTGCAGCCTGGGTTCCAAGACAACAGCTCATTATGACCTCGCTCACCATATTAAGCTGGACTCCCAGTGGTCAATAAATGCCTTATTACAGAATACTAGAGTGAACGTGTGTTCTGTGTTCTCCCAACAATCACAATGGCCAGAGACGATTTTTGCTTCAACCTCCTTTTCTTATTTTTTCTGTAGCAGAACACCAAAACGTTCCTCTATATTTTAAGAGAAAGTTTTTGGAGTCCCTTCTCCTAATTTGGCTGGTCTCTAAAGTGATAATTGAGGATGGGCCTGAGCATCCATTATGAAAACATAAGAAATGCCACACAGAGTCAGAGCAAAAGTCCATCAAGCCCAGTATCCCGTTTCCCAAGAGTGGTCAATCCAGGCCACATGTACCGGTCAGGTTACCAAACAATATAGACAGATTCCATGATATTTATCTCCCGGGGAAAGCAGTGGATTTCCCCAGTCCACTTTAATAGCAGTTTATGGACTTTTCCTCAAAGAACTTGTAAACCTCTTTTAAATCCAACTATACTAACAACTTTTACTATATCCTTCAGCAATAGAGTCCAGAGTTTGATTACACGTTGCATGAAAAAAATATTTTCTCTGATTAGTCTTAAATGTGCTATATTGTAGCTTCATTGAGTGTCCCCTAGTCTTTCTGCTCTTTGAAGGAGTAAACAATCTACACTTACCTGTTCTACTCCACTCATTTTATAGACATCTATCATACCTTCCCTCAGCTGTCTCTTCCAAGTTTAAGAGCTCTATCACTTTGGTGGCTCTTTGTACTTTTTCTATTTCTGCTATATCTTTAAGATATGACCACCAGAATTGCACACAATATTTGAGAACTTCCATCCTATAGTTTGGAAGGAACTATAAAAAGCTCCGTTAAATGAAATCAGAGGGGGGGACGCACTTAGCTGGTGCTGGACTGCGAAGCTGAGATGTGTTAAGAGCTGCCTGTCTTCATGCCCAGCTAGGACTTGCACAGGTGTTACTGCTTGGGTTAGAAATTGGTTGTGTGGGAGGCGACACAGAGTACAGGTAAATGGAGCTCACTCTGAGGAGAAGGATGTTACCAGTGGTGTGCCCCAGGGATCTGTCCTTGGTCCGATTCTTTTTAACATCTTTGTTAGTGATATAGCGGAAAGGCTTTCGGGTAAGGTTTGCCTCTTTGCAGATGATACCAAAATCTGCAATAGAGTAGACACCCAGGAAGGTGTAGATAACATGAGGGGGGATCTAGCTAAGCTTGAAGAATGATCTAGAATTTGGCAGCTGGGATTTAATGTTAAAAAAAAATGTAAGGCCATGCATTTGGGCTGCAGCAATCCGAGGGAGCAATATAATATAGGGGGTGAAGTACTTTTGTCCACTAAAGAGTGGGAGCTAGGCGTGGTTGTGTCTGATGATCTTAAAGTAGCTAAACAGGTAGAAAAGGCGACGGCAAAAGCTAGAAGGATGCTTGGGTGCATACGGAGAGGAATGGCTAGCAGGAAAAAAAAAAAAAAAGGAGGCGATAGTACCTCTGTATAAGTCTTTGGTGCAACCTCATTTGGAGTATAGTGTGCAATTCTGGAGACCGCACCTTCAAAAGGATATAAACAGGCTGGAGTCAGCACAGAGAGTGGCTACTAAAATGGTTAGTGGTCTTCATTATAAAGCATATGAGGACAGACTTAAGGATCTTAATATGTACACCTTAGAGGAAAGGCGGGATAGAGGTGATATGATTGAGATTTATTTATTTACATTCTCTTATATACCGCGCTATTCTGTATCAGTGCGGTTTACATTGAACAAACTGAAATTACATTGAACAGGGCATTATAACTTGGAGATAACTATTTTACAGGGAACATAGGCTATGGAGGGTTAAGTGGCTTGCCCAAGACCACAAGGAGCACCTAGAAACCCCAGTCCTTCCGGCCCAAGGTTGCTGTCCTCTAGTGGGATTTGAACCCCCGACCTTCCGGCCTGAAGTACCTTGCCCCAACCCACTAGGCCACTCCACATGGAGATGTTTAAATACCTCCGTGACATATATGTTCAGGGGGAGAGCCTCTTTCAATTGAAAGCAAGTTCTGCTACGAGGGGACATGGGATGAGGGTGAAGGGAGATAGATTCAGGAGTGATATGAGGAAATATTTCTTTACGGAAAGAGTGGTGGATCCGTGGAATAGTCTCCCAGTGAAGGTGGTAGAGATGAGGACAGTATCTGAATTCAAAAAAAGCATGGGACAAACACAGAGGATCTCTAAAGGAAAAAATGGGAAAAAAGTTGTAGTTGTTGATATGGAAGGACAGACTAGATAGGCCATGTGGTCTTTTCTGTCATCATATTTCTATGTTTCTTCAGGCTGCGCGCTCGGCACTAGCAGAAGGAAGAACCGTGCTGTTCCTAGCCTGGCCTCTTGCTCTTCAGGCTGCGAGTGTAACCAACAAGACACCATCTGGGTTCTAGAGCCCCTTAAAGGTTGCTAGGAAGAAATGGAGTCAGAGAGCTTAAGAATGAGGGTTGCTGGTATCACTCTTCCCTGGCACAGACATGCTCTCTCCCTCCCTCAATGAGCAGACTAACAGGACTACAGATGTTTTGGGGTGGGGGGAGAGAAAGATGTGTGTGTAATGTGCAGCAGTAATTAAGTGTTCCCTCCTTTGGTGTTTGCTGGGTGAGGAGGGGAGGGGTTTTGCAGGGAGGTGCACTATCAATTGCCACCTTATCAGGCAGTCAAAGACAGTTACAGGAAATCCTGGCACAGCACAAGGTGTATGCCAAATTTTGGCACACCATTAGAGGGTGATCTAACTTGTAGGTTGGCCAACCTACAACAGAAATGGCAGCAACATTACTGATTCATATGGCAGGCAATTCCAGCACAGCACTCTGATGGTTCTGCAGGCCTTATGGTGAACGGCTGAACCGATGAAGGCCGCTTAGTGCATTTCATGCCTAGGAACACAATCTGAATACAAAAATTGTATTAGTAATTGTGGGGCCCTTGCATTGCTTCACAAGGTGCTGGATAGTCACAGCTGCCTATCTTATGGCTGAAATACTGAATTATGGACTGCAAGTAAGTACTCTGCTCATTAGGATCCATATCCTGCACACATTTCACACTTTAAGACCATATCCTGAAACGCTGACATGGGATCTGTGTTCAGTGCAAACAAAATATTATAATCATGTTCCAGTGCACTGATACAGAGTCTCCTGGAGACGCATATGCACAGTAAAACCAAACCTCAGTGGTATTCAACATAAATAATCTATTTCTCTCTTTGGACTTATAATATTGTGAGTACTGTAACCTTAAAGCAGTGGTTCCCAACTTGTAGCCCTTGAGATTACTACAGGGAGTCCATGGGGGTGGGGGGGGAAGAGAAAGACTGATAGAGACAAGACGGAGGAAGAAATTAAAAAAAAAAAAAAAAAAAAAAAAAGAGACTGGTGAAGACTGGAAGGGGAGATAAAGAGGTCTAATGGGAACAGGCTTGGTACTGAGGAGAGGAGTCCAGTAAGAGTAAGGGGAATGAACTGGAGAAAGTCTGAACTTTTTAAAGGTCAAAGGGTCCACAGAACCAAACTGATTGGGAACCTAAGATTTACAATATTTACTAGAGGATTTAACAATTGTTAGGGCAAAATGACACCTTGGAACCGAGGTCTTCGCAATTCTGGGCTAGTGCTTTATATGCAGAGCTCCTGCAAATTAAAACAAAAAAAAAAAACCACATAAAGCAGGCAAAAACTTGCAACTAATAACCTGATGCATGGCCCCACCCCTGAGGATCCAAACTAGTCATAACAAGAGTCAAAAGAATACTAGGAAGACAGTCTCAGCATCTGGAATAGTAAATATATGTGAAGCTGTCATATTGATATGAAATAGTTTAGACCCAGTAACTCCAGTGTTGTATTACTAGGAGTGGAGGAGGAATATCCCAAGGGTTACAGTAGCAGGCAAGAACCAGGGAGTCGGGGTTTGAATCCCACTGCCACTCCTTGTGATCTTGGGCAAATCACTTAACCCTCCATTGCCTCAGGTACAAACTTAGATTGTAAGCTCTCTTGGGATACCTACTGTCCTTGAATGTAATTCGCTTTGAACTTCTGAGAAGAATGAGCTAAATCCAATTTCCCTCCCCCTTTTTCCTAGGCTTGTTCAATGCAGTTGTTTGTGTGAAGAGAAAGATATACTGGTAACCTAAAACCCAGAACACCGGATTGTGCCTCCCTCCAGACCATAAGAGGGAAATTTTATAGAAGGCTGCTTACATCTGTGTCTTCTTGAAAAATTACCCCAGCAAGTCGGCAGCTGAAGAGAATCTGTGGGCATTTATGACTGCTTGGCATCAACTGTAAGGACCTATGTTCTGGAACAGTCTCCCTCATTTACTAAGATTAGAAGAACCATCTAACAGAAAACTTAAGATAGGGCTAAGAACTCATTTTTTTTAATTGCTTACAATGGCTGTGGTAACATGGCCACTCTGACAGACTGAGTTAGGGGCCATTAGACAGAATTGTTTCATGTCTATTTTATTGCTGCTTGTCTTGGATTATTTGCCTGGTTTTGTTTGCTTATTATTTTACAATTTCATTTACTTCAGCATTGATTTTATGTTTTATATACTTCTTTGTAAGCTACTCTGCTATTCTCAAAGGGTTTTATAGCAAGAATATTAATAAATGCAATGTTTGTGTGTGTGTGTGGGGGTAACTTTTCTAGTCACACTCCTAGGACTTCACCCTTGAACATGTTTAAACTTGAGTTGCATAAAGTGCACACATTCATGTCACCGTGTCGATTTTTGGATATACATGCAAAAAAGCCTTTACTAAATAATTCAGTGTTTTTCTAATCTTATCTGTATCTTCCATTAGGCCCAAAGTATACGTCATTAACACCTTCACTACAGCCCTGCATGTAAATAAACCAGTACTGAGACACCATCTGTCGAGTGGCTTGTTATTGCAATAGCTTTATGCTTTAGCAACCTCCTGTATTGAAAATGTTTTCTTAAGGAGGTATAAAACTAACTGAACGTAAGTAAGATAAATCAGGTGGTGACCCCTTCCAGTCTCTCGAAGAGCAGAAGGGATGGGCGAGAATCCAAACACACATAGGAAAGGAAACAGACTTTATAAGACAAGAGGAAAAACCAAGAACCCCCAACACCTCTTCAAAGAATTAAAATCAGCAAACAAGGCCAAGTGGCAAACGCACAAAAACAGTGGAAAACACAAAGCTGTAGTCTAGGAACATTTTGCCGATGAAGACTGGATGCATGACTGGTTAAGGAGAGGTGAACTGAAAGCAAAGGATGAGAGATTGGTAGCCGCAGCCCAGGACCAGACGGTTCACAGAAAGCATAGAAGAAAAAAAAATCAATAAATACTGGCAAGGTTGTAGACTCTGTAAGAAAGTGGGAACGGTTACTCATCACTGGCTGCAGAGTTCCGATGGCAGAAAATTTCTGCCTAGAAAGGCACAAAAGGAAAAACTGAACACTACAACATCACTGTACCGGAAAAGCAACAGGACCATGACCCTAACAGAATTATGGAGAACGAAGAGGTTCTGATCAACTGGGATACTCCCACTATGACCGATATAAAGCTGGATGCAAGGAAACTGGACACGGTGGAAAAGGAGAAACATGCCACCACCACCACCACATTGATTATAGAGGTAGGAGGACTAAAGCGATTCGCGTTGAGGATCTCTCCCCTCCCCCCCTCTCAAAAGTAGCAAGAAATAGTGGCATTGTATTGGGTGCTACAGACTTGACCAAGACGAATTTCCAAGCACACCTTGATAAAAATTGCCTACGCGTGTTACAGCTTATGAACTCCAGGAGGCGGCGCTCTGAAACAAACAATGCAAGTACGATGCCACGTGTGGGCAGTAAATCTGAGAGATTGAGATAACGCTCTACATGCCTTGGTATAGCAGCAAGGTTCATTACTGTCATGGTATGCCCAAAAGTAGCCCTCTCTCACCATTCTTTTTAGAGACAACGGCATAAGCAAGCAAAGATTAAGTCAGCAACTTATTAGGCGATACAAAAACCTCATCCACTAAACTCAAACTGCAAGTATAACATAGTCCATGAATACGGACACTGAACAGGAACCCACAACATGCGACTGCACGTCCACAAACAGGGCTTCACATCTTTGTACGTTCACATTCTGCAGTCTAAAAAAAAAAATACAATTCAAAATGTCCTAAAGTTAGGAGGAGTTTCACTGATCTGCATAACATGTTTTACAAATTTCAACATGAACAATTATAGAAATATTCAAGAAGTAAAAATAAAAAAACGTGAGGTGGGATTAAAAGAGAGAGAGAGAGACATCTGGGAAGAATCTGGAATGTCTACGGCAACGTCCAAAAATCAAGGGGTGGGGCAGCAGTGAAGGGAGGCACATATAGGTACCTTCTGAAATCACTCCAATCTCCATACCAAAAAATAAAAATATCCCAGTAACCGGTTCTGGGGATTGGCCTACACCCATGCATGGACTTGGCCTTGCTATCTGTGCGGGGCCTTTTCACAAATATGGATGTCCCCAAATTGCATGGCCGCAGAACCTGGTACATGGATACGCCGACAGGAGTAGTTCAAAATGGAGGTGACTTACGAAACTAGCATGTCCTGGCCAGCCTGCTACTGCAGGGCAGTATGTATTTACGTGCAGGTTTTACTGACCAGGAATATTAACTGCGGAGATGAAAGCACATTTTGCTCTTCGCCCTGGAAGCATTGCAGCCTTGAAACGAATGCTTTCATGGTCAGGAACAGGTGTAGGCATGGATGCCTCAGCAACCGGGGTCCGACATGCTTATGCCGCTCTGAAGTCGTAACCCGAGGTGCTTCTCTGTTGCTCTGTCCAGTCCACATCTCCATCATGCCTCTGTGCTACATGGATGCGGCTCATTCCAGGGACGTCTATATGCCTGGCTTTCTAAAACGGGTCCAGGGGCGTCTCTGCGATCTTCATGTCTGGATACCCGTTTTCAGGATGTCCAAATCAAGAAGAGAGCTTCTAAGAAAACACCCCAACATGACTTTACAGCAACAGGATAAAATCTAAATCAACTGAACCATCTAATTTCTCAACAAATAGGGGTGTCCTACACGGAGCGGTGGGTTCACCTCTAAACAAAGACATGGGGAGGGGTGGACTGCACGGAGCGGCAGGTGCACCTACTCTTGCCATCGTACTGGGCAGACTACATGGACCATACTGGTCTTTATCTGCCATCATTTACTATGTTATTATGACTATTGCAAAAACATCTTCACAGTCCGACACACACTCTGTGGAAGCTCCTTTTTCATCAGTAAGAGCCACCAGCAACTTAAGGTAAGCATCTCCCAATTCTGCACAGCAGTTTTTAGCTAATCCTTTTGGAAGAATAGATCAAGCTCTTCAATGTTGGCTGGGAATTGTGCCTCCATGCTACAGCCAAAGAGAAGGACATGTAAAGCCTCTTTGCCTTCTAGCCAATTAAATTCATTCCCCTAAACCCAGGAAATGGTATGAACCAGTCACTCCTGCCACAGGTTGGGAAGTGATCGTGTCCGCAACTAGCTATACCAGGAACTCGGAGAAACAATTCCAGAACCTTCCATAGGGGAGTGCAAGTGAAAGCTGCTGCTGGGGGCTTAATGGACAGTTAGGATCCCAGAAGAATGTGGAGCTGCCTGGGGATTCAGCTCAAACTCTGATCTCCCTCTTTTGAGCAGGACCCTCTCAATATTTGGGGACCACGGAGAGTGCATGCCTGTATCTCAGTAAATCAGTACCTTGGATTACACTTCCATGGGATCTCCAAGTAGATTCCTTCTGGGAAACAGCTTCCCCAATCATCTTTTGGATCATGCTCTAGTGGGAGGGAAAATAGCAAAGCTAATGGCCAGACATTAACACAAAGCTGGACCTAACCACTTGGGTTGGACACAGTTGTAGTCTATTCTGACCTAAACAGAAATATATTCCCTGTGTCCTGAGGCTCAAAGACAGGAAATGGAACGTCTTCCACGAGAGTAGGCATACTGATTGTAAATAAGTGTCTTTTCTACATCTTCTATACACCTCTATCGCTGCAAAATGAATGGCAGGCGTGTAGGGACAGAAAAGACCAGTTATTTAAAGAACCCACGCGCTTCTGTCTACGCTAAATACCAAACAGTGGTTACACACAAACTTAGTGAGGAAGAAGGGAAACTGAGAAAAAAAGTTAAAAGAACAGATACGGAAGGGAGGTGGGTGATCACTGCAGAGAATTACACAACAGGGGATGGAAGGAGAGGGGAAAGAGACTGGCAAAGCCCTGGAAGGATTATTAGCACTGCCACCTCACTCCAATCAACTCCAAGATGCTGATCCAGTAAAGACTTTGCTCTGCTGCATGTAGGGAAATGCGATTCCTGTGTTTTAGGGAAAATCGGAGCCGCATCGCCATGCTAAGAGGGAAAACTAGCATTGGCCAAACCAAAGTGGTAACCCTAAAATAAAAGGTGAGAGGGGAACAGAAAGGGGAGCTGACAGACTGGAGGCCGGAAAGAAGAGAGGACCCTTGCTATTTAAACAAATATCTGGGCAAACTCCTGGAGAAAAGTCCACAAATTGTTATTAAAGCAGACCTGGGGAAAGCTACTGTTTATCCCTGGGAACAAGCAGCACGAATGATGCCAAGTATTTGTGATCCGAGTTGGCCACTGTTGGAAACAGGATACCAGCAGAGCTTCGGTCTGACCTGGTATAGCAAGTCTTACGTGCTTTTTTCCTATTCCCATCTTCTGGGCAATGCATGTCTTTCATTGCATATGGCTAATGGGTTAAATGTATAAAAAAAAAAAAAAAAAGGAAGAGGACACTCCTAATAGAATGGGAAACAGATCATCTCAAAAGCAAGAGGGAAACAGCAAAACAAAGCACTGAAGTGATTGTTTAAAGGGCCAATAGGTGTTTGCTTGTCTTAGTAAATATTGACATGTCATATCATAAAGCTACACAGATTACTTCAGCCGTTAAAGCAGCAGTAAGCATTTCACACTTTAACCTTTTAGTTGCAAGTTTCCTTTATTATTTTTGAAATCTATTAAATTAATCATTTGTATAGCACTACAGGGTGTACACAGCACCGTACATATAGATGTAAGACGGCCCCTGCTCAGAGCTTACAATCCAATGTAATCAAGATGAACAGCACCACAAAACTGGGGACTAGAGTATATGGAAAGATACACATAAGTAGTGAACAAGAGAGTGGGGAGCACCAGAATCCAAAAGCAGACTCAAAGAGGTGGGTTTTAGCCTGGATCTGTAGGGCTAGAAAAGGAGCCCGATGTACCGACTCTGGTTGTTTGTTCCAGGTATATGGAGTAGCAAGGGGGAATGAACAAAGTCTGCAGTTGGCAATGGCAGAAACTGGCACAGATAAAAGGGATCTGGATTCCAGAGGAGTGGAGGGGCACAGGGTGAGATGAGAGGAAAGGTAACGAGGAGCTACAGAATGAATGTAGAAGTTTGAACTGGATGCAGAAACGGGTAGGGAGACAGTGAATTGACTTAAGAGGGGTGATATGAAATGGAATTCTGCCTGCAATAATGTTATTACTTGATGTCTAGAAAGTTGCCAGAAGTTGTGTCAGAGTTCCAAGTAGGAAAATTAGCGAAAAACATGTTTCTTGTGCTCCATGGTCCTCCTTTTCCATCAATAAAATACAACTCATTAATACAAGTCCAGTAGGCTCAATAGTACAGCACCATGAATCTGAAATGGGCGGATTAGATGGGTGAAGCAGGCTTACCTGTACCACATTTTGTTCCTATGTACCAAAGATTTTTTTGCCAGGGAGCTACTCTACCATAACCAAAATAGCCAAGTCTAAATAGCTCATCAACCCAAATGGACCTAAAATGTTTATGTGTTACACACTGAAAAAACCCACATGATCCTAAAAAGCAAACTACAAAAAAGGTCATTAAACTCCCCCCCCCCAATATTACCTTTACAATTAAATATGCTAGTGCTAGCCAAGGTAGTTGGTTCCTAGCCAAGGAAAGTTACTTCAATGGATAGGAGACAGCATTAAGGAAAAAGGTTAAATCTCCATCCACCTTATTGTGAATGAAGGCTCGCAGCATTGTATCCCCAGTAAAGGCCTTTTCTGATCAAGAATAAAAGCCTAAAGGAGGAGAATTTCAGAGTTAAAAAGACGACCGTGGCAACAAATTTGCATTAAATAAGCAATGTAGATTATTGTCTAGTCCAAGCAGAGTAGAAGACCTGGCACAAATACTGCATAAACTACTAAGTACATTCTCTAGACAAAATTTTGTTTTTTTAGTTTTAACACTGTATAATAAAAAGTTTGAAAAAGATATGAAGACAAAATTAAAAGTCAGATAGCAGAAGATTTTCCTTGGCATTATGGAACCACTGGTCTACCACAATGCCACTGTACTGCATGGGCCAACACTGCAAGAGACGTAAGCAAAGGAAATGTTAGATTGTGTCTCCTTGGATCTCAGCGACACCAGGGAGCGAGGTGTATGATGGTCACAGGTGCTTTATTGAATGATCAACCCCTACGCGTTTTGGTAGATGCCTTCCTCAGGGGATACACATCCTTAGAATAAATAAAAACAATTAAAATACAACAATGGTTAAAACATAATCCAAACCGATACTAAACAGGTATATAAACAACAATATATATGAACACAATAAAAAACACTAAAAAAACTCATATTAAAATCAAACACATAAGGCAGGTAATATACCAAAGTGCCTGGTCACATCACAGTACATATGTGGACCCAAAACTGGGACAAGAGAGGTGAGGAGGAGCTAAGGTGTGCCATCTCTAATACATATTAAAATGGTACTTACAGTGGCACACTGTGGAAATACATCTTGAGAAAAACACCAACTACTGATAAAATCAAGGCTGCAACAGTTAAATAAAGCAGGAGCCTGTTTTGTTTTTTTTTTAAACTCTTGTTATATCAATGGTGGTGTCCCCTGACTAATGCCACCATATCTGATAAAGACAGAAGGAAATGAGAGATAAATTCATCCATAACCACAACATAAGAACTAATTTTAGCCAGTGACAATTATAGGGAAGGAGAGGAGTTAGTATTTATTTATTTATTTTACATTTCTTATATACCGCCTTTCATGATATCAAAGCGGTTTACATTGAACAAACTGAAATTACATTGAACAGGGCATTATAACTTGGAGAAAACTATTTTACAGGGAACATGGGCTATGGAGGGTTAAGTGGCTTGCCCAAGACCACAAGGAGCACCTGTGGGACTAGAAACCCCAATCCTTCCGGCCCAAGGTTGCTGTCCTCTAGTGGGATTTGAACCCCTGACCTTCCGGCCTGAGGTACCTTGCCCCAACCACTAGGCCACTACTCCACTCACCATATCATTTTGTTCTAAATTACAATGGAGGGTTAGAGCCAGAAGTTACCAAACACAGATAAAACCACGGAAGTATTTAAAAATGGGATTAATAGCGCTAAAGAGAGTGGCCACAGTCACTCAATTAACATGCATGCAAGTTATTTTATTTATTTATTTATTTAGACAGTTTTGTATACCGCCTTATCCTTCAATCAAAGCAGTCACAGCACAATTTAGGGATACATTTAACACGCGGGGATATGAGACACATACACTAATACTTACAGGGAAACATGGGCAATGGAGGGTTAAGTGGCTTGCCCAAGACCACAAGGAGCATCTGTGGGACTAGAAACCCCAGTCCTTCCGGCCCAAGGTTGCTGTCCTCTAGTGGGATTTGAACCCCCGACCTTCCGGCCTGAAGTACCTTGCCCCAACCACTAGGCTACTCCGACCTTTTTTGGCACTAAAGAAGAGGGGTGGAGATTTAAAAGTACTCTTGCTCCCGCGCTTGATTCTAGTATCCTTTGGATGATTTGAAAAAAAAAAAGATTACTACGGTGTGAATTTTTGCTCTCTGTTGGGTAATGCACAAGACTGATAATGCCTGATCCCGTTTTGTTTATTGAAGGACTATGGTCGCTCCTTCTCTCTTTAATCAGATATGGAGACATTAGAGAGGGGGACGCCACCATTGAACAAACAATAGTGTTTATTTTAATTGACTCCTGCTTTATTTTACTTCTGCAGACTTGATTGTATCAGTTATTGGTGTTTATCTCAAGATATATTCCCATAATGTGCCACTGTAAGTACCATTTTAATATGTACGAGTATTAGAGATGGTACACTTTAACTACTCCTCACCTCTCGTCCCAGTTTTGGGGCCGCATATATGCTTTGTGTACTGTGATGTGACCAGGCACTTTAATATATTACCTTCTTTATGTTTTTGATTTTAATATGAGTTTTTAGTGTTTTATTGTTTTTCATTGCATTTTAATATTTATTGTTATTTATATACCTGTTTAGTATCAGCTTGGATTATTTTTTAAACATTGTTGTTTTTAATTGTGTTTTTTATTATTTCTTGAGGATGGGTATCCCCTGAAGAAGGCATCTGCCAAAACACGTAGGGGTTGATCAATCAATAAAAGCACCTGTGACGATCATGCATCACTCGCTCCCTTGTATCGCTGCCATCCATTGTGAGGGTGTTTGCTCTCTGTGGTTTTTCCTTGGATCTTTGAGCATGCCAGCTACTTGCACACTGCTACTGAAGATGCTACTTACCTATTTGTGCCTGTTGGGATATTTTGGCTTAGGGATAGTTCTGCTCAGGTCTGCTTCACAAGTTTTCTATGACTGCTCCCTTGCCTGTCTGCAAATGTACACCAGCAGTATGTGGATGGCACAGAAGATAACATGTGGGCTAGCCAGGAATGTATATGCTACAAGAAAGAGTATGCGGCCTAGTACAGTCTGGAAAACCTTACTTTGGATAGAAGCATGCAGAGTTAGGCCCAGATAAGAAAATACAGGCCAAGCTGCAAACAAAGAATTTCTCAGCCCTGAAGATGATGCATAGTGCCAAGGACAGAACAACATGTACAGGATACAGGAGAGGCAGAGAAAGGGATGCAGCTGACTGCATAGAGATAAGCAGACCTTGCAAAACAATTATGGGAGGGTCCCAGAAAAAGAACTTCACAGAAAGCTGCAAATGACATAAGAGTTTTATGCAGAACTTTCTGGTACTTGCTAGAACTTTGGGCCAGAAAATCCATATAAGGAAGCAGCTATATAGCTCGGGGTGACTTTCTCTCTCACCACTGAGGGGTAGGGAGAACGTCACCTGCACTCAGATCCCCGAGACAGACACTTGTGTATTGGCGTTTATAGCTTTTGCTTGTACCAAATAAAGGGTTTTACTGACAAGTGGCTGTGATCAGAGTTTTTCCTCCTGGTGCAGGGCTTCGCAGGTGCCCAGGAAATTGGTGATATTTGGGACACTTTGTAGGTCTGACCCGCCTACATGCCTCAGAAGACAAAAGTGACTGCAGAAAGTCTAGCCACGCCCACCCACTTCCATATAATATAAACTTGGCTGTTTTTAAAAGTTCACATTCAAAATTCTGCTTTATTTACATACTGTGAGTTGTGTACACTTCCTGCTCAGATCTCAGCAAAGCGTTTACAGTGTTTCATTTGAACATGTACTCTCCCCAGTGCTGAGTCACAATATCTGACCCCCTTCTGACCATTCTATTCCATCCTGAAGAAACGTACACAAGCCTCTTAAATTAGGCATACTTCATGCTGCAACAGTGTGCCTGCTGCAAACAGACCAGGTATAGGAGTTCAGGGTGGCATCACCTGGCATGATGACATACTGTTTACTCTTACTGACTTTCGCAGTCCTTAGGGGAATCCAACAGCACCTGGTGATGGTGCACATCTGAAAACGCACACATAGCAAATGGGTGAAAAGTAGGTTACACATATCAAATATTTTTCCACAGTAATGTTTTTAATCAATCATAGTCTTTAGGAGCAAGCCCTGGCTGAAATACAGAACCTCACAACCAGTGATATGCGCCTGGACCACAATGAAAATGCCATGATCATCCTTCACACAGTGCACGGATCAATTTGACACTGGTATATTTACAAAGTTATTTTTAACACGTCCTTCAATGATGACTGTTTCCAAATGAGCTGGGACAAAACATTAGAATTAAGTAATGCAAAGAAGTTAAATTCAGAGCCCCCTCATTTTCACACGTTCAGCATATCCGGGAGGTGGGGCAGAAGCACAGTGCTTACTTTCATGTTAAATATGTATTACAACGAAAACGTACAAGAGTGTCGGGCATTGGATCGGCCGAGTTTTTTAGTACTTCTCCAAAAGTAGAGCATGGAATTATCAGTCCTTAATCTATTATTAGGCTGGAATGGACAGGCAATCTGGCTACAAAGCAGGTTCTGCTTCTCGTTTACCACTCACCAAAACAGTACATTAGGGTTCTGAATTAAAAATAAAACAAATGTTTCTCTAACACGATTTTCCCAAAAGTCAAACATGCTTTCTGGGGAATGTGTAAAAACATAAAAAAAAAATAAAAACGTTATATTTTTAAGGACAGATCCGCTCAAAAAACAACAACAAGAATTCAAATGCGTTAATCTGAGGTGCAACGGATTTCTAAGCCTTAACACTACTCTCTAACGCAGCAAAACCCGAGGTTGGAGAGCTCCACGAACTTCTGGGAGTTTCTTAGGGCATCATCTATGCATCAGAGAAAATCTGACAACTTAAAGCAGGATGGAAGGAAGCCTGCCTGCATTTCCTAACCAGTCAGGGCCTCCAAGTGTGATCGCCTCAATCTGGGAGCAGAGCCATGCTGCTGTCACTCGAGAGCAAACACCCTGGGCTGCAGAGCTCAATCGCAAACTAATATCACAGCGCTTTCAATTTGTGGAGAGAGACTCAAGAAACAAGTCTGCAAATTGTAACTCAGCAATGGACCGAACTGAGCTCTGCACTGCAGGACCGAGGCGTCCTCTGCTGGGCCGTGCTTAACAAATCGCGTCTTATACTTCCAGTCTATTATGACGCCTTTGGCTGTCTGTGCCGTCACTCCATTCTACTACTTCTACAAAGCAAGAAGCCGAACAACTCACAAAGGATAACGGTGCGTGCGCGGCGCTTGCGTAAGCCGGAGCTGGCACCCACCTTCATGGCAGCGGCAGCAGTCCCTGGCTGGCAGCGGCCGGTAGCAGAGCTGTGCCCTGGAGGTACCCCGCGTCCACCGAGTTCAAGAGCCGGAGGCTGCTCCGCAGATGCCAATACTCCCTCTCGCTGCCTGTTCTCGAAACGAACTCTCTCGCGACTTCTTAGCCTCCTGGATATAAACACGATCCTGGCAGAGGGCGGAAGTGACGTGATGGGAAAGCTGAAGACGGCTGACGCCATGGCAACCGTGACCGGAAGAGCCGGAGAGAGAAGGATGGTGTGGTGTGTGCGTACAGCTGGGAGATGTGGGCTAGCACGTGGGGTTTCCAGTTAGGGCTAGGATTTAGGGAAATCCAGCTTGAAAACTCCTAGGAAGCAAGAGAGATTTCACATTTACAGCAAGCAATATAGCAATTAATGGAGCATCCTATATTGAATATTGCTGGAACATTATTTATGTTCTGTTTAAGATTTCTTCGGTCTTTCCCTCCTAGGGTTGCCAACTTTTTCACCAAAGAAAAACCGGACACCTGTGGCTCATGGCGCCCCACCCATTCTCCGCCACCAAGCCCCACCCGTGCCCTGCCCCCAGTCCCACCCATGCTGCACCCCAGCCCCACCCACAAAAATTACCGAGGATAAGTGTAGGCTAACTCCCTTGGTCAGATAATAAACTGGGAACCCCAAAAGCCAAACATGAAATGTACAACACTGGAGAAATAAAACTATAAAGTAATTTCCTCTTGCACTAAACAAAAACGCAAAGATGTTAGCAATACACACTTCCCAGACCAGACATATTCCAGTTAATAAATTCAAAATAAAAAGTATTTTTCTACCTTCTGTTTGGGAATTTTATTTTTCAGTTGCAATTGCTCCAGTCACTTTCTTCCGAAGGGATGGGCTTCACCTTAACCGGGATGGAACCAGGCTGCTGGCATTAACCTTTAAAAAGGAGATAGAGCAGCTTTTAAACTAGATAATAGGGGAACGCCGACAGTCGCCCAAGAGCGGATGGTTCGGAAGAATGTATCCTTGAAGGATACTACCAAAAGCAGAGAGGTTCCAAAAAAGAGTAAAGTAGCCCAAATGCCCTCGATTATGGAGCAGACAGAGCTTAAAGATCCCAAATTACCCATGTCTACCAATAGCCAAATTAATATGAATAAAAAACAGTCTCTAAAATGCTTGTATGCAAATGCTAGAAGTCTAAAAAATAAGATGGGAGAGTTAGAATATATAGCACTAAATGAGAGGTTAGATATGATTGGAATATCAGAGACATGGTGGAAGGAGGACAACCAGTGGGACACTGTGATACCTGGGTACAAACTATATTGTAATGATAGAGCTGATCAAATTGGTGGAGGGGTTGCGCTCTATGTTAAAGAGGGCATTGAGTCAGAAAGGATTAAAGTTTTTCAGGAAACAAAATTTGATGTAGAATCTCTATGGATTGAAATTCTATGTAAAAAGGGGATGGCGATGGCAGTGGGGGTGTACTATCGACCGCCTGGCCAGAATGAACAAATGGATGATGAAATGCTCAAAGAAATCAAGGAAGCTAACAAAAGTTACAGCTCGGTAATAATAATGGGTGATTTCAATTACCCCGGTATCGAAAGGGGTCAGTGTCACGGCAGGACATGCTAGGGAGATAAAGTTCCTAGATGAAATAAATGACTGCTTTTTGGAGCAGCTGGTTCATGAACCGAGCAGAGGGGAAGCCATATTAGACCTAGGGGCATGTTTACTAAACATTCCTAACGTGCGGGGCCGTGCTAGTGTGCCTGTGCCATATAAGGAGTGGGCGGTTCAGGCAAAAAATAGAAAAAAAACGGTAGTAAGCAACCGGACGTGTGTGCGTCGCGCTAATGTGCGGGGGTCGACATTAGCGCGTGGAAAGGCAAAGTGGCGCGCTGCTGAGTATACAAAACAACAGAGCCGTGGTACAACAGTGAAGACACTGACCAATGGTGCTGGGGCCATGGGTTCAATCCCCCAGTGTGTGCAACGACAAAGGTCAGCTGAGGCAGTAACTGTAATGATTAACATTGTTTTAGGAGGCAAATTAATTTGGAACGGCATAAGGCGGCGCACAGGTATTTTTGGGCGGCACAAGGCGGCGCACAGTGCTTTTTGGGTGGCATAAGGCGGCGCACAGTTATTTTTGGGCGGCAGAAGGCGGCGCACTGGTCCCCTTGGGCGGCAGAAGGCGGCGTGCTGATAGGCACAAGGCGGCGCGCTGATGCACAAGTACAGGAACAGAGCCACAGCACAATGGTTAAAACACTGACCAATGGTGCAGGGATCAGGGGTTCAACTCCTCACAATGCCCAGTGAAAAATGCCTGCTGAGGCAGTATGTATTATGTTGTGGAGTGCTGTAGGAGGCTGTATAATTGTATTTTGTTATCACTACTAGCAAACGCACTCTCCCAGCATGTTAACATACGGCGGCCCATAAGGCACATGTTACAGTGCACTGTTCGCCAAGGCACCCTTGAATGACCCCTATAGGGCAGCATGTATGTTGCGACACAGGATAATGTATAGTGCACCCTATAGGGATGGCAACCATAAGGTGGCCTACAGGGCGCCCTATGAAGCACCCTCAGAGGCACCTAATGGGTATAGTAAGCTGAGGGTGGTCTTGCCGGCATAGACATATGTACAGTAAATAAAAATAAAGCTGTGGACAGCCCTACCAAAGGGCCCCACTGTGGGTTTGAACCCATGACCTCTGGCTGCACAGGCAGTGATGTAACCATTGCGCTACAGCTCCATAGCTGTAAGCAGGCCCCTGGCTGGCTGCAGATAGCCTACATGTCACCTCACAGACAGTCTGCTGGTGTCAACAGGATAGGGTTAGGCCACCCGTACCCATGATGCACTGCACATGCAAATTAGCTGTCCGCAGATGGACACAAGATGGGGAATGCACCCCCACAGCACCTCGGCCCTGTTGGGGGAAGTGACCGGGTGCACCCACACAGCACCTTGGCCTAGTAGGGGGCACTGACCGGGTGTTTTACTGGCACAGAGTAGCCACACACCGTTACATCGTGCGGGTACTGTGCTCACCCTGAGTGTGCAATGAGGTGGCCAGGACCAGGTCAACAACACCTGCCATGGCTGATGGAGGCCAAGCGGGCGTTCCAAAGCCGTGTTAATGTGTAAGATAGCTAGTTTCTGCACAAACACCATGGATATCCCTGTCTGCCGCCATCAGGCACCCCCCCCCCCCCCCAGTGGCAAACATGGTCCCCATCAAGGGATCCACACTCTACCTCCCTGCAAAGGTGGCAGTAGAGGGCAACATCAACCCCAGTCCTGCTGAGGAACACCACCCACCCACCCCCCCCCCCCCCCAGGCAGGCAGGCAGCTCCATTCACAGCCATAACACAATAGCAGACAGACATAAGCCCAGGGTATGGTAAGCTGCACTCCACCACCAGATATTCCCCTGCAGCAAGCCAACAGCCACTGCACCCTGCAAGCCATTATAGCAAGACATTTGCAGCAAGCCAACAGCCACTGCACCCTGCAAGCCATTATAGCAAGACATTTACCAGCTACAAACAGTCTGCTGGTTAGTCCATAGTGCATGTTCCCAATGGAGATGCATGCACCCAGAACTGGGCTGTCTGCATACACAGCAAGCAGATAGATCAGTGACTGGGCCCCAAAGAGAAACCCATATCTATCACATGAGAGAACTACTATACAGCACTATGGGGGGGCCTAGCCATGCTGTGGTCACTGCACAGTCAGGGTGAGCGTGATCCCCCAGAAGGACATGCTTTGGCCACCCTGTCTGTGTAGGTGGTGGCCGGACACTACAATATCCCAGCCAATGTCCCTGCCAGGGCCCTATGCCCAGTGCAGATGCATCCTGGCCACGCCACCCTGCCCTGGCTATACCCATGGTACCTTGCACCTCATTATGCACATTGACTGGCCAATACTGGCAACAGTGCTGGCAGTGCGGGCTGTTGAAGGGGCTTGCAGCCAACACCCACTGTATAGACAGACACACACTTCCACACCTCTGCCATCATGGTGCTACGATTGAGGGGGTAAGTAGCCTTGCCCACCAAACCGGTCCTGAGCACGGCAAGGCATGGATATGGTACGCATTACAGCTGGTGGTCACTCCCCAGGGTGGTAAGCACCGTCAGAGGCCAGGCCTGGAGCATGCCCCGCAAACACCTAACAGATTGTTTGGATGGGGTCAACTAGCAGTATGTACGTAACGTATGGATAACTGCCTGCCTGTGCTCCTAGCAAACGTCTCCGAGCTGTGTACCGTATACCTCAGGTGTAGGGTGACATTGGTAAGTTATGCAAGTGCTCGTTTTGGGTGCTGCATGCACGGTCCAATGTTCTGCCTTTCCAGGAGACATTGGCCAATGGGGCCTGTGGGTGTGGGTGTGTCTGCCCTTGATGGCTGCTGCTTTACGGCACAGATTCCCAACTCCAGTCCAGGTTTGCATCACACTGTTCGGGTTTTCCTGCTATCCCTCATGAATATGCATGGGCTACATCTACATGCCATGGGGGTGGTGCATAGATATACAGCACAGGCATTTGTATGAGTGTCAGCATGGAACCTGACTGGTGTGTGGCCCACCAGGACTGCATTTGGGTGATTCTGCTCTAGGTACTGCCCCTGTTCATGGTGTCTGTGCTCAGTGGGGTAAAAGATAGATGTCTTACCATTGCATATGTCCCCGCCATGAAAGGTGTGTCCTTACTATCACTGTTTAGTTGTGGGAAACATATGTGGGCAGGATTGGCAGTAGCCCCAGCTGGGCTTTGAACCTGTGACCTTCTGTTCTTGTATGCACTGTCTGTGTGCACTGCACCACTGTGTAGCCACAGATTGGTTGGATTCCCTGGACTGTCCATGACTGTGGATCCGGCAGGACCTGTCTGTTGCAGTGGACTGTGCCAGCCTGCACATGGCTAGGCCTCTGTCTTCTGTGGTTAGCAGCCACTGCCCCCTGCACCACATGTACTTGTCCGCCAACATGCTGGCATGAACTTCTCTCAGAAAAAGCAGTTGACCTGATTGCAATGTGGCAGTATGGGACTGCATTTGGGGGACTTGGCTGTAGGTAATGCCCATTGTTGTGGTGTGTGTGCGGTGTTGGGTAAAATATGGGTGTTTTCCCCATGCATACAGGGGTGTCTGCGCTATCTTTATTTAGTGGTGGGTAAAATATAGGGACTGGGCTGGCAGGTGCCCCAGCTGGGTTTTGAACCTCTGCCCTCTGGTCCTAGAGGTAATGACTCTGTCCGCTGTACCACACTTTGGCCACAGAGACAGTGCAGCCCCTGGAGGCAGTAAGCCTGGCAGGATGGAGTCACAAACCCTGCTCTACGCAATTCTACTGTGGGCATATGCACCCTGTCTGGTGACAAACGTGCACATAAACCCCGGAAATGACCACGGGAAATGTGGGTCAAAATATCACCACGCTGGGCAACAGTGATATTAATGGGCAACCATAGCAAACACTCCCAGGAAAGCTCCAAAACGTGGAACTGTTTTTTGGAAGAGTCTCCTCTCAGTAGACCCTTCCAAAATTCATTTCTTTTTTCTGGAGCTTTGCTGGGTGTGATTTCTGTATTTGCCCATCACTATAACTGTTCCCCAGCTGAATTACTATTTTTAATAGTTCTGTTGTGGTCATTTTCTATTTTTATTTTCACTTTTGTGCTGTACACATATATCACACTGCTCACGTTTTGCTGGTTTCCCCGGTTTTCCTGTACATTGCTGACGGAAATGGTTTCTCTTCCCTTTAAATGCTTTCTACCGCGAGTGTTTCACTCGCGGTAGTTTTTACATGCAAATTCGGGCCCGATACTGTGCGGGGAGCCTCTCCCCTCCCACTCTCCACCCATTGACCCCGTCCCTCCGCCCCTCCGGAGCCTTCCTCCGCCCTCCTTTCGCCGTTCCACGCCTCTATCGGACATTTGCAGGCCCGCACTTGTACGGGGCCCGTTAGTGAGCCGCGTACCTGTGCGGGGGTGACACGCACGTGTGCGGGGCGTTTAAACGCGTTTCTGCGCGTTTCAGTGCCGCGTTGCCGTGCGCTATTTTGCGGCGCGCTATTTTGCGGATTTTAGTAAACATGCCCCCTAGTCCTTAGTGGAACACCAGATCTAGTGCAAGAGATAAGGGTGTTGGGGCCACTTGGCAATAGTGATCATAGCATGATCGCCTTTGATTTAATTAGTGGAGGAGGGACAGTAAGGAAATCCACAGTACTACCTTTTAACTTTCGAAAGGGAGACTATGATAAAATGAGGAAAATAGTTAAGAAAAAACTAAAAGGAGCAGTTGCAAAGGTTGAAGACTTACATCAAGCTTGGGTGTTGTTGAAAAATACTATCTTGGAAGCCCAGACCAGCTGTATTCCACGCTTTAAGAAAAGTGGAAGGAAGTCCAAAAAACTGCCAGCATGGTTTAAAGGTGAGGTCAGAGAGGCTGTTGTTTCCAAAAAAGCATCTTTCAGGAAATGGAAAAAAGAGCCAAACGATGAAACCTGGAAACAGCACAAGCACTGGCAGGTCAAATGCAAGGCATTGATAAAGAAGGCAAAGGGAAAATTTGAGAAGAAGCTTGCTGCGAAAGCAAAAACGCGAAATAAAGATTTTTTCAAGTACATTCGTAGCAAAAACCCTGTGAGAGAGTCGGTTGGACCATTAGATGATAGAGGAGTTAAAGGGGCACTAAAAGGCGACAAGGCGATAGCGGAGAGACTGAATGAATTCTTTGCTTCGGTCTTTACTGAGGAAGATGTAGGGATGTTACCCATGACTGAAGTGGTATTTAAAGGTGCGGAAGAATTGAAGGAAATATCGACACATCAGGAAGATGTATTACAACTATTAGATAAACTGAAGAGTAGTAAATCACCTGGGCCGGATGGTATACATCCAAGGGTGTTGAAAGAACTGAAATATGAGATTGCAGACCTGCTATTAGTAATCTGTGAACTATCATTAAAATCATCTCTAATACCTGAAGATTGGAGGATCGCCAATGTAACCCCAATTTTTAAAAAGGGTTCCAGGGGTGATCCGGGAAACTACAGACCGGTGATCCCCTCGTCAGTACCGGGAAAAATGGTAGAAACCATCATAAAGAATAAAATTACTCAACATGTAGATAGTCATGGCCTAATGGGAGACAGCCAACATGGCTTTAGACAAGGAAGATCTTGTCTTACTAATCTGTTATGTTTTTTTGAAAGTGTGAATAAACAGGTGGACAAAGGTGAGTCGGTTGATATAGTGTATCTGGACTTTCAGAAAGCCTTTGACAAGGTCCCTCATCAGAGACTTTTGGCAAAACTAAAGAGTCATGGGATAGGAGGCAGTGTACTACTGTGGATCAAGAACTGGTTAAAAGATAGAAAGCAGAGGGTTGGGCTAAATGGCCAATTTTCCCAATGGAGAAAGGTGAATAGTGGTGTACCCCAGGGATCTGTGCTGGGTCCGCTGCTTTTTGACATATTCATAAATGACCTGGAAAGTGGAATAACGAGTGAGGTTATCAAATTTGCAGATGACACAAAACTATTTAAAGTTGTTAAAACCCAAGAGGATTGTGGAAAATTGCAAGAGGATCTTGATAAATTGGAAGACTGGGCATCAAAATGGCAGATGAAATTTAATGTGGACAAGTGCAAAGTTATGCACCTAGGGAAGAACAACCCAAACTATGGTTACACAGTGGAAGGTTCCACATTAGGAACCACCACCCAGGAAAAAGATTTAGGCGTCATTGTGGATAACATGTTAAAACCCTCGGCCCAGTGTGCAGCGGCAGCCAGGAGAGCAAATAGAATGCTAGGTATCATAAGGAAAGGAATGGAAAATAAAACAAAAAGATATTATAATGCCTCTATACCGTTCCATGGTGAGACCGCACCTTGAATATTGTGTGCAATTCTGGTCGCCGTATCTTAAAAAGTATATAGCGTTATTAGAAAAGGTTCAGAGAAGAGCCATCAAAATGGTAAAGGGGATGGAAGGATACTCCTATGAAGAAAGGCTAAAAAGGTTAGGGCTCTTTAACCTGGAAAAGAGACGGCTGAGGGGAGATATGATAGAAGTCTATAAATTAATGAACGGAGTGGAACGGGTAAACGTAGATCGATTGTTTACGTTATCAGAATATAGAAAGACTAGGAGACATGCAATGAAGCTACAGGGTAAACTATTTAAGACTAATAAAAGAAAATATTTTTTCACTCAACGTGTAATCAAACTCTGGAATTTGTTACCTGAGGATGTAGTAAAGGCTGTTAGTGTAGCTGTGTTTAAAAAAGGTTTGGACAAGTTCCTGGAGGAAAGGTCCATAAACCATTATTAAGAAGGGACCCAGGATATCAATGCTTGACCCAGTACAAGCATTGCGGAACCTGTGTCTTTTGGGGAAACTGCTAGGTACGTACGACCTAGATTGGCCACTGTTGGAAACAGGATACTGTGCTTGATGAACCTTGGTCTGACCCAGTATGGCATATCTTATGTTCTTATGTTCTGGTTTCTTCGTGTCTTCTGCGAGCTATCCATTTGTCCTTTCTTCTCTTTTAGATGTTTTCCATTCTCTCTCTATATCTGCTTTAACATACTGATCGTTTCCCTTTTTCTCTTTCCCCCATTTCTTTCCTTATTCCTTTATCATCCACTCAAATTTCACCCTTCCATTCTCAATCCCCTCTTACTCTCCCAATATCCAGCCCATCATAGACTTTTCTTCCACACAAAATATCTTTTCCCCTCTCCATTCTCATTCCCCATCCCCATCCCTTTCTAGTTCTCCCCCCAAAATCAGCTCCCTTATAGTTCTAGACCCACCCAGTATCCACTCCCTTCTAGTCCCATTCTCCCATGCCGCCACATCAGCCCTTTTCCAGTCCTATTCTAGCCCATCACCCATTTGCAGTCCAAGCTCCCCCCATCAGCCCTTTTCTAGTCCTATTCCAGCTCATCAGCCCATTTCCAGTCCTAGCCCCACATATGCTCTTTTCCAGTTCCATTCCAGCCCCCCATATGCCAATTTCCACTCCAAGCTCCCCCATCAGCCAATTTCCAATCCTAGCCCCCTCGTCAGCTCACTTCCAGTCCTATTCCAGCCCCCATCAGGCCATTTCCAGTCCTATTCCAGCTCTTCATCATTCCATTTCCAGTGCTAGCTCTCCCATCACAGGCCATTTCCAGTCCTAGCCCCCCCATCACAGCCTCTTTCCAGTCCTAGCCCCCCCACCATCACAGCCCATTTGCAATCCTAGTCCCCCCCCCCACCATCACAGCCCATTTGCAGTTCTAGCCCCCCCATCACAGCCCATTTCCAGTCCCCCCCAACCATCACAGCCCATTTGCAATCCTAGCCCCCCTAATCACAGCCTATTTCCAGTCCAAGTTCCCCCTCCCCCCCACCATAGCCCAATTCCAGTCCAGGTCCCCCCCCCATAGCCCAATTCTATTGCAGCCCCCCCCCCCATAGCCCATTTCCAGTCCAGGTCCCCTCCCATAGCCCAATTCCAGTCCAGGTCCTGTAGGGCTGGTACCCCTGCAATTCTACATGCAAATCTCCGGCCTGCTCAGCAACTCAGGCCTGAACCAAAATGAACCAAACTGCAGAGACAAGATGGATTCTTCACTACACTTTTGCTGTGTTCAGCTATAAGCCTGTTCTTCAAGCAACTGCTTGCACAGCGTTTCTAAGTGTGCATGCATACAGAGGCTATTGTCCTTGGCTGGCCTTGGACACTTGTACATGCCCAGAAGTTACATACTGTTGCTTCTGCCTGACTTTTACCATGGCTCCTTTGTTTGCAAGAAGCTGACCATCATCTACCTTCTGATTCGCTGAGAATACCTCAGACTGCCTGGTGCCCACCAATCATCGGACCTATGATGGAGGATTCTCACACAGAATTCTGCATTCTGCGCTGGAAACGTTAGTTAGTTGTAAGTAGGAGAGTAAGAGAGAGTTGGGGACTTTCCCCACCTGGACATATAGACTTCTGCACCGGTCCTGCTGCTGTGCACTGCATACCTGATTCCTGAGCCCTGAGCCTTCCGCCAAACGGCCCCCTACGTGTGGGCTAGGCCGTCCTCCACAGGTCTGAGATAAGACTTTCACAGATACCTCCGGTTCGGACTTACTGCGGCTCGCCTCTGAAGGGGCTGGAGCCGGCATTAGCTAACAGCTGCATCCTTGGACGGAGCTAAGGTACTGGCTTATCTCTCCTCTCCTGGATGGGCAAAGGAGTTAGCAATATATTTCTTGCTTTTCCTCAGTGCAGAGCGAATCAGTGATGTCTGGTTCCTAATCTGATTTCTTACGTTGTCCAATTGTATATCTGTACAATAACAAATTGTTACTTTATGTTTCTAATTAGTCATATATGTGTGTGTATATTTTTCTATTTGGTTGCCTATAATAAAGTCTAATATATATCTGCAGACCAGAATTCTTTCGTGGTTCATTGCCAGAATAACTCACCGAACCTTGGGCTGTATATTAGTAGCTATCTCCCCTAGACAACAACAGAGAGTCTAACTTATTTTTGTGCTACGAATATACCCTACAGTCCCCTCATAGTTCATTTCCAGTCCAGGTTTCCCCCCCATAGCTTATTTCCAGTCCAGGTCCCCCCCTCCATAGCCCATTTCCAGTCCAGGTCCCCCCCCCCCTCCATAGCTCATTTCCAGTCCAGGTACACCCCCCCCCCATAGCCCAATTCCAGTCCAGATCCCCCCATAGCCTATTTCCAGTCCATGTTCCACCCCCCTCCCCCCATAGCCCAATTCCAGTCTAGGTTCCCCCTCCCCCATAGCCCATTTCCAGTCCAGGTACACCCCCTCCATATCCCAATTCCAGTCCAGATCCACCCCCCATAGCCTGTTTCCAGTCCAGGTTCCATCCCCCCCCCAATAGCCCAATTCCAGTCTAGGTTCTCCCCCTATAGCCCATTTCCAGTCCAGGTACACCCCCCCCCCATAGCCCATTTCCAGTCCAGGTACACCCCATCACAGCCCATCCAGTCCTTGGCCACCCCTCCCCCCCCATCAAAGCCCATTTGTAGTCCTAGCCTCCCCCCCCCCCCGATCAGCCCCACGGCTGTCTGAGGTGCTTCAGAGGGAGTCGGGGAAGCCCGCGCGATACCCTGGCTCCCTCTGTACAACCGCCAGCATCATTGCCTTTAACCTTTCCCAGCAATCGCGGCTTCACAGAAACAGCCGCCAGCATGAAGGAAAAAGATCTTCACGCTGGCGGTTGTACAGAGGGAGCCGGGGCCTCGCGCAGGCTTCCCTGGCTCCCTCCCTCACAGACTTTGGGAGAAAAGCCGTTTTTTTGTTCTGGCCGCTCCCGATCTTGTGGCCAGAGCAAAAAAACGGCTTTTCAAGGGCCAGTTTCACATCTCTGCCGGCAGCCGGCCTGGCCATGGAAAAACTGGCCAGGCCGGCTGCATACCGGCCGGTTGGCAACCCTATTCCCTCCTATTCCCTCTATCAAAGTAATGTAGACTTATTGGATTGAAAATGTCCTATGAGATATATTTATAGCAAACATTATATGTGCATGATTGATGAGAGAGCTTGCAGCACACTAACTGCTTATCAAATATAAAACAACTGCTAGATCGCACCAAAGAGAAAAACCAAATATGGGAGGCATGCATAAATATGTGAGAGATGTAAAAGCTACAAACAAAAGGAATAAAAAAGACCATTAGGGGGCAGCATCATAAGACTGGTGCCATTTTACATGCTGCCGGAAATGGGGCAGGAGCAAAGGGGGACTGCTCTTGCCCAAAACACCACTGCGCCACCAGGGTGCCATGAGTAAGGCATGGGGGATTTGGGAGGTTGGGGAGGGCCAGCTTTGCTCCCTTGCTCTCTGGGGTGAGTTGGGGGGCTCAGCTGCCTTGCTATCTGGGGTAAGGGGGCTAGTGCTGATGGTTGTAGGAAGGACTGCGGGAGGGGGCTGTATGAGTGTCATGGTCTTCCAACCCACAGAACTGGTCTTGACATAATGAGGAGGGGGTTGCTCCCAGGGGCAGGTCCAGCATCCGCCGCTGAGGGGAGGACATCTGCTTCTGCCACTTGTCATTCTCCCGCTCCCTCACTCTGGACCTACGTGCCTTTTGTTGGTCCTCTCTGCTCTCATAGAAACATGCCAGCAGTCTGCTCTTCCATATCAAATACTGCCTTTTTTCCTTTCGAGAGCTTCTGTGTTTGTCCCATGCTTTCTTGAATTCAGATACTGTCCTCGTCTCTACTACCTACACTGGGAGACTATTCCATGCATCTACCACTCTTTCCATAAATAAATATTTCTGCATATTATTTATTTAACAGGCTTTATATACTGCTTTATCATTTCAATCAAAGTGGTTTACATTGAAACTTAAACTTGGTAATGTACATTAAACAGGGACATTGATAACTTAGATTTTTCTGAGGCAATGGGGGGTTAAGTGACTTGCCCAAGGCCACACGGAGTGCTAGTGGGAATCAAACCCTGGTCTCTTGGTTCCCAAGCCAGTGCTCTAACCATTAGGCCACTCCTCCACTCCATATTACTCCTGATTCTATCCCCTTTCACCCTAATCCTATGTCCCTCATTGCAGAGCTTGCTCTCCTGTGCATTTTTGTCATGGAGGTATTTAAACATCTCTATCATATCTCCTCTAGCCTGCCTTTCCTCTAATGTATACATATTTAAGTCTGCCCCATATGGTTAGAGACTTACATTTCTTCTAATTTTACCTCCACGTTCTCCTTTCTTTGTCTTTTCTTCTCTATTTCTTACCATCTCTCCATGTAAATGTTGTTTTGTCATCTCACTTCTCATTTCTCACCCCCTCCAACAACCAGCACTGTTTACTGCTCCTCTCCAGCTCTTATTTTTACCTCCTCTCCCCATTCCTCCATATGCCCCCCTTGTCTTGCGCCATCCCTCTTTTACATTCCATCTTCCTCTCTCTGCTGCCCACCTCCTCTGTCACCACTCTCTACTTCCTGCTTTTCCCCACAGTATATCCACCTTTGGCTCTCATTCCCTCACCCAGCTAATCTTTCTTTTCCTGTATAATAAAGAGCTCCATCTCCTAATTCTGCAGCCTCAGAGACAGGACACACCGAGTCACCACTACCAGAACATCTGTACACACCTACCTGCCTCTGTTTGTAACAGATTTCCAGCGCCTCCATTGAAGTCCATGGATGCCGCTGGTGTCAAGTATATGGCTGCAGAGGCTGGAGACTATTTTCTTTCAAAAACCTCTCAAGTGAAGAGGATGGAAGTCAAACATTTCTTTTTAAAATTCAGGATGTTACAAATATGAATACGGTCATCACCATATCTCCCATGTTTGTGAGAAATTTAGGGGGTTATTTGCTAAGACTACAAGCTAATGTCCGTGCACATTATTTTTCACCGGCCTGTTTTACACAATGAATGCATTTAAGTGGCATTAGCACGTGCTAAATGTTAACATATAACCCCTTATGGAAGTGAGGCCAGGTTCAGCAGTTTTAAATTCAATGTTGCATATATTTAGACAACTGATGAAGCGAAGGATATTGTGCTCTATGTTTGCATGCCTGACATACTTTTCCTCGTGCTGCCCTTTTCTTCTGCTATTTTTAGTGCGGTGAATATCTTTTCTTCTATTTAAGCTCTGTTTTGTCATTGCCAGCAGTGTGATGGTGCACAGATCTTGGCTGTTAATGCAGTGACATGAGTCCCCCCCAAATACATACAAATTTCAAGAAACAGTAAGCTGAACTCTATCCCTGGTGCCTTTAACAGATATTCCAACCTGCCACAATGGAGTTCTACTTTTAGGTCAGGCAGAATAATAAAAAGCCATTGTTTTTAAGAGCTTAGAACCATATTTCAGAAGGTGAAGTCACTGAAGCTGAGGATATGGACAGATTATATTATACAAAGTAACACAGGACTTGATATTCAAAGCAAGTTGTGTGTTTGCTAGCAGGTCGTGAACACACACATGTATTTTCAGTGCTTTTTCAAATAAAATTGAGTTATTTAACTTTCAAAATGGCCAAATATGGACTATAGAAGAAGGGTCTGGCTTAGGGGAGGGGCGAAGGGTAATTTTATAAAGGAGTGCCTAGTTACAGCACTTTTTAAAGCACCTTTTCTAAGACTTTTGTAAAAACAAGTAGGCAGCTGCTTGTTTTTATATACTAACCTAAAAGTGGCAGAAATCATGTCTTAAGGTGCAGACATTTACCTAACTCTAAAGCTGGTGCTCTTCATCTAGGAGGTCCTGGAATGGGTGCTGAAGAGATATTTCTTTCCCTCAAAGAGAAATGATCATCTATCCCTTTGATCACATTATCACCAGCAGGGACCATGCTCTCATCCCTGACAGCAGAGGACCCTAAAACCACAGCCAGCTCCCAGTCAAAACCTATGATGGGATTTCATCTGGATCAGGCATACAAAGCCAGTAATCCAATGTCTGTTTCAGAGAACATTTCTGTAGGAGGAGGACTAAGGCTTTGCATAAACTGTTAGCCTCAGATGCTTGGATTTTCGGCATAGTACAAAACGGATACAACTTGCACCTATTGGAAGACTGCCCACCCAGAGTATTACTGCAGGTCAAATTCTCAGCATCAGAAGAATTAAAAAAAAACAACCTTTCATTGCTCTTGGAGGCCAGTGCAGTTGAACCTATTCTACCAGGAAGAAAAAGATGGGAATTTTATTCCAGGAATTTTCTGATCCCAGAGAAAACAGAGGGACTCTATCCCATCCCACTAGGCCACTCCTCCATGGAGTGGAGGAGTGGCCTAGTGGCTGGGGCAACGTACTTCAGGCCAGAAGGTCAGGGGTTCAAATCCCACTAGAGGACAGCAACCTTGGGCCGGAAGGACTGGGGTTTCTAGTCCCACAGCTGCTCCTTGTGGTCTTGGGCAAGCCACTTAACCCTCCATTGCCCATGTTCTCTGTGTATGTGTCTCATGTTAAATGTATCCCCCAATTGTGCTGTGACCACTTTGATTGAAGGATAAGGTGGTATACAAGACTGTCTAAATAAATAAAATAAAATAAATCCTAGATCTCAAGCCTTGAACAAATTCTTTGTGAAACAGAAGTTCAAGATGATTTCCTAGTCATATTGTTCCTTCAAGGAGGATCTTGGCAATGCTCTCTGGATATACAGTAAAGGGCGTGCTTACACCCATAGAGAGAGATCTCCTGTGACTTTGGTGTATCTCAGATTTGGTTGTTTTATTAAGTTTATACAATATATATATATATATATATATATATATATATATATATATATATATATATATGTATACATATATATATATACTTCAAGAAATAAAAAAAAGAAATTACATACTTCAAAAGAAATCAATCACAGAAACATAATCACAATCTAGCCCACATTAATGGAAGGAGACAGAACTAAATCAGTGGAAATGATAGAATAAAAAAGGTATACTAACTCATCCAACATATGCACCCACCATCAATACAAAGCCTTTCGATCCAGCAAGTAGTAAACTAACTACATTTATCTTGACCTTTCTTTTGTAGCAAGCAATACAACAACTTCATTGAATCATGGAACATGTAATTCTGTCCCTGAAATTAAATTCAGTACTTGCCTGGATATTTCAAGAAAAAGATTGCCCCCATAGCATAGCTGGCTTCAGTTGTAGGAAGCTCTTTCTTTAACTTGAGTGGCTTCAATAACATCTAGGAAAATCTGCACTGAATGGTTACAAAAGGAGGAGTCATTCTTCTTGAAATAATATTTAAATATTTGGCTCTTATTACATCCAAAATCAAAGTCACCAACAAAATGCCACAAGTATTAACAACATCTCGAGTCATCTCTAGAAAAGTAGTCAAATCTAAAGTAGAGAAATTCAAATCATCAGCTGCTTTCTCACCTCAATTCTCTTTAAGACAAAATGTCGACAAATAGTAACAATTAACAAACTTTAACTCCTCAGCATTTGGCATCAGCAAACTTCTTTAAGATAATTTCTGAAAAGAATATCTTGTGATAGTAACTGAATAGTAGGAAAATTCAATATACATACATTCCTTAACAGCACAGTAGCCTGCAAAATCAATATGCACTGATCCAAGGACTGCACATTTTTAACCATAGTCTTAACAACACCATCTATTTCATTCATATTAGTAGTAGTATCAACAGAAAATTGACATAATTTAGTCACTGATCCCCCATAACATAGACTCTGTCCTGGAAACCACCTTCCAGGCATCCATTAATGTGCCACAGGAAGTTCCACCACGGGAACTGTTAAATCAGGAGGGGAAAGAAAGACTGGAATAGCTACACTTGCCAGTAAAAAGAAATCTAGGGAGGACCAGCCACCCTCACCAGTACTCTCACCCACTCTTGGAACTGAGCAAGTGGGTGAGGTTTGGTCCCTGATAAACAGTTTGGAGAAGAAGGAGACTTTCGGCCTCCTGAACTCAAGGAGGCTCTAGACTTAGGGGAATTGGATTCAGATGAAACCACTCCTCCTTCCATTTTTCCTATGATACTCAATTACTTGTCCATAGGCCGTCTTACATTCTCAGGAGCCTTGTAGCCTTTTCCTTTTCTTTTGTTTACTACCATAACCAAAATATAAAGTGATTAACTCACCAGATAAAGAGCTTGAATGTAAGAAGATAGTGTCCTGGCTCCATGATTCCATTTGAATCACAGGAGACGAGACTTGGGTCTTCCAGTATGACCCTGAAAGCAAGAGACAGAGCCTTCAGTGAAAGACTCGACTGTCACCCAGACCCAAGAAGGTGTACATGTCCATATCAAGGATCAAGGTCATGCTGATCCATTCTTCAACCAGAAGGGTCCATCATGAGTTTGTGCCTGAGGGTCAGTCAACAAGCAGGTCCTCAATCGCCTCCATGACCGGGTTTGGTGCAGCAGGCAGGCTCTGTGGAGAGACAAGTCGTAGCTGCTCCACCACGACAACGCGCCTGCACACACCGCGCTCGGTGTGAGGCAGTTCTTGGCCAACAAACAGATCACAGCTCTTGACCATCCTCCTTATTCCCCAGATCTCTCACCGTGCGACTTCTGGCTGTTCCACAGTCTAAAGACTGTGCTCAAAGGAACTCATTTTGCCTCTGGTAGAAGAGATTAAGGCCACTGTGATGAGGGAGCTGAGGGACCTCAAGGAGGAGGACTTTACCGAGTGCTTTCGTACGTGGCAGAAGCAAAAGGTAAAGTGCATTAACTTGAGGGGGGGGGAGGATTACTTTGAAGGGGACAATGCGTAATTTCTCTGTAGACTTTGTAATAAAACATTTATGGGACAGTCTCGTTTCTTTTTTGTGACATCTCGTATTCACAAAATGCCTAGTCTTGTTAGCAGCAAACATACACAAGCTAGTGGTACAATGGTTTCTCCATTCAGATATTTGGCCTTGTGGCTTGAACAATACATGTAACTCCCTTGGTATGTCTCAACATGAGATAAGCCCAATGGACCCTATGAATTTAGTGGCTTCCTGCCACTCAAAGATTAGGAGAAATCATTCAAATCACCTATTAGCTCAGGGACCTTTTGTCCTGGTGGTTGATTCAGTTAAATCTGGCCAGGAGCATCTTTTAAATCCCTCCAACTCAAAATGTCCTAACCTCAATTCTGATTAGGAGAACTTCATCAGATAAACTTCCTAGAACTAAAGGTGATCCGGAATGCTCTAAAGCAGAGGGGGTTGTAGGGTGTGTGTCAAACTGCAGTCCTAGTGGACTTCAAACCAGTCAGGCTTTCAAGCTATCCCTAATGAATACTTATGAGAAATTGCCTCCATTGTATGCAGATATATTTCACGCATATTCATTAGGGATATCTTGAAAACCAGGCTGGTTTGTGGCTCTTCAAGACTGCAATTCGATATACCAGCTCTAAAGGCTTTCGGAGATCGTTTGCCCAACAGAACCATCCTTATTCAGACATAAGAACACAAGATGGGTCATACTGGACTGGGATTTTTAAAAGAAATATTGGCTATTGAAGAGACTGAGAAGGTATTTGTAACATATTTTATTTATTTAAAATTGTTATATACCACACCAATTATCTAGACAGTTTACAAAAAACATACATAATAACAAAAATACAAAGTAATGTACATAATAAAACATCACCATTAAACAAAACCAAAAATAATAGACATAAAACCATTATCTTACTGACTATGGGCCCGATTCCAAAATGCAGATTGCAGGGCTTCATATCCCAGTGGCCCAATTCCTTCTCCGGCTGGCCCTGTATGTCCTGTGCATCAGGATGAGGAGAGCTGGCGGGAGGGAGCAGGGGCGGACCAGCCTGGCAGGACATACAGGGCCAATTCAGGTCACAGCCCTTACATCCTGTCAGGCCCGTGGGGGCGCGCTGCTTATTCCACCTCAAAGGTGAAATAAGCAGCGAAAACCCAGCGATCGGGCCTGGTTCAGATGGGGTTTTCTTTGATAAGCTTATAGGGCAATTTTCAATATTTCACCTGCCAGTATTTTTATTGGAATCCATAAAGAATAGAGTGATTCGTAGAATGCATTTTTTAAAAATAAAAACACACGAATAAATATATCATTTTGGTTGCCCTGCTCTCTAATTTTGATCTACAAAGTTATTCTTGTTGCGGAATGGTCTGATAGCTGTATTCTGTTGTTGCTGTAGCTGACTAGGTTCAGATGCTGCTGAAAAAACTGCACCTCTGGATCTCTCTTTTCTTTTAGTGGCTACTATTAGTCTCTACTTGGTAGAAGAATACAGCTGCCTCAGAAGAACAGAGTAATCATGATGGTCCTGGATGGAGGGTCGGGCGCTATAGCACTTTCAGAGATGCGGATGCCCCATGTAAGGTCCTCTGTTCGCAGGGCTGCTGCTTCCCATTTTTTGATGATCCCCATTCCACAGGGGAACAGACACCAGGAGCTCCTCAACAACTGTAGCTCACAATATTTCTTGAGCATTGCTTGCTTCGGATTTTGGTATCTGTACAGGTGGATCAGGGGTGGTCCATGGGAGATACAAAGGGATATGGGGCCATGTGCAGAGACTTATTATGGGGTCTCATTTGCATAAATCAATAGGGGTTGAAAGATAGGGCCATTTGCGAAAAACACGGTTGCTCGATGGTAGGATTCGCCCTGAGGTGGATCACATATTTGTTTGTATTAACTTTCTAGCTTTGGGTAGAATTAGAAATCCTAAATCTCTGATTCCCAGGAGACAAGAACAAAGCAGTCCGTTTATTTCTCATGTTCCTTTTCATGTTTGTGCTTTTACTGTTTGCAACAGCCTTTACTTGGTTTTCTTCTAGTATTCTTTAGCTATCCTACAGCTATGTTGCTGCTTAAACAGGCTGGAACAAAATCGCTTTTATTTAAGAAGGAACATTGTGCCATTCTGTAGTATTTATAGCACATTCTTGCGGTTCATACTTTAGGCCATCAGAGAGCAGCCTTAACCCATCTCTTTACCTTCCTCTATGAGAGAAAGCTTTGTAGAGTAAACTGTTCTCTGCACAAGTTGGATTTCTCATAGGATTTTCGATCCCCTTCCGTTTCAGAAGCTTTTGGCCATTAATGATTTGTCATCTTGCAGCTTCAAAGTTCACTCAGGCAAACTTTCTGCAAGCAGAAGGCGATGAGAAAGTGAAATCCATTATGAATTAACAGCCCCTGAAGCAGAAAGATTAGTAAAAAAAAATCCTTTCAAAACGTAGCACTATGGTTTTTTTCTGGAAATAGTTACTGTTTATGAAGATAGAAGTTGAGAATAAAAAGAAAAGGAGCAATGATGAATTTGGAGTGCGGTTTTATGGCTTTGCCTAAACATGCCCTGCTTTTGTTGGTCCATAAAAATTTGTCTATATAAAATTGTTTCTCTATTAATTGAAGTGAGCTCCTTATGGTATATGTAATAAAATGAAAAGACATCAAATAAAATAGAAAAAATATAATAAAAAAAATAAGGTCCTTTTTTCTTGTGCATCCATCTACGTAATATCTGCCAACATGTCAAAGCTATTGCAAGCTAATACCAGCTGATTGCACTTTTCTGAAGCTCGTGGACACACAAAGGTTATACAGTATTTCGCACAGGAGAACAAGACTGATCACCAGGTCATGTGAATGGGGGTTTCTTCTAGCATACATCTTCAGATGACACAAGATACAAATAAAGTGTTTAGATGCTGTGTAATTATTAGGTATAAAATGTTACTAATAAGCTTTTCAGTTTCTTTTTGTCATCAAGTCAATGCTGACTCCTGATAACCTATCAGCCTCTCAGTTTTCTTGGCAAGGTATGAGTGGAAATAGATTGCCAGGTCTTTTCTTCCAGTGCAATGAAGGGTAAAGCAAGGTCACAAGGAGTACCAGTGGGACTTGAACCCTGATTTCTGGGGTTGCACTAGCCATTAGGCAGCTACTCCATTCTGTGAAGCAATAGCTTGTGAACAATGATAGCATTCTAAGGGTTGAAAGCTGGAGCTCATTGTGCTTCTATATCCTAATTTCTATGGAGAGGAATCATAAAGAGGTGCTATGAGTGACAGCTGCTGAGGGGGATAGGTTCCCGTTCTTTAAGTACACTTTTAGATTAATTGTTTTGACGGACAGCATATCTGCCACACACTGTTCCCTCTAAGCTGTGCGCGAGTGAGCGCACATACTTTACAACAGAGCGCACAAAAATTACGGTTCTGATTCTGAAAGAAAACAACACAGACATTCTTAAAATTGAAAAGTTGTTGTGTATTTATGGTTTTCACAAGTTCTACAATATTTTCTAGTGCAATCGTCTTGAAGGACTAGAAAGGGGGGACTGTTACTTGTGGAGAGAAATCTGCAACTGTGAGTATATACTTCTGGTAATTTTCTAAAAAGAATTCTTTGTATTAAAGCTACTTAATCTGTGAACCCACTGTTTTTTGTTGGATCAGTTGGGGCTTAGTAGCAGCAATTAAAGTTTGAATTTAAAACACAGAGGAGAGCTTTCTGGTTACATTTCATACCTCCCCACACCCACCCACCCCAGGGATAATCATAGCTTTATAGGTACTTACACATCTTAAAAGACAGGAGGTGCTTTCAGGTGAAGCTCATTACCCAAATCAGTCATACACTAAGGACCTGAGATTAATTAAGCTTCAGGTGAACAAGGTATATTAAATGTATTAGGTACAGTTTTATTGGTATAAATACCCATAGCAACCCCTAGTAAGTAAGAACTTAAAGATCTAGACACAAACTTAAAACTAAGATGCAGACAGCAGTCCAGCAGCGGGATGGGGGCTTTCCAGTCTTTTGCATTGAGTGTCACATGTATGATTTTCTCCCAGTTGGTGAGAGGTCTTACGTGTGCACTAGGTGCAAGGAGCTCTTTCTCTCAGGGAACAAGTCCGTTCTCTAGAGGCTAAAGTAGCAGACTTGGAAAACATAAGACAGACAGAGAGGTACATAGACGAGACCTACAGGGATATAGTCCTGAAGTCCCACCTCCAGTCTGGCAGCACCCCTGTTGCCATGGAGGAGAGAGGTCACGTGACAGGAGAGCATCACCCTGTTGTGGCAGGAAGTGATCCTGTAACTAGGACCTGTCCTCCAGGTGATGTAAAACCCTCTCGCACCGAGGAAGTTTCTCCAGGGCCATGTGCCCATGAGGGAAGTGATAGGACAGCTGTTATAGTTGGTGATTCGATCATTAGGCATGTAGATAGCTGGGTGGCTGGTGGACGTGAGGATCGCCTGGTAACATGCCTGCCTGGTGCGAAGGTAGCAGACCTCACGCGCCACCTAGATAAGGTCTTAGATAGTGCTGGGGACGAGTCTGCTGTCTTGGTACATGTCGGTACCAATGACATAGGAAAATGTGGTAGGGAGGTTCTGGAGGCAAAATTTAGGCTTTTAGGTAGGAAGTTGAAATCCAGAACTTCCAGGGTAGCATTCTCTGAAATGCTTCCTCTTCCACGCGCAGGACCCAAAAGGCAGGCAGAGCTCCAGAGTCTCAATGCGTGGATGAGACAATGGTGCAGAGATGAGGGTTTGGATTTGTTAGGAACTGGGGAACATTCTGGGGAAAGGAGGGGCTCTTCCGAAGGGATGGGCTTCACCTTAACCGGGATGGAACCAGGCTGCTGGCATTAACCTTTAAAAAGGAGATAGAGCAGCTTTTAAACTAGATATTAGGGGAAAGCCGACAGTCACCCAAGAGCGGATGGTTCGGAAGAATGTATCCTTGAAGGATACTACCAAAAGCAGAGAGGTTCCACAAAAGAGTAAAGTAGCCCAAATGCCCTCAAGTATGGAGCAGACAGAGTTTAAAGATCCCAATTTACCCATGTCTAACAATAGCCAAATTAACATGAATAAAATACATTCTCTAAAATGCTTGTATGCAAATGCTAGAAGTCTAAAGAATAAGAAGGGAGAGTTAGAATATATAGCACTAAATAAAAGGTTAGATATGATTGGAATATCAGAGACATGGTGGAAGGAGGACAACCAGTGGGACACTGTGATACCTGGGTACAAACTATATTGTAATGATAGAGCTGATCAAATTGGTGGAGGGGTTGCGCTCTATGTTAGAGAGGGCATTGACTCAGAAAGGATTAAAGTTTTGCAGGAAACAAAATCTGCTGTAGAATCTATATGGATTGAAATTCCATATAAAAGGGGGAAGGCGATGGCAGTGGGGGTGTACTATCGAGCACCTGGCCAGAATGAACAAATGGATGATGAAATGCTCAAAGAAATCAAGGAAGCTAACAAAAGTTACAGTGCAGTAATAATAATGGGTGATTTCAATTACCCCGGTATCGACTGGGTCAGTGTCACGTCAGGACTTGCTAGGGAGATAAAGTTCCTAGATGAAATAAATGACTGCTTCTTGGAGCAGCTGGTTCATGAACCGACCAGAGGGGAAGCCATATTAGACCTAGTCCTTAGTGGGACACCAGATCTAGTGCAAGAGATAAGGGTGTTGGGGCCACTTGGCAATAGTGATCATAGCATGATCGCCTTTGATTTAATTAGTGGAGGAGGGATAGTAAGGAAATCCACAGTACTACCTTTTAACTTTTGAAAGGGAGACTATGATAAAATGAGGAAAACAGTTAAGAAAAAACTAAAAGGAGCAGTTGCGAAGGTTAAAAACGTACATCAAGCTTGGGTGTTGTTGAAAAATACTATCTTGGAAGCCCAGACCAGCTGTATTCCACGCTATAAGAAAAGTGGAAGGAAGTCCAAAAAACTGCCAGCATGGTTTAAAGGTGAGGTCAGAGAGGCTGTTGTTGCCAAAAAAGCATCTTTCAGGAAATGGAAAAAAGAGCCAAACGACGAAACCTGGAAACAGCACAAGCACTGGCAAGTCAAATGCAAGGCATTGATAAGGCAGGCAAAGAGAAAATTTGAGAAGAAGCTTGCTGCAGAAGCAAAAACGCGAAATAAAGACCTTTTCAAGTACATTCATAGCAAAAAACCTGTGAGAGAGTCAGTTGGTCCATTATATGATAAAGGGGTTAAAGGAGCACTAAGAGGCGACAAGGCGATAGCAGAGAGACTGAATGAATTCTTTGCTTCGGTCTTTACTGAGGAAGATGTAGGGATGTTACCCATGACTGAAGTGGTATTTAAAGGTGCGAAAGAATTGAAGGAAATATCGATACATCGGGAAGATGTCTTACAACTATTAGATAAACTGAAGAGTAGCAAATCACCTGGGCCGGATGGTATACATCCAAGGGTGTTGAAAGAACTGAAATATGAGATTGCAGAACTGCTATCAGTAATCTGTGAACTATCATTAAAATCATCTCTAATACCTGAAGATTGGAGGATCGCCAATGTAACACCAATTTTTAAAAAGGGTTCCAGGGGTGATCCAGGAAACTACAGACCGGTGAGCCTGACGTCAGTACCGGGAAAAATAGTAGAAACCATCATAAAGAATAAAATTACTCAGCATGTAGATAGTCACAACCTAATGGGAGACAGCCAACATGGCTTTAGACAAGGAAGATCTTGTCTTACTAATCTGTTATGTTTTTTTGAAGGAGTGAATAAACAGGTGGACAAAGGTGAGTCGGTTGATATTCTGTATCTGGAATTTCAGAAAGCCTTTGACAAGGTCCCTCATCAGAGACTTTTGGCAAAACTAAAGAGTCATGGAATAGGAGGCAGTGTACTATTGTGGATCAGGAAATGGTTAAAAGATAGAAAGCAGAGGGTAGGGCTAAATGGCCAATTTTCCCAATGGAGAAAGGTGAATAGGGGTGTACCCCAGGGATCTGTGCTGGGTCCGCTGCTTTTTGACATATTCATAAATGACCTGGAAAGTGGAATAACGAGTGAGGTTATCAAATTTGCAGATGACACAAAACTATTTAAAGTTGTTAAAACCCAAGAGGATTGTGAAAAATTGCAAGAGGATCTTGATAAATTGGAAGACTGGGCATCAAAATGGCAGATGAAATTTAATGTGGACAAGTGCAAGGTTATGCACCTAGGGAAGAACAACCCAAACTATGGTTACACGATGCAAGGTTCCACATTAGGAACCACCACCCAGGAAAAAGATTTAGGCGTCATTGTGGATACCATGTTAAAACCCTCGGCCCAGTGTGCAGCGGCAGCCAAGAGAGCAAATAGAATGCTAGGTATCATAAGGAAAGAAATGGAAAATAAAACAAATGATATTATAATGCCTCTATATCGTTCCATGTTGAGACCGCACCTTGAATATTGTGTGCAATTCTGGTCGCCGTATCTTAAAAAGGATATAGCGATTTTAGAAAAGGTACAGAGAAGAGCCACCAAAATGGTAAAGGGGATGGAAGGATACTCCTCTAAAGAAAGGCTAAAAAGTTTAGGGCTCTTTAACCTGGAAAAGAGACGGCTGAGGGGAGATATGATAGAAGTCTATAAATTAATGAACGGAGTGGAACGGGTAAACGTAGATCGATTGTTTACCTTATCAGAATATAGAAAGACTAGGGGACATGCAATGAAGCTACAGGGTAAACTATTTAAGACTAATAAAAGAAAATATTTTTTCACTCAACGTGTAATCAAACTCTGGAGTTTGTTACCGGAGGATGTAGTAAAGGCTGTTAGTGTAGCTGGGTTTAAAAAAGGTTTGGATAAGTTCCTGGAGGAAAGGTCCATAAATCATTATTAAGAAGTGACCGAAGATATCAATGCTTGACCCAGTACAAGCATTGTGGAACTTGTGTCTCTTGGGGAAACTGCTAGGTACATGTGACCTGGATTGGCCACTGTTGGAAACAGAATACTGGGCTTGATGGACCTTGGTCTGACCCAGTATGGCATATCTTATGATCTTATGAATCAATGTGGTGTACATACTGTATTCTGACGTGTAGTCAAATTTTAAAGTATATAACTCCGATTGTCATTATGTGGCGCACAAAAATTTAACCTTCCTTCAAAAGCTGCACAGCTGATATTTTATGCGCACACAGCCTACAGAAAATTAGAGGGAACATTGCTGCCATAGTGCAAAACCCACATGAGCCATATTTAAAGACTGAGCAAAATGAAAAGAAAAATGAACTCCACAAAACTGTGTGCCTTTTGCTTGCACAAAGAGTTTTCCATTTCTGCTAAATTTAAGATTCCTGAAAAAAAAACCCTCGCAGACATACTACAAGCCACTGTCTTGTGAAATTCTGAAATAGCTGAAACTTAAGAAGCCCTTTACCAAAGCCTGCTAGGTGGTTAACATGCATTTTAGCATGCGCTTGCTGTCTGTGGTGACACTTAACATGCGGGCATGACAGCGAGTGATCGCTAAGATGCTCATTAATCGGCTATAATGCGCTAAAGCAGCGATTGGGTGGAGTATGTGCATGGAAAGCACACTGCCACCAACATGAGGGCAATTGCCATGTGCTCAGTGGCAAGGAGGCAATTGGTGTGGGTGTGTCTAATATCCCTCTATGGTTAGGTGCATTAGGTGCATGTTGGCATGCGTTAACTGCTGGGACCATGCGTTAAAAACAGATGTTAAGTACACAGCCTTAATGGGATTTAGTAAAAATGGGTCCCTAAATTTGACACTAGACAAAAGCTTGTGAAAATCTTTATAATAGCAGCTTATATGTCCACCAGCTGACGGACAATGTTTCCGTCCCTTTGAATACCGGCCCATATGTTTTTTCCATGTGGTTTTAAATAACTTTTTGATGAGGGATTTTAGTGCAAATGATTTGAAGGGGGGGGGGGGGAGGTTGTTTTGTTTTGTTTTGTGAATGCATTTGTTTAGTGTATTTATGGGATTTTTTTTCTATTTTATTGATCTTCACTTATCAGTGGAAAGATAGTCGAGACATAAATGAATAAATGAAATAAAAATCTCATGGGTTTGCCACTTAGGAAACAAACTGGAAGACTAGTCACTTTTGTTTACAAAATAGTACTTTGCTTTTGATGCTTCTAGCTCATATGGAAGTGTACAACAGTTAAAAAAAGACCATTTTAGGACTCTTCTGGTTCTTCTAGTGCTCTGTGCCTCTCATGACGGAGAAGAGTAATTACAACTAGTTACAGATGGGTGGCAGGAATGAGCAATTAGAACCAATTACTTGCATAATGGTCTAATTGTATGCTGTGTGTGCATGGTAGAGGTGAAGAACTATAATTAGTTATGCTAATTGCAGCTCTATATACATTGGTGCAACAAAATAGTAACTATCTAGTTCCCTTGCTTTTATTGTGACTGTTATTAGTTACATGGGTGTCGGGCCTCTAGCTTGTCAAGAATTAGTGGACGTGGCAGCTGCCACAAAATTTTGTTCTTGCTGCATAATTGCAGTAAACAGGGAGCCCTCCCCCCTCTTCATAGCCATTTGTCACTACCACTTTGCCATTGCTGACACCTTATCCACTACACGTCTGCTACAGCCTCCTACCCTATCCTGGTGAATAATTGCTAGAGATGTTGCTGCCACCATCGCCAACTTGGGACTCTGTCTCTTGCTCTTCCTAGCCATCTGCTGCCCACACATGGCTCCACTAACACTTCCATGTCATACAGGCTGCAACCACCTGGTGTAGGAGGCTGGCCACCTAGAGGACCCAAAAGGGAAATATGGAGGGGAAGGAGGAAAAAGAAAGAATAGAGAGAGAATGAAAGGAAGAAGTAGAGTGAGACTAGAGGGCAAGGGGACTAGGTAGCTTGAATGGAAGAAGAAAATGAAGAAAGTGAAGGATGAGACACTGAAAGAAAGGGAGAAGATGAGTGGAGCCAAGCAGAAAGAGAAAGTAGTTTAGAAGTGAGAGAAATAGGCTGTAGAGAGAGATTTCTTTTTTTTTTTTTTTTTTTTGGGGGGGGGGGGAGGAGACAGACACAAAAGAAGGGCAAGAAAAAGAAAATGGGAAGAAAGAATGCATGAAAACGAGAAAAAAGCAAGACTGAGAACACATATAGAAATTAAAATAAGTAGCAAAGACAAGGTGGAAAAACAAGTTTTTGAAAGGAAAATATTTTATATAAAAGATTTTCCAATAAATATTGTGGGGTTTTTGAACAATCTTCTGCAAATATCTTGCAGAATCCGGAAAAATGGGATAGAGGGTTGTAACCCTAATCACAGAACTGCTGTAGGAAACCGGGGACCCTACAAATGCAGCATAGGTATTAGCAGCTACAGAGGGATGGCCTAATGGTTAGGACACTAATACCTCAGGCTGGAGACCTGGAGGTTCAAGTCCCACCTAGGGACAGCAATCTCAGGCCAGAGGGACTGGAGTTTCTACTCCTTGGGAAAGCCACTTCACTGTACATTGCCTCAGGTACACGTAGATTGTGAGCCCTTTGGGGACAAGGGAATGTATCCAGTACCTGCTTATAGTGATTATATAATATAAATCACTTTGATTGAAGGATAAGGTGGTATAGAAAACTGGTTAAATAAACATAGAGGCTGATGGCCCTTTTTTAGAGGCATCAAAGCACTTTCTCGATGGACTCTTGCTCTCAAAAGCTTATGCCTGAATAAATCAGCTACTCTGTAAGGGGCGGGCCACCGACTTCTGTCACGTTTGATATCACAGAATAATGTGATTTACCCCCTGGAAGTTTAATCATTTCAATGGATGACATTGAAAGCATTCTACATGTAGGTGGTGCTTATTTTCCTAATATATCTGACAAATCTTGTGAAGTACAAATTCTCTCACACTTTTTTACAAGTCTTTATTTATAACAATTATTACAGGAAAGTACACAACAATCATCCTAGAAATATCTCACAGTACAAGTTGTTATATTCCAGGCTGTGAAAGCCATTATCTGGTTATCTGCCCAGTGTACAGCGGTGGCCAGGAGAGCAAATAGAATGCTAGGTATCATAAGGAAAGGAATGGAGGATAAAACAAAGGATATTATAATGCCTCTGTATCATTCCATGGTGCGACCGCACCTTGAATATTGTGTGCAGTTCTGGTCACCATATCTTAAAAAGGATATAGCAGAATTAGAAAAAGTACAGAGCCACCAAAATAGTAAAGGGGATGGAAGGATACCCTCTATGAAGAGAGGCTAAAAAGGTTAGGGCTCTTCAACCTGGAAAAGAGATGGCTGAGAAGAGATATGATAGAAGTCTATAAATTAATGAATGGAGTGGAATGGGTAAACATAGATCAATTGTTTACACCATCAAAATATAGAAAGACTAGGGGATATGCAATAAAGCTACAAGGTAACCTATTTAAGGGTAATAAGAGAAAATATTTTTTCACTCAACATGTAATCAAACTCTGGAATTCATTACCGGAGGATGTAGTAAAAGCTGTTAGTGTAGCCGGGTTTAAAAAAGGTTTGAACAAGTTCCTGGAGGAAAGGTCCATAAACCATTATTAAAGGGGACCCAGGAAATCCACTGCTTTCCCCAAGACAAGCATTGTGGAACCTTTGTCTCTTGGGGATACTGCTAGGTACATATGACCTAGATTGGCCACTATTGGAAACAGGATATTGGGCTTGATGGACCTTGGTTTGAACCAGTACGGCATATCTTATGTTCTTATGGTTAGTTAACCGTCATGTTATGTGGGCTTAATTGTCTTCTCAAAAGAAAGTGACCTCAGTTTAAACAAATCATGCTAACCTGTTGGCAGAAAAACCTGTGGTCAATTAGGCACTAGAGCAGGAGGATGAGGGGTGGGATATCCAATGAGGCGAATATCAGTCAGAGAAGGCTGTGTGATTTGATTTCTAATTACTGCTAGTTGGAAGGTCAAGAAGATCTGCTACCTAATTACTATTAATCATTTCCATAGCATTACGAGGTGAACAGATGTACATAAGAGGCAGTTCCTGATTAGTAGAACTTTCAATCAATCTAATCAAGACACCTGGATAAGACGAATACGAGAAATTCCTGAGTCTAGCATAAGCTCCTGTTCCAGGGCCTGCACCCACCCCACCTCTGCTGAAAAGGTCTGTTTCCTGTGTGCTGTTTAATATCATCTCCTGCAAAGCAAGAACCAAAGGTAGAGAGCATCAAGAATCCAATTAAAGTCCAGACTAGCACAGTAGGTGAGATGGTCAGATCCATGATGCCCACATGTTCTGCTACCTTTCAGGATGGCGCAACTGCAAAATCGCAGAAAAACTAACATTAGCGTCAAGGGTGAGAATTTTGTTTCAAACTAAGGATGCTGAATTAGGACAACAGTTACAAAGCCAGAGGGAAACAGTAATCTTCTCTTTTCTTTGCTTACTATTTTACTTTAAACCTGTTTATTGAAACTCACAATAAGATGAACAAAAAAAGAGTCTTGGAGTTTTATAAAGGAGACAGAATTACAACAGTAAGATATTCTAAATCAGCAGCTCGTCTTGGGTAAATTTTCCGAGTGCAGGGGCTTCCCGCGAATACTCACCAAAGGTATATTTTACTTGGAATCCAGCATACTGTAGAGACTTGTCACTGTGGAACTGAAGCAGTACTGAGCTGCCAGAAGAGACCATGTTGGGGCCCGTCATGCTGCCACAATATTTGCCCCATGAGACCGAGCTGAGTTTCGACCCATCAAGGACGATCAGATAATCATACCTACAGTTTCGACTTAGCTCCAGTAGGAAAAAGGAGACTGCCAGTGAGACCTGAAATAGGAAACAGAGAAGGATAGAGAAATAGCAGGTGAGGGGTCACGTAGGACATTTCAAATCCCTGAGAGGGCTAGACTGGGGTTCTGTTGAGAAGATGCAATAATACCTGATTAAATCTCATTGTGGCTACCCTTACACAATACAGCCATCTCACACACTCTCTGTGCCCCCAAAGAACTGGAGGCAATGCTAGAGACCTGAGGGGACTGCATGGACTCTTCTCCTTGACTGTTGGGGTCAGCTATTTCTTTGCTGCAATCTGCTCACCTTATACCCTCCAGGTGCTGCAATGACCCAGGTACAATCTGTGTTAGGTGGGTAGTTGTTGGGGAAGCCCGGAGATGCTAAGGTCCCATTATTGTTGGTCAGCACAGTGCCACACTTAACTGAAAAGAGAGAAACCAGCTAAACACCTGCAGAGTTTTCAAATAAAGCTAAGAGTACACCCGGGGCACCCACCTACAACATCTTCAATAGATGGTCGTGATGAAAAATTAAAGCAGCATTAGCAGCTTCTAAGACATGGATATTCTGAATGCACAGCAGCAAAGGGTGCAAACAGCTTTTAAAAGCTCCCTGCTCTTTTTCTGTTCCTCTCCCCTCTCCTATGACTGGGCTGAGTGATGTTAGATCCCTGTGTATATTTGAGATAGGGGCTGGAAGGGAAAAGAGAAGGATTACATACCAGAGCTATAGGAAGCCTTGAAGTTGCTCCTTGCCGAGCCGCCCTCACTGACAAACTGCACAAGCAGCAGGTTTGAAGCAGCTATTAACGAAGGCAATTCCCCTGTCCCACAAGCCCTGTCCAGTAGAACAGGGGAATTCTGGCTGTCTCCATCATAAACCCTAATGTAGGCAGAGACACAGCCAGGGGAGGACTGGACATCAAAGGCATCGAACTGCAGGAAAACCTGGGGGTGATAAATAAAAGATCAATCACCAGAACCTCTGGGGGACTGCAACCAGTGAACCTGGTATCCCACATAAGTCTGCACCACAGATCTTCTTTCTGAATATGGGAAGCTCATACTGGGATCAGGTTCCATAAAGTTTAAATAATTGGCGTGAAGTTCATAGAATACAATGATTTGTGCTTTGTCTTTCACTCAAACCGGATTCCAACATGCTTTGCAGTCTTTGAGGATTGGAAACACATATGGCCACCTCAAGGGAAAATCCTGCTGGAGTTCTCTGAGTGTAAGGATACTGAATGGCGGCCTACACGGACAAAGAACAATAGTCCCAATTCCACTGCACTGTACCTGAGTTTAGAAGTGAGGCTCAGGGAGGTAAAGTGGCTCACTCGGGATTTTACAGGGAGTTGGGGTAGAGGCAGCTCTCACTGTTATATTTATCATGCGACTGTCTATGCCACAGCAGCCTAAATGCAGTTATATGACCAGTCGCTGACATGGATGCGGCATATATTCTACCCAGTGTGATTCAGGGAATACAATTTTGAAATGCAAAATAACTAAATGACTAATAAATCAGTGACTTAGTAGACAGACTGCATTTAGGTCATAAACTCTGGGTCGTGACCTGAAATAGGGTATTAAAATGAATGGTAGGGGTCACGCAAACAGGGTTGCTTCATTTGCATATATATGCATTATCTCTGAACCTTAACTCTCATCTGCAGCTTTTAACGGCAATCAGCGTGACGCCTCTAACCAGCATTCATAGACGCCATCCCCTGAGGCCTTGCCTGGGGGTTCTGGTCTGAGCACACACTGACTCACAGGCCCTGTCACCCCTTCTTTTCTGCTTTGAATGAGTGGGGGTGAAGAAGCGGAGGGCGGCTGTTTTGTTATGATTGTCTGGGGTTGCGTGAATTTTTGAGTATTAAAATGGGGTCATATCAGGTATAAGTTTGGGAAGTGCTGCTTTTGCTCCTATTTATTTTAAGAAAATAGAAGGACTTAGCTATCTTACTTCTAGCTGTCCATTTGTCCAGTTTACCTGCTCAGCTGGGAGTCGAATCAGCCAAATGCAATTAGAGTTGTTTGAGTGCTGGGAAGAATATTTAGAAGAGGCCAGAGATCCTGTCCAGTCTGAAAGCAGAGAGCCGCATAAGCCTACGAGAGGGAAGGGACCAGTTTAAAACTGCCAAGATGGAACACTCTTATTGAACACAAATCTCACTGTAATTGCACTAAATAAAGATGTTCATTCATTAGGTGTAGTCTTCCCTCATATGCTCACTCATTAACATTCTTAGTACATTGTATGTCTTCCATTCAAACTTGGATTAAATCACCACTTCCACTAGCAATGCTTTCGTGGGACGTTCTTTGTGAGCATGGCAGCACCCAACTCAGCTCCTGAGTAGAATTGCAAAAGATCTGGGAGCAGCAATAGCCAAAAATTACGGTATTCTCTTTACACATCTGTAATTATTCATATTTCCAGCAGCCCACATCTCACCAAGGTATTCTTACACCAAAATGTCTCTCTCCTTCCCAACTCTGACCCCCACTGAGTAATAGAAGTTACAGAAGTTTCTGGAAGAAATAGGATCTCAGGCAGGAAATGTCTTCATTGATCTCTGAAAAAAATGAAGTATGATGGAAGAATTCTACCTTCCAAAGAAAAAATGCCCCCCTTTCAGGGCCCAGAGGTAATCTTTTCATCAAACAGGTCCCCTATGGATCTGGTATCAGTCCACAAACTCCTTACCACACTGATACAGCTTGTTGATTTTAGAAATATCCAGGTTACTGAGTCCATATCTCTGTCCAATCTCTACAGATGGGTCAGGTTTTGGTACTATAGTTGCTTGTCCAGGTGTGTTAGTAAATGCGTACCTGAAGAGAGACAGAAATCCTTCTGTGAGACCCCAATCTAGAGATGTGCTTTAAAAGCAGCGATCTGGGTGCAAAGAGAAATGATGAACTTTTCATCATTTCCCATTTCCCATCAAGAGGGTGAAATAGTGCATAATAGTGCATACTATCCCTCAATAAAGAACACTATTGCGCAATATTGCAACCTCTTTCTGGGAAGGATACAATACAAAAAAAAAAATGAAAAAAATAAAATGGAATGAAACAAAAATTTCTGGGCTGCACACCTCTACCCCCATCTTTATCCTTACTGTGCAGTAAGAAAAATCCCTGTATTGTGAATGACCATCAAATATCCAGTTCGTTTACTGCTTCGGAGAGGTGGTAGTTGACAGGGACTCTACGATGTTGCACAAAAGCAACACCATGTGGCCAGATACAGACAGTCCCCAGTCAAAGATAGTGGCTGCATAAACTGAGCTAAATAGGAGAGGGAGAGAGTTAAAAATGGGAAAACTTACTGGCAGTTGTTAATAGTCTGTTTCGAATGAATAGGAAGCTCAAATGAACAGGACAAAAAACATGGAGAAAAAAAATCCAGAAAAACAAAACACAAAGCAAAATGCAGGTCCAGTCCCATTTTTAGAGTTCAGTACAACAGTACCAGATACAAGTCAGTTCAAACTATTCTATAATACCCATTAAAATGAATAATGACAACGAGATGTTTCAAGGTATATAGAACAGTGAGATAGCTTAATTCCTCATTACACACCAAGGTGCAATGGTATCCATCCTTAGTATATTATATACCTTGTCTTGTCTTATTGGTCAATGACATGTTCAATAGTATGCTCAATTTAAATGTAAGAAGAAAGATTTAAGAGGCTGAATGCCACTGATGTCTATAAAGTTAGTGTGAGGTTCTAGTACTCATATTGGTCCTGGAGAAAAATGGATTTTTTCAGAGGTTGTGAGAATTATCCAAAGGTAAGAATGGTAGATGTGAGTCTCTGACAAATGTTACACAAATTGGACCTGATCTAGAGCTTTACTGCCTGCCACTGATGGGTGATGCTCACCTTCCATAGTGCATCACTGAGGTGTAGTCATAGTCCAGGCCCAGGTTATTGGTTTCTGGCTCAGCTTTCACAAAATTACTCACAACGGCTGTAGAGGGGAATATAAAGGGGAGGGCAGTTAAGCCTAGTGCCCAATAGAAACATGACAGCAGAAAAAGACCACATGGCCTCTCCAGTCTGCCCTTCCATATCAACTACAATAGTCCCCTTTTTTCCTTTAGAGATCCTCTGTATTTGTCCCATGCTTTTTTGAATTCAGATACTGTCCTCATCTCTACCACCTCCACTGGGAGACTATTCCATGCATCTACCACTCTTTCTGTAAAGAAATATTTCCGCATATTACTCCTGAGTCTATCCCCTTTCACCCTCATCCTATGTCCCCATGTAGCAGAACTTGCTTTCAATCGAAAGAGGCTCTCCTCCTGTGCATTTATGCCATGGATGTATTTAAACATCTCTATCATATCTCCTCTATCCCGCCTTTCCTCTAAGGTGTACATATTAAGATCTTTAAGTCTGTCCTCATATGCTTTATAACGAAGACCACTAATCATTTTAGTAGCTGCCCTCTGCACCGACTCCAACCTATTTATATCCTTTTGAAGGTGCAGTCTCCAGAATTGCACACCATACTCCAAATGAGGTCACACCAGAGACTCTTACAGAGGCACTATCACCTCCTTTTCTCTGCTTGCCATTTCTCTCCCTATGCACCCAAACATCCTTCTGGCTTTCACTGTCACCTTTTCTACCTGTTTAGCTACTTTAAGATCATCAGACACAATCGCACCCAGGTCCCGCTCTTCTTTTGTGAACAGAAGAACTTCACCCTGTACCACTCCCTTGGATTTTTGCAGCCCAAATGCATGATCCTGCATTTTTTAGCATTAAACCTCAGCTGCCAAATTCTAGACTATTCTTCAAGCTTAACTAGATCCCTCCTGATGTTATCTACTCCTTCCTGGGTGTCTACTCTATTGCAGATATTGGTATCATCCGCAAGCAAGCAAACTTTACCCGACAGCCCTTTAGATTGACTGTGCTTCCCTCATCCAGTTACCTGGAAAGGACCAACAAAAGTCCTCCAGACCATGCATAATCTCATGCTCCCAAGAGCTTACCCTAGAGACCTGGAAAAGGAAAAGCTGTACTACTCTTAGAAATAACCTATATGTATTTATTTCATGGGGCTATGAATGTCTGTCACAGGCAAAGGAACTAATGTCAATGGTTTTCTTCATTCATAACAAGGAACACTGACAAATAAACAACATGACTTTACATATTTTTTTCTTCAGTTTTTCATGTTGAGAGTTTAGCCTGTGATGTACAAAAGTAGAGCCCAATTTTCCAGGTTTCCAAAATATATTAGAAAAGAGAGATCTAGCAAGCCTGGCAGCTAAAAAAGCAAAAGTCAACCAACCCTGATAGGCAAACAGGGTGGCCCAAAAAAGTGAGAACATCTCGTAAATTAAAAGCTTAAATAGTTTACTTATTTACCTTTTTAGCTATATAACGTCTTTATTTCCACAATTTCCGGTCGCCATCTTTTTTTTTTAAATTTGTCAGTCGTTTACATCTGTCTGTTTGAATCTTTAAATAACTTATATGCTATGAGATGTTCTCACTTTTTTTTGGGCCGCCCTGTGTACTATATAGAAAATGTCTGCATCCTATATAAGATTACATGGATTTATGTAACGACTGCATTTTTGCAAAAGTAAGCTAAAGGGCCCTTTTAATAAAGGTTTTAATGAGTGTTAATGAAGTTAACGTGACTTACATGCCCACAGTGCTTTTATTTCTATGAACCAATGGCACTTAAGTCATGCTAACCTTATTAACGTGGGTTAACCTTTAGTAAAAGGGCCCCTAAATGTGACATTTATATGTATTTGTCATGTGTTCCTATTTCCCACTAAAAGCTATTTTGTTAAAACGTAAATATGTTTCATATGTATAAATATTACAGTTTTGAAATATATTTAGATGCAACGTGTGCCTTTGAGTCAATGCTGACTCCTGGCAACCCGGCAGCTCCTGGGTTTTCTTGGCAGTGTGACCGGAAGTAGATTGCCAGGCCTTTCTTCCGAGGCAATGGAGGGTTAAATGACTTATCCAAGGTCACAAGGAGTGCTAGTGGGAATTGAACCCTGGTCATTTGGTTATCAAGCCAGTGCTTTAACCAGTAGGCCTCTCCTTCACATATTTAGATGCATAACATTGCTTTTAATGGGTAAATATGAACACATGACAGAGCCTTAATCGTCAATGGGTTAATATTATTCATCTTTATCATAAAAAAAAATCTTAAGCCATACTTCCCTGAGGCCTATTCTTGGTCAGTTTTCCTCCTACTTTCTGTGTCTTCAGCAGTACCAGTCTGAGTAACCCCAACCTGTCTGAGTTTGGAAGCTACGTGGGATTGGGAATGGGTAGTGCCTGCTTTTTATGTGTATAGTGAAATCTTACCTGGGAGCACAAAATGCTGTTCTTCATATTCAAGCTCTTAGAATTTGCCCTAAATGCTGTATTCACCTCAGATGTTAATCTCTAAGGATGTGCATTCGGTTCATTAGTCATGCCAAATGGATTTAATGCACATTTACCAATGAATTCATGCACATACAATCAATTTGTATGCTTTAAGAAGTTCTAATGCGCATTACAAATATTTTATTAAACCGAATGGACTAAAAAAAGCCCTGAAAATTGAGAGCATTTTTGAAAATTCTGAAAATGAACCAACATTTTTGGTTTTTCCTTGCAAAAATCCCTATTAAGCTCCCAAAAGAGAAGACACATTGTTTTCTATGAACTTCTGCTATGAACAAGAAGCCTCCTGGGTGCTGACAGGTCTTTAGTTAAGACTGTTTTATCTCATGAAGGCCGCCCCCTCCCCCCCATCTTCTTAGCCCCACCTACTGTTGACCATAAGGAGCAGGCAGAGAACATTGGCATCAGCCATTCTTCATACAGTATTGATGTCATAATGCTCAGAAGAGAGCAATTCCATGAACGTTTTCCTTAGCTGGATATGCAGTGATGACAATTCAATCATTGCATGAGGCTTTGGACACTTTTGTATGTATTAATGCACCAGAAACGTCCTCTGTACCCAGGTTAGGCTAGCACAAGAGACCTTTATTTAATATATAACCATGACCAGCATAGTCCCAATAGTACGCACGTGATTGAGTATCTTAATGCGTGGTGCACTTAATGTGGGTGCACCTAAGAATACCCATAAAAGGTATCATTAGGTGTGTGGTAGGCTATGGCCTAGCATGGCCTGTTACTATGAAAGGCCTGTAAGTTAGGCCTGGATCCTAACTCCCATTATAGCTAGAAAAGAACCAAAAATTTGTGGAAAATGAGAAAACTGTTTTAAACTGCTTAATAAGAAGTTTTTATGAATTCATAAGTCTTCTATTATTCTCTTGTGTGTGAAAGAACAGAAATGTTTCAATACATGCATTCCTGAAGCCAGGGTTAACCTTGCAGTAGAGAAGTAACAAAATTAAGAACTGTACAATTGTTCAAGCAATCCTAACGGAGGGGGCCGGTTGCTAGGCTCCGGAGGGATTTCTAATTGGACAAATGAAGGGAATGTATAACCAATGAGAAGTTTGCATGTATCGAGTTGGAACCAATAGAAAATTCTCATGTATCAAACTGAAAAAGAGGTATAAATGGTTATGTCTCTGTATAAATCTTTGCTCAGTTCCTTTTGAAGCTTTGACTGACTGGGCCTGTGCACAATAAACTGGTTTGGACCCTGTCAGTTGACTCCTGGACTTGTTCATTGATTGCACTTTGCTACAGCAGGTGCACGTGCGCTAATTGCCACATTAACGGTGCTTGTGCGCTACTGTGCTGTCCACACCCATACCCCACTCCTAACCTGCCCGCCTTCTTCATTAGCATACGAGTGCCAGTTCATGTACATTTTAGCAGTTGATACCTGACTTGCCCGCACATTAGCATTCACCGCAGCCAGTTACCACATGCTATAGTGCATGTTAACTGCGGTGCTTAGTAAAAGAGCCCCTATATTTCTTCCCCAGGATCAGAGCTTGCCGGTGCATGAGATCTGAGTGCTGAGAGCTTAGTGCATGTGTTCTACCTTGTGGGATGTATTGCCACATAATTTGCACATGTTGGTCCCGGTCACTCCTGGTCTGTTCGTGGACAAAGCCCAGGGCGTGGGTCAGCTCGTGCTGAATGATTCCTTTAGACATGCAGCCGCTTCTCAGAAGGGACAGGTCCTGGGGACCCCCAATCATTCCCAGGTATGACCAGCAGCTGAGAAAGGAGTGCATGAGAGAATATTGCTTAGAGAGAATTCGGAAAAAGAAAACCACTTTGAATAATTTATTTAATAATTTGTCCATTTATATTCTGCCTATATAATATACTGTACTGTAGTTCTAAGCGGAGCACAAAACAGAAGGGATTTTTAAAGAAATTTAGACAATGTAACATCAGGCCAGAATAATAATCAGCAACATTGCTCAATCCTTATCAAAATCCAGAATTTTTTTCTGATATAGTTAAGAACCTTGTATCTTATAATTCAGTAATGAGTTAAAGCTTCCTAAATCGTCTGGTTTTCAATTGTTGTCTAAAATTCATAAAATTGGCTATATCTAGGGCGCAATATTCAGTGCTGGCAGCCATCACTGCTAAAGTAGCCAGCTGCTGTCGCAGAAGGTTAGACCCAGATATGAAATGCCAGGGCCATATCTGGGCACCAACATTGAATATCCAGCTTGCCCAGGTTGCCATGAAACACACTGGGCAGCAGCAATATTCAGTGGCAAAGGTTAGATCCGCCTTTACTGCGTCTGGCTTTCACCACGTTGCAATAACAGGGCAGTAGCTCAATATCGCCGCTGCCTGGTTATTGCTGGGAGCCGCCTCCGGACCTCCTGTGGAACACCCTGATGCAGCACCCACGGATATTTGGTGCTACTAACAGTGTTGTTGTTGTTAAGTGCCGTTGAGTCGGAGTCGACCGTGTTAGTGTTGCTGAATATCCCAGCCAAGGAGATTTACATGGTTAGCAGGTCCGTTAACCTCATGAATCCTTTTCAATATCCGGCCCCTGCTGTCTAACGGCTGAACATTCCATTCTATAGCCACCCTATAGGTGAGCAATCTATCCATAGAACATTTCTATAGGATGTTTCTGCCCAAAGGTATAACCTGCATGTTTCTAACAGCTGAGTGCAATTCTCTAGAAGATGCAATAAACCGTACAGGAGACGACTGTTTATTTCGCATAAGAAAAGTTCCAGAACACATTAAAATGTCTCTATAATTACTAAATCCTTCTGAATGGCAGGATGGCAAATATATACATACATATATACTCTGACTCAAAATAACCCCTTTTCATATCTTGTTTTCCACAACTTCTTTAGTGTCCTCACATACTCACGACTCTCACAGATTGTACAAACCAAGAGAGCTTGAGGACACTACAAGCAATAAATGTCTTCCCTAAGTCAGAGATTAGGTGAACCTTATAATAGAATTACCAGGAACTGTCAGCTCTTTCAGACAGCAGCATTAAATCATCAAAATATGACCATTTCTATAACTTTGTCTTTTCAAGAAGAATTTACTGCAATGCATTGCTAATACAAGACTATGTCTTTGATGTGCTAATGTGTCCCAAACATCATACACACTTTGCTTACAGTGTGTGTGCTATTTGTCTACTGGGACTTACATTCCAATGAGCCTAATTGATAAATAATGCATATAGAGGCATGTGTACTAAAGAGTGCAAACAACTGGTGTGGGGTTTACCGCACATTAAGTAGGCTGTGTAGACTGTTAGCATGAGGTAGTGCAGTAAAACTCCCACATTAAGCACGTAGGCTGGGCTGGGACAGTGACTGGGTGGCTTAGGGGCAGAGTGTGGGTATTGACGGCACATCATGGTCAATATGAGCATCAATGACAAATCACCTGGGCCGGATGGTATACATCCAAGGGTGTTGAAAGAACTGAAATATGAGATTGCAGACCTGCTATTAGTAGTCTGTGAATTTTCATTGAAATCATCTGTAATACCTGAAGATTGGAGGATCGCCAATGTAACGCCAATTTTTAAAAAGGGTTCCAGGGGTGATCCAGGAAACTACAGACTGGTGAGCCTGACGTCAGTACTGGGAAAAATGGTAGAAACCATCATAAAGAATAAAATTACTCAGCATGTAGATAGTCATGGCCTAATGGGAAACAGCCAACATGGCTTAGACAATGGAAGATCTTGTCTTATTAATCTGTTATGTTTTTTTGAAGGTGTGAATAAACAGGTGGACAAAGGTGAGTCAGTTAATATAGTGTATCTGGACTTTCAGAAAGCCTTTGACAAGGTCCCTCATCAGAGACTTTTGGGAAAACTAAAGAGTCATGGGATAGGAGGCAGTGTACAATTGTGGATCAGGAACTGGTTAAAAGATAGAAAGCAGAGGGTTGGGCTAAAAGGCCAATTTTCTCAATGGAGAAAGGTGAATAGTGGTGTACCCCAGAGATCTGTGCTGGGTCTGCTGCTTTTTGACATATTCATAAATGACCTGGAAAGAGGGATAATGAGTGAGGTTATCAAATTTGCAGATGACACAAAACTATTTAAAGTTGTTAAAACCCAAGAGGATTGTGGAAAATTGCAAGAGGATCTTGATAAATTGGAAGACTGGGCATCAAAATGGCAGATGAAATTTAATGTGGACAAGTGCAAAGTTATGCACCTAGGGAAGAATAACCCAAACTATGGTTACACGATGCAAGGTTCCACATTAGGAACCACCACCCAGGAAAAAGATTTAGGTGTCATTGTGGATAACATGTTAAAACCCTCGGCCCAGTGTGCAGCAGCGGCAAAGAGAGCAAATAGAATGCTAGGTATCATAAGGAAAGGAATGGAAAATAAAACAAAAGATATTATAATGCCTCTATACTGTTCCATGGTGAGACCGCACCTTGAATATTGTGTGCAATTCTGGTCGCCGTATCTTAAAAAGGATATAGCGTTATTAGAAAAGGTTCAGAGAAGAGCCACTAAAATGGTGGAGGGATACTCCTATGAAGAAAGGCTAAAAAGGTTGGGGTTCTTTAACCTGGAAAAGAGAAGGCGGAGGGGAGATATGATAGAGGTCTATAAATTAATGAACGGAGTGGAACGGGTAAACGTAGATCGATTGTTTACCTTATCAGAATATAGAAAGACTAGGGGACATGCAATGAAACTACAGGGTAAACTATTTAAGACTAATAAAAGAAAATATTTTTTTCACTCAACGTGTAATCAAACTCTGGAATTTGTTACCGGAGGATGTAGTAAAGGCTGTTAGTGTAGCTGGGTTTAAAAAAGGTTTGGACAAGTTCCTGGAGGAAAGGTCCATAAACCATTATTAAGAAGGGACCCAGGATATCAATGCTTGATCCAGTACAAGCATTGTGGAACCTGTGTCTTTTGGGGAAACTGCTAGGTACGTATGACCTAGATTGGCCACTGTTGGAAAGAGGATACTGGGCTTGATGGACCTTGGTCTGAGCCAGTATGGCATCTCTTATGTTCTAATGGCCCATGCTAACACTGAGGGCTCAGCGGGCGGCAGTAAGTGCATCTGTGATAAGTGTTCTTGCAGTTTAGGATGTGGTACTGTGCTTCCCCATGGTAACTGCAGGGAGATATGCCAGGCATATCCCCAACAGTGAGGGTCAACTTCATTTCCTACACTACAGTATCTTACGGGGCTTAACACATACTTCAGTAGCACATTTTAGTAAACGCCCCTTAGTTTAGCTATGAACCTTTTGTAAGAACTATAACTATACCTTAACAAGATGTAGTTAAAGATTTTGTGAAATCAAATTTGTTAAGCTAATTTTGCATGTAGTTTTACTATGCACTTATAGTTACTGCTTTGCATAATTCTGCACCACAGTGAGTGACTTATTGGCTACTGATTGAAATAAAACCGTGCATGCTAAAAAGAGAAATGTGGGCTGTCACTAATAACGCATACTACTAACTGCCTTTGAATTGTTTATGCTGCTTGATATATAGGTGTCTTTTGCTTCAGTAACTGGTAGGCTTACCTAGTCCTGTTTCCTGATAACACCTTTCACTAGCTAGTGCTTGCTACATGGAATTCAGTGAGAAAAGAAGAAAAAGCAGTAACCAAATTCTTGACTAAAAGAGTCAGTGCTGCTGGGACTTACCCATCTACTGATTTAATCTGAACATAGTCACGTTCTATTGTGCGGGTAACAAATCGAATACAGGTCAGGGTGGTGAACTCCTGCATGGCTGCGGCAATCAGAGTCTTGTCGACAGCATCTGGATAAGGAAATGTCGAGGATTGGAGTTAATGTAATAAATTCATCTTTCAAGTAAATCTGCTAATGTCACCCATGCTGGACATTGCTCTGCTCTTTCTGAAAAGGTTGCTTTAAAAAAAGGGACCTGTTGTTAAATATTAGCATGCACCATCTTGGCATCATGCCCATAGAGCATAAAAACATAAGATGTGTCATACTGGGTCAGACCAAAGATCCATCAAGCCCAGTATCCTATTTCGAACAGTGAGAGTCCAGGTCAGAAATACCTGGCAGTTTCCCATGAGGTAGACAGATTCCCTGCTGCTTATCCCAAGGGTAAGCAATGGATTTCCACAGTCCACTTTAATAACTGTTTACGGACTTTTCCTCCAGGAAACCTCATTTAACCCAGCCACTCTAATAGCTTTTACTACATCCTCCGGTAACAAATTCCAGAGTTTGATTACACATTGACTGAAGAAACATTTTCTCTGATTAGTCTTAAATGTGTTATATTGTAGCTTCATTGCATGTCCCTTAGTCTTTCTACTTTTTGAAGAAGTAAACAGCCAATCTACGTTTACCCATTCCACGCCGGTCATTCTTTTGTAGACATCTATCATATTTCCCCTCAGCCATCTCTTTTCCAAGCTGAAGAGCCCTAACCTTTTAAGTCTTTCCTCATAGGGGTATTCTTTTATCCCCTTTATCAATTTGGTCTCTCTTCTCTGTAACTTTTTTAATTCTGCTATATCCTTTTTAAGATATGGTGACCAGAACTGCATACAATATTCAAGTTGTGGTTGCACCATGGAGTGATATAGAGGCATTATAATATCCTTGGTTTTATTCTCTATTCCCTTCCTTACGATTCTTAACATTCTATTTGCTTTCTTGGCTGCCGCTACACACTGGATGGAGGGTTTCAATTATTATCCATAATCATGCCTAAATCCTTTTCCTGGGTGCTGATTCCTAATATGGAACCTTGCATCATGAAACTGTTGTTTGGATTTTCTTCCTTAAGTGCATAACTTTGCACTTGTCTACATTAAATTTCATCTATTTGAACACCCAGTCTCCCAATTTTTCAAGGTCCTCTTGTAATTTTTCACAATCCTCCACCTCCTCGGAGGTGGAATAAGTCCCCCTAGATGGAGCCAAATGATGCAGCCAGGCCCAGTTTGGAGGGTGAGGGGTGCAGGGGATTCCCGCAGCTCAACCCTGGCCATGGGAGGCCAGATGGGGGTCAGGCAGTGGGGAAAGAAGGGTCTTGTCTGCGGCCAGGGATCGTGGCTCCTGAATGGAGCCACGGTTCCATGCCGACAGGACACCATGGCACTGCAGCTCCATTCAGGAGCCTGGCCGAGCTACCCACATATGTGGGTTGGACGTGTGGCCGATCAAAATCAGGGCATGGCCTGCACATCCAGGCTGCAGACCCGATTCTGATCCTGTGGGCACGTCTAGCCTCTGCGTGATCAGAATTGGGTCTAACTCTATATGGTCTGATTCTGATCGGCTATTCAGGAGGGAGACGGCCAGCATAGGATATTCCTCTAAATAAATAAGACCATATACATATAAAGACAACACATATTTTCGGTAAACATTGCGAGACCAACCTGAGTAGGAGTACAATCCTTATTAAAGGGCCAGTCATGGATGTTATACTTAAGAAAAGATATAAATTATATATCTGTCATTTTGAGGAATACCCCTTTATTTTATTTTTTATAAGCAATGGATTGATGTACTGTACCACTTTACTATATGTTTTATATTATCTATTCCTTTTATTTGTTGGGACGGCCCCCTTTTTTAATGTTAGCCATCTACCCTTCTCTCTTAACATTTTCCTTTATTCTTGTGTTGCAGTGTTGATAGACAAGTTATTGCTATCAGTAGCATTTGGTAATGTGTTTTAAAGTGTAAATCTTATAGTTCTTTTACCTTATCACCTGCTTTTATGTTTTTATAAATTTATTGTTTATCTTTTGACAGATATATAATTTGTATATTTCTTAAGTATAACATTCAAGATTGGTCCATTAATAAGGGTTGTACTCATACTTGGCTTGGTCATGCAAGTTTTACAGAAAATGTGTGTTGCAACTTGAGAGCAAATTGAGATGGAACAAGTCGCATAACTCATTGACTCAATATAGAAACAAGCAACTGGAATATAACAACTTGATAAATGAGCGTAAACAGCAACACCATACCAACCTAATTATGAAATCTATCAACAGGCCGAGAGAACTCTTTAGCATTGTCCAAAAGCTAACTAAGGACACCAGGCAGCACTGTACTCACCATTTTGACCCACAGGAATTTGCGGACTACATGAAATCAAAAAACACCATCCAGACATGCTCCATCACACCACAGACAGGTGACCTTGAGATAAAAGAGCAGCATCAAACCTGGGAGAACTTCAGCATACCATCAACACATCAAATAGAGGACATAATAAATGGACTCAACACAACAACCTCACCGTCAGACCCATGCCCAGTATCTTGGCTCAAAGTCACAAAAAGCCAGCTCTCTCGTTACATTCAGAAAATCGTCAAAGATTCACTCCAACAAGGATACATGCCACAGTCCCTGAAACATGCCATGATATGACCGATACTTAAAAGCAACAACCTAAGCCCCTCTGAACCAAAGTCATACCGTCCAATCTCCAGCCTATCATTCCTTGTGAAAATCATTGAAAAGACAGTGCAAAGACAACTTCAGGACCATACTGATATAAATGCCCCACTGGACATTCATCAGCATGGCTTTAAACCCCAACACGGTGTGGAACACTACTCACTTCCCTCTTTGACAATCTCCTAAGAGGCATGGATAACATAAAAAACGGATTCCTGCTAGTGTTCATGGACATCTCTGCAGCATTCAATACTGTATCACACGCCAGGTTACTGCAACGCCTGCAGCAGATAGGAGTATGTAAGAACACTCTGAAGTGGTTTACGTCCTACTTGGAAGATCGAATGCAACAAGTCAAATGAGCCCAAAAGAAATCACTACAGTTCCCCATCACGCAGGGAATGCCACAGGCTTCAGCCTTGTCATCAATGCTCTTTAATATTTACATCCAACCCATATGCAACATCATCAAATGCTATAAACGCCACTATCACATCTATGCTGACGACATCATGGTGTACGCTCCAGTTAACCTACTAACACTTAACACCACAACAATAACCAAATGCCTTGAAGACATGAATGCTTGGCTCACAGCCAATAACCTGACGGTCAACTACGATAAAACTGAGGCAATGTTTGTCACCAGGAACCCCACCTTCATACCACCACAAACTATCAGCATTCTAGACAAACTCGCATCATTACAGACACTCCAAGAACCGAGCACATCACCCCTGTTCTACAGCAACTGCACTGGCTCTCAATGATGGCCAGAGCAAAATTTAAAACAGTCCTAATCATCTTTAAAATCATCCACCATCTCTCGGCAGATGCACTCCAAGACATCATAAGAAGAGATATCAACGATAGACCAAGAAGGTCCAATAATGACAACATGATCGGCACACCTGAAGGTCATCACAAAACTAAACACACAACTTCAAGAAGAGCTCCCTCACTACTGGCATCCACACTGTGGAACTCTCTCCCAACGAGCCTGAGGGCATTAAATGACATCATAGACTTCTGCAATGCCCTTAAAACTCCGTTCTTTACAGAAACCTATGAGCATATAGACAACGGTCTCAACCTGAACGGTAATGCAACTACCTCCGCCAACTCGATACCCATTCACACCAACTAGACATACGAGTTTATTGTGCAGTGCTAAATGTAACTCAATTGTGCTGTCTAAATGTTGTTAAGTACCCTTATGTTAAGTGTAACCCTCCACTTGTGATGTGACCACTTTGATTGAAGGATAAAGTAGTATACAAATCTGTCTAAATAAATAAATAAATAAGTATGTATATGGTCTTATTTATTTATTGTACATGGTTATTTTTAATAGAAATGATTTTTGTTATTTTTATGGTTTTAGGATTTTGTGCTTTTAATATTATTGTATTTGGTTGTTTTGATCGGTATGTTTCTTTTAAATAATATTTCTGTTTTTTTAAATAGTACTCTTATGGTTTTAATTTATTTTCTTTGCCTTCATAATTGTATTTCTCCTATTTTATATATATGATTTGAGGACCCCTGATGCATATGTGTTTGCTGAAACTTGGCCGAATCGTGTCCTTTAATAAACCTCTACTGATGAACATCGGTGCTTCCATTGCTGTGATCCCTCTCTGTTTTTTGTTTCTTGTTTTTGGACTGACCTACTATGGAGAATCCCTTCCGTTCTCTGTTTTGATTGCTAAAAACTTAAAGACAACTTGAATTGTAGAGGCTGTAGGTCCCCTTGAACACGTATTTCTAAGTTACTGTTTTACAGTAGATAATATCTTAGAGAAAATGCTTTCATATCAAAAAACACTCACTATAAGCAGAGGAGATAGTGTAGGGCACCTTGACAGTTCCATCACTGGATTTAGGCCAGAAACAGGCATTTCCTGTAGGGCAGGTCAAGGCACTACGACTTTGTTTATTCAAGGCAATATCCCCATGGTGCATCGGCTTCTGACTCCCTAGTTAGAGAACAGACATCAAGCAAGGCAAAATTTCTTCACATACCATTAACATAAACATTGAGAAGATCAGCCTGGAGTACACTGAATAGACTCATCTTCTTTGTGTTTGCTTAAAAACTTTCATGAGGCAAATCACAAGTAGTGAGGAAATAGACTCTATAGCAAATCATAAGTAGCGAGGAACAGACTCTATAGTTAGACTTTCTTGTCCATTACTGGGGTCTGCTAACAGTAATTAATGGCATCTAGGGTGACTTGTGCACATTGGTTATTTTGATTTATTTATTCTTTAAGCTTATATTGCCACCCATCCATACAGGATTGACGTGCCTTACAGTATAGCATAAAGATATAATCAAAACAAAAATGAAAACAAACATCATAACACACATGAAAACAAACTAAATCAAGCACATCAACAATAAAATAACAGTCATGTCTTAATAACATTAATAATTTTAAAAAACTAAAAGAAATCCAAGCTTTTGTCTTTACCTTTATTGCATTTTGCAATGATGCTGAAGATGTCCTCCTTGCTCTCTGACACTACAGGTACTCTTGTTTCTGGGAAATAGACAACAAAGTGTGTCAAGTATGTTTCCTTTGCCAGAGACCTAGTTGAGCTTTAGACAAACTAGGCAAATTAGATTTGCTTGATTTGTTCAACAAAAAGTTCTATACCCTTAAAGGTACCCACAGGTCTCTTATTAGGAATGTGAGCAAGGTCTAGAGGAGAAGAGCTATGTTGTAGAAACACACTCAAATCAGTGATGCCTGAGGAGTTTTAAAAACCAAGAAAATAGAAGGTTCTAGATTGCAGTAGTCCAGGATACAAGATGGATTCCCTGAGTCTAAAGAGAGAGGATCTGCAGCTGTAGGCGAATTGTGACTGGCAGGCTCCTTATACTGGTGGACTGTTAGCACGTTGCTATTATCCTTTGTAATTACTTTAGAATTGTATTGTTTTCCTTCTTTAGATTACTGGAAATGCAATGTGTGTTTTTGATGCCAGTATAATTTTGGTTGGTTAATCTGAAACTAATAAAGAGATAATTTAGAAAAAGAAGCAGCTGTTAGGGGTTTCATGTGGGAATCTGTGTGAGATTGCTATTGGAGAGTATTTTTCATATTCCTTTCTCTAAGGGGCTATTAGTTTCATGTGGTATCCCAGAGTCTAATCACTGTCAGAAAGGTTAAAAACCATTCCCTAATACATGTTGCATTCATGTTTTTACAGACCTCTATCACATTCCTTCTCTAAGCTGAAGAGATCTAACCTACTTAGCCTTTCTTCATAGGGAGATTATTGCATGCATTTTATTATTTTGATTGCCCTTTTCTGTAACTTGTTTTTACTGCCACTAAACCTTATGGGGATGGGATGACCAGAACTGTACATAATACTGAAGGTGGAATCACACATAGGCATTATGATCGCCTCTGTTTTATTCTCCATTCCTTTTTGGATGGTTCCCAACATTCAGTTTGTTTTTTGACCATTGCTGCTATAGACTGGACTGAGGATTTCACAATGACTTCAAGATACTTTTCCTGGGTGGTGAGTCTTCGTATGGAACCTAGGATTGTATAGTTAGGTTTATATTTCTCTGTATGCATCACTTAGCACTTGTCCACATTAAATTTTGTCTGCCATTGAGATGCCTCATTTCCCAGTCTTGCAAGATGGTCCTGCAACTCCTCAGAATCTGCTTGTGATTTAACAAATTTAAATAATTTTGTGTTATCTGCAAATGTGATCATGCTTCCTTCTCCCGAACATTTATAACTACTCTTTAGAGTCTTTTTAGAAAAGTGAGGTATTTTTTTTTGTCTCAATGTATGTTTTGAGTCAAAATCAATGCATGTTGGGTGCTACTGCACTGCGGTAATTGTTGGGGGCGTGGTAAGCACGTGCTCACCCTCTGCTCACACTCTTTTCTTGTGCCCACCCGCAGTGAAAGTACATACCATCGTGGCAATACGTCTACTTTTTATGCTTGCTATTTTATAAGAGGGTCTTTATACAGATAAAGGACTAAAACACTGGCATTTACTCAAATCGTTAGTGCATAAAATTACACTTTTGCTTTTCTCTGATCAGAGAAAGGCTGAACTTTTACAGAGCTCTGCTAGTGAGTGGATTTTTGCCTCCTGGGACATCTTACTGTGAGTTCTAGCTGTTTATTTAATTATTTACTGTTTGTCTAACTGTTGTTTGTTTAATTATTTAGTGTTGGTCTTAGTGGTGTGCAAGTTTCAGCCTTCTCAGATGTACTTACTGCCTCTCTCAACTGGGCTTTGTGTGGTAGCCATTTTGAATTAATCTCTCTCCCCAGAGCCTGTTGTTTGTTAAGCTTTTCCTGTCCTTGCCTGCCTGAGTGACTCCTCCCCCTGTGTGTGTGGTAGCCATTTTGAATTAATCTCTCTCCCCAGAGCCTGCTGTTAAGCTTTTTCCTGTCCTTGCCTGCCTGAGTGACTCCTCCCCCTGACCCCCTCCCCCTGAGGTATCCTGTAACCTTGTTCCTGTTTTCTCCACGTGTGCATAGGCTGTTTTAGTTTGCTTTTCTCTGATCAGAGAAAGGCTGAACTTTTACAGAGCTCTGCTAGTGAGTGGATTTTTGCCTCCTGGACATCTTACTGTGAGTTCTAGCTGTTTATTTAATTATTTACTGTTTGTCTAACTGTTGTTTGTTTAATTATTTAGTGTTGGTCTTAGTGGTGTGCAAGTTTCAGCCTTCTCAGCTGTACTTACCTTGCCTCTCTCAACTGGGCTTTGTGTGGTAGCCATTTTGAATTAATCTCTCTCCCAGAGCCTGTTGTTTGTTAAGCTTTTCCTGTCCTTGCCTGCCTGAGTGACTCCTCCCCCTGTGTGTGTGGTAGCCATTTTGAATTAATCTCTCTCCCCAGAGCCTGCTGTTAAGCTTTTTCCTGTCCTTGCCTGCCTGAGTGACTCCACCCCCTCCCCCTGAGGTATCCTGTAACCTTGTTCCTGTTTTCTCCACGTGTGCATAGGCTGTTTTAGTTTGCTTTTCTCTGATCCGAGAAAGGCTGAACTTTTACAGAGCTCTGCTAGTGAGTGGATTTTTGCCGCCTGGGACATCTTACTGTGAGTTCTAGCTGTTTATTTAATTATTTACTGTTTTCTAACTGTTGTTTGTTTAATTATTTAGTGTTGGTCTTAGTGGTGTGCAAGTTTCAGCCTTCTCAGCTGTACTTACCTTGCCTCTCTCAACTGGGCTTTGTGTGGTACCCCCATCCCCCTGCTGAGGGTTCAGGACAGGGTACCTTGTAACTGCCCTCTTTAATAGGACTTATCTCCCCCCCTCCCTCCCCAGCACCACCCACCCCTGGGGTAATTGTAGTTTTATAGGTACGTGGACATCTTAGAGGAAAGGGGCTGCTCTCAGGTGCAGCTCTTAATCCAAATCAGTCATACACAGAGGACCTGTGATTAATTAGCTTCAGGTACACAGGGTGTATTAGGGTATTAGATACACTTTTATTAGTATAAGCATCTACACCAATCCTTATTATATACCGATTTAAAAGACCTAAACACAAGCTTTAAACTAAGATGCAGTCAGAGGTCCAGCAACGAGATGGGGGTTCTCCAGTCTTTTGCATCGAGTGTCACATGTATGATTATCTCCCAGTTGGTGAGAGGTCCTACATATGCACTAAGTGCAGGGAGCTCTTTGCTCTTAGGGAACGAGTCCGTTCTCTAGAGGCTAGAGTAGCAGACCTGGAAGACATAAGAAGACAGAGAAGTACATGGACGAGACCTACAGGGATATAGTCCTGAAGTCCCACCTCCAGTCTGGCAGCATCCCTGTTGCCATGGAGGAGAGAGGTCACGTGACAGGAGAGCATCACCCTGGTGTGGCAGGAAGTGATCCTGTAACTAGGACCTGTCCTCCAGGTGATGTAAAAACCCTCTCGCACCGAGGACGTTTCTCCAGGGCCATGTCCCCATGAGGGGAGGGTCAGGACAGCTGTTATAGTTGGTGATTCAATCATTAGGAATGTAGATAGCTGGGTGGCTGGTGACGTGAGGATCGCCTGGTAACATGCCTGCCTGGTGCGAAGGTAGCAGATCTCACGCACCGCCTAGATAGGATCATAGATAGTGCTGGGGGGAGTCTGCTGTCTTGGTACATGTTGGTACCAATGACATAGGAAAATGTGGTAGGGAAGTTCTGGAGGCTAAATTTAAGCTTTTAGGTAGGAAGTTGAAATCCAGAACTTCCAGGATAGCGTTCTCCGAAATGCTTCCTGTTCCACGTGCAGGACCCAAAAGACAGGCAGAGCTCCGGAGTCTCAATGCGTGGATGAGACAATGGTGCAAGGATGAGGGTTTTGGATTTGCTAGGAACTGGGAACATTCTGGTGATTGGGGTGGGTCTTCCGAAGGGATGGGCTTCACCTTAATCAGGATGGGACCAGACTGCTGGCATTAACCTTTAAAAAAGAGATAGAGAAGCTTTTTAAACTAGAAAATAGGGGAAAGCCGACAGTCACCCAGGAGCGCACGGATCGGACAAAGGTATCCTTGAAGGATACTACCAAAAGCAGTGAGGTTCCAAAAGGGAGTATAGTAGCCCAAATGCCCTTGAGTAAGGAGCAGACAGAGCATAAAGATTCCCCATTACCCATGCCTAACCAATAGCCAGATTAATATTAATAAAATACAGTCTCTAAAATGCTTGTATGCCAATGCTAGAAGTCTAAACAATAAGATGGGAGAATTAGAATATAGATAGCATTAAATGAGAGGTTAGATATGATTGCACTCTCAGAGACATGGTGGAAGGAGGATAACCAGTGGGACACTGTGATACCTGGATACAAACTATATCGTAATGATAGAGCTGAACAAATTGGTGGAGGGGTTTGCGCTCTATGTTAGAGAGGGCATTGAGTCATGAAAGGATTAAAGTTTTGCAGGGAACAAAATATGCTGTAGAATCTCTATGGATTGAAATTCCATTTATGAAGGGGAAGGTGATGGCAGTGGGAGTATACTATCGACCACCTGGCCAGAATGAAACAAATGGATGATGAAATGCTCAAAGAAATCAAGGAAGCTAACAAAAGCCACAACAGAGTAGTAATAATGGGTGATTTCAATTACCCCGGTATCGACTGGGACAGTGTCACAGCAGGACAAGCTAAAGAGATAAAGTTTTCTAGATGAAATGAATGGACTGCTTCTTGGAGCAGCTGGTTCATGAACGACCAGAGGGGAAGCCATACTGGACCTAGTCCTTAGTGGAACGCCAGATCTGGTGCAAGAAATAAGGGTGTTGGGACCAACTTGGCAATAGTGATCATAGTATGATCATGTTTGATTTAATCAGTGGAGGACAGATAGTAAAGGAATCCACAGTACTACCTTTTAACTTTCAAAAGGGTGACTATGATAGACATGAGGAATATAGTTCGGAAAAAACTAAAAGGAGCGGTTCCAAAGGTTAAAGACTTACAGGCAAGCTTGGGTGTTATTTAAAAATACTAACCTCGAAGCCCAGCCCCGCAGTATTCTACGCATTAAGAAAAGTTGCAGAGAGTCCACAAAACTGCCAGCATGGGTTACTGGTGAGGTCAGAGAGGCTGTTGCTGCCAAAAAGAGCAACCTTCAGAAAAATGGAAAAAAGAGCCAAATGATGAAAACTGGAAACAGCACAAGCACTGGCAAGCTAAATGCAAAGCATTGATAAGGCAGGCAAAGCGGGAATTTGAGAAGAAACTTGCTACGGAAGCAAAAACACGAAATAAAGACTTTTTCAAGTACATTCGTAGCAAAAGGCCTGTGAGAGAGTCAATTGGACCATTAGATGATAGAGGGGTAAAAGGTTGCAATAAGAGGAGACAAGGCTATAGCAGAGAGACTGAATGAATTCTTTGCTTCGGTCTTACTGAGGAAGATGTAGGGGTGTTACCCAAGACTGAAGTGGTATTTAAAGGTGATACTGCAGAGGAATTGAGAGAAATATCGCTACACCCGGGAAGATATATTACAAATATTTGATAAACTGAATAGTAGCAAATCACCTGGACGGATGGTATACATCCCAGAGTGTTGAAAGAACTGAAATATGAGATTGCAGACCTGTTATTGGTAATCTGTGAACTTTCATTAAAATCATCTGTAATACCTGAAGATTGGAGGGTCGCCAACGTTAACACCAATTTTTAAAAAGGGTTCCAGGGGTGACCCGGGAAATTACAGACCGGTGAGCCTGACGTCAGTACCAGGGAAAATGGTAGAAGCCATCATAAAGAACAAAATTACACAGCATGTAGATAGTCATGGCCTAATGGGAGACAGCCAACATGGCTTTAGCCAAGGAAGATCTTGTCTTACTAATCTGATCTGTTTTTTTGAAGGTGTGCATAAACAGGTAGACAAAGGTGAGTCGGTTGATATAGTGTATCTGGACTTTCAGAAAGCTTTTGACAAGGTCCCCCATCAGAGACTTTTGGCGAAGCTAAAAAGTCATTGGGATAGGAGGCAGTGTAACTATTGTGGATCGGGAACTGGTTAAAAGATAGAAAGCAGAGGGTAGGGCTAAATGGCCAATATTCCCAATGGAAAAGGTGAATAGTGGAGTACCCCAGGGATCTGTACTGGGTCCGCTACTTTTTGACATATTCATAAATGACCATGGAAAAGGGGAATAAATAGTGAGGTAATCAAATTTGCAGATGACACAAAACTGTTTAAAGTTGTTAAAACCCAAGAGGATTGTGGAAAACTGCAGGAGGATCTGGATAAATTGGAAGACTGGGCATCCAAATGGCAGATGAAATTTAATGTGGACAAGTGCAAAGTTATGCACCTAGGAAAGAACAACCCACACTATAGTTACAAGATGCAAGGCTCCACATTAGAAACCACCACCCAGGAAAAAAGATTTAGGAGTAATCGTGGATAACATGATAAAACCCTCCGCCCAGTGTGCAGCGGCGGCCAAGAAAGCAAATAGAATGCTAGGTATCATAAGGAAGGGATGGAGAATAAAACAAAGGATATTATAATGCCTCTGTATCGCTCCATGGTACGACCGCACCTTGAATATTGTGTGCAATTCTGGTCACCGTATCTTAAAAAGGACATAGAGTTATTAGAAAAAGTACAGAGAAGAGCCACCAAATTGGTGAAGGGGATGGAAGGCTACTCCTATGAAGAGAGGCTAAAAAGGTTAGGGCTCTTTAACCTAGAAAAGAGGCGGCTGAGGGGAGATATGATAGAGGTGTATAAATTAATGAATGGAGTGGAACGGATAAACGTGGATAAATTGTTTACGCTATCAGAATATAGAAGGACTAGGGGGCATGTAATGAAGCTACAGGGTAAACTATTTAAGACAAATAGGAGAAAATATTCACTCAACGTGTAATCAAACTCTGGAATTTGTTACCGGAGGATGTAGTACAGGCTGTTAGTGTAGCTGGGTTTAAAAAAGGTTGGACAAGTTCCTGGAGGAAAGGTCCATAAACCACTATTAAAAAGGGACCCAGGATATCAATGCTTGGCCTAGTACAAGCACTGCAGAACCTGTGTCTTTTGGTGAAACTGCTAGGTACGTATGACCTAGATTGGCCACTGTTGGAAACAGGATGCTGGGCTTGATGGACCTCGGTCTGACCCAGTATGGCATTTCTTATGTTCTTATGTTCTTATGTTCTTACCCTCAAATGTAGGAGATCATGGAGTGAGGAACACTTCCAACCTCTGTCAGCTGTAACAAACTCTTTTCTAGTACGGCTACCAAGAGTAGTGCAGTGATTAAAACCCCCAGTATTTCTGCATGCAATAGTCCTGTGATTCCCCACCCTGCATCCTCTGACACCCTTCTAGAATTAGTTACTCACCACTTCTGTTGAGTCCCAAGTAAACCTACAAAAGCAATGGAGTCTAGTTCAACATAGGCATGTTTGGGCTGGAAGCGTTAACTGCAGTCATACATAACTGACTCAAAGATGGAGAAGAGGAACGCGCCGGGCTGGCAGCTGATTCTCTTCTGCCAGATTAATTGAAACATTTTATTGAGCTTTGTAAAACTCTGGTCTCTTTAACAACTCAATCATTAGAAACTATGGTATATCTTGTGTGACCTGGATCCAGATAACTTTTAAACACAATAGTACCATGTACTAAGTGCTTGGTTTCGGGAGCACAGCACACCATGGCATATAGGGCTGTTGGTGTTGGGTGTGGGGGGGGTGGGGAGGGGGCTCAAAATCTCCGGCTCCAAATTGTGACCCCAAAATCAAAACTGTGATTCTGAGTTCAGTCTCATTTGCATTACTGTCTGGGGTGCAGGGGCTTCATGCTTTTAATTATGCATGCCCCTGTTGGTTGGCAGGGATGAATGGGCCTGATTTTGAGTTAGGCAGGCTATGTGCCGTGGTGACATTGTGAGTTGTGAGGCATTTAGTCCTGCGTGAAAGCTGCCGATGGAAAGCGATATTCAGTTGGTAATACATCAGCAGAACTTGTTGAATAAGAACATGGGGTCACATGAACATCACTTCTTATTCAGGCCAGATGCCATCATTGTCCTGAATACACAAGATCTTCTGCACTACTGGTTTAACCAGATCTTCTTTTTTGTTTAAAGGCACATTTGACATAGGACGTGGAGAACAGAATTGAGACGTCAGGGTCAGGGTGGACTCAGTTCTGATGATATTTTAGGAACACCTCTGCCTAAACATGGAGCCGTTTGTAAAATACACTTCCACATGCAGCGGAAGGAGACATATCTGAAATGTACATGGGGAAAAGTCAATGGGGGAAACCCGGCAACTTGCACATGTAACTGCCTGGCTTTTCAAAACGAACATATGCAAATATCGGCACTTACACGCATATCCAGGCCATTTTGTAAACCAAGATGAGCAGATGCTCTTGATTAATATAGAGCATTCTGTCTTGACCCTATTCATTTTGGTAGGGGAAATAAACATTGGGGGATTAAGGGAGATATCCCCTGAATCCTTCCTGAGAAGACATAGCCAAAAGGAACAATTTTAAAATCTCTATTTGTGTCATGGATCAGGTGTAAATCTGGACTTTAGATCATTTTGGGCTCACACTTGCATTCCCCAGAGGAAATGAGCAAAACATATGTAGATTTTTGTCCCACCCAGACCATGCTCCTATTTCAGTGCACTAAGAACATCCAGGTGTAAATTGGGCCCTTTCCCAAATGCCATTTAAACATGGATGCAATTTCCATGTGTAAAACCCTAATTTTACATGCGGAAATTGTGAATAAGGTTTCTAAATAGCCCCCTCCATGCCTATGCAGGAATCCTCACCCCCTAACACTAGTGGAACCCAAACTGAAACCACAGGCTTACAATTAAAAATACAGTAAAAGCATGCTATAATTTTTTTCTGCCTGTAGCAATCTATACAGTAGAATTGTATAAGGGGATGAGAAGCTTGTCACTTATAGAAATGAAATATGCAAGGGCTATCGTTAGGGACAATGTTGGCATCCCTAATATCCAATGTCCTTAGCAGAGAAGGTTTAGATATCGCAGTATATTGAGAACGTCATTTATAAAGGTCCTTTGGGACGTATGGGAGTCAGTGTTCTGATGCATTCCTCCTATTGTTGGTAACATTCTAGAAAGATATAAATCTGACTATATTCTCCATGATATTTCTTTCTTCAGCTAGGCAGGAGCTATATTGATGTTTTCTTCGTTTTTGATCTTTCTGTATCACTAGTTGCCTCCTGAGGATTTGGGGTTCTGATGGACTTTAGGTTTGCTTTGTTGTTACTTTATTGCAGGAAAGGGGATCCAGAGTGGATCTTTCGATCCATTTCTGTGGGGAATTTGTGTTTCATTTCTTTAGATGGAGCACAGTTCTAAGAGCCGACTTGCTTCCGCTTTTATAGGTTGTGATAAAAACTGTGGTCCATCAGCCTTGTAGACCACTTAGGTCCGTTCTTAATGTCTGAAGAAGGGTCCTTCAGGTAATGAATGCTCAGAGGCATAAGATCGTTTAAATTATTATTTTATTGCTTTCTTTTTTGGGGGAGGAGGGGGGCAGGGGAGGGGGAATGTTTATTCATTTCATCCAAACTCAACAAACACATTACTACAGTCTCAATAGTGATACAAAAGCAAGCCAGTGGTTAAAGAGGAAAACAAAAATCACTATAGAGATTAGATTTAATCATATCAAACGCATTACCCCTCAAACATTCCAAATAAATCAGTTCCCTCCCTAATTCCTCTCCCCTCCACTTCCCTATTGCTTTCAATTTAGGCTTTTCTCTTTTCTTTAAGGAAACGAGGGAGGTTTTCCATATTACAGCTGATATGTTCTGGTTACAGAGTATCCTTGACAAGTTCACCAGGTGTGCATGGAAGATCTTATGGGATTTGCAGGGCTGGCCCAACCACTAGGCAAACCAAGGGTCCACCTAGGGCAGCAGCATCTATGGAGGCAGCATAGAGCAGCTACAGTCAAGCAAAACAGTGGGCTCTACTCCATTTACCCTTGTAAGTGGCTTTTTGAAATCTCCCCCCTTATGCATATATTTGCAAAATAAAGTTCAATATTTAAAAGTGTGACGTCCAAATATGCATTTTTATAGGATTGTTCTGGGAGGGATGATATTGAGGTGATTATAATTGAGTTTAATTTTTTGGGGGAGGGGTGCTAAAAGTTTGAAAGCTAATTGCTAGAGGGAGCAAGGTTGAAGTTTTGTCTAGTGCACCTGATACTCTGCACCAGCCCTGGGCATATGTCCTGTTCAGACAACACAAACTGTCTTGGATAAAGAGTGATATTCTCAGGTAGTCAACTAGGATTTATCTTTGGCAGTGGGAAGAGGAATAACTCAGCGTAGTGGAAGCGCAACTTGTTTTTTTCTGCCCTCATCGTTTCTTTTTCAGCCAAACCTGTGATGAGATGGGACATTAGGGCTTTTCTAAGGATGGTCCGTGTTATCTGTTCTTTGCTGTGTATTATTTCATATGTATTAATGTAAGCTGTTGAGGCTATTAGATCAACGGAATATAAAAACATTTAAGTTAGTAAAATCATCTACTAATATTGCCATTTTATTATTTTAAACTATAATACAGTCCAAATGCAGCACAGTCAGAGATAAGGGAGAGGGAGAATGTGAGAGTGACACAGACACTTATAGACTTGCTCTGATAACTCACCTGGACAGCATTGCCCTTGGCAGGACTAAGGAGACACAATAAGAAGGAAAGAACGACTAGTCTCACATCCATTCCCCAGACCCGGAAGAGAGTGCTCACTCCTCTGAAGGCTTAAAGAGCTCTTTCCGTCTCTCCGGTGATGTGCCTGACGAACAGGAGTGTCAGCTAAGTCATCTCCTAGGAACTGATTTATCAAAGGGCAAACTCCTTGGTGGAGGTGCTTCTCACAGAAGAGGTTTTTCAGGGGTTGTTTGAGATAGTTTCTGTAAGCCCAAAAAACAAAGGCAGAGACAACTTTCTATAGGTGCGAATCTCAGGTGGAATATTACTATGTAACTATGAACAGCATGAACAAAAGAGCATTGTACTAGTGATGGACCTGAATTGTTTTCAGAATTATTTAGACTTTGTAGCATTTTGTAACCGTATCTCTTTCTATACAACAGTTATTTTTGACAGAATCAGTTGATCATTACAGTGTGAGCTGCTAAATGTAGCACTTCCGTCATAAATCAGACACTGTTGTAAGCTGATAGATGCTGAGAGAGCTCCTTCATACTGTGTTACAAAAGTTGCTATAAAATTAAGGCTATGGAATTGCATAGCAAAAAGTGAGTGCTTTGGACTGTCCCAATCTACACTGAATGATTCCCTTATATAATTAATAGGCATCTATTGCAGCATGGATGAAACTTATAAACCATAAGAAACACAAAATTTGTATCTTTGTGTTGAGTCTTTCACAGTTTTCTGCCCTCCCTGTTTTCTGGGTGGAGAGTGGCACAGATCCAGTGACTTGCACTGGGGGGAAGATTGTGTGCGTGCATGTGTGTGGGGAGACGCAGAATGGGTGTGTCTATAGAAGGAGAGATGTCAGGGGGAAGTAAAGGGGATTGTCCTCGTCACACATAGAATTAAGAGGAATTAGAATATTCCCAAACACAGCTCTGGATTCTTGGCAGGCTGTCATATCATTCATTGGGCCATCTTAAGAAGACTAGCAGAGGAGCTTTCAAGAACACTTAGATGGGACCTACAGACTGTAAAGGAACCTATGTGGTCCTGACATCTCATGTCTTACAGTATCTAGGGATAACCTCAAATTGCTCCAATAAAAAGTATCTCAACCTACTAAAACTTCAGTTTTCTTTAGACCAGTAGGTCTGGTTTGAACTCTGCATGGCCCAAACTAAGTCCTGACCTGGTTTGTCATCCACTCTGTGTTTTCCCTTCTTTGAGTTAGCAGTGTAGCTCCTTCATGCTTTTGTTGGTTACATACTGTTACCTACCTGCCTGGTTTCTGCTTTATGAAAACAGCCAAACAATCTAAATCATTGCTTTCCCCCAGCAAAGGAGAAATAATGTTTACATAATCTTTTATTTTTTTAATTTTTGGTTCTGTCTTCTTCTTGGACTCCAAAAGAATTTTTTACCACTGGGCAGCCTAAGATTCAAAGGCAGTCATCTGGATAATAGTTACCATTATCTGGATAATTATCCAAGTTGGAACTATTGGTTGATTTTTCAGCCACTGACCAGCCTTACAGAATGACCCCAGTACTATCCAGATAGTGCTGGAGTAAAGTGAAGTGGGTGTTCCAGAGAGCAGTACTGTTCAGCCTACTATTTGAATAACTATCCGGATAAATTTTGGGACAGCTGAAAAGATACCTAAATTTAAATCTGGATAGCAGACTGAAATATTGGTGTTATTCAGATAGCGAGTGATGCTGATTGCTCTGTATGTACTGTACATTCAGCATGCTTGCTATCTGGAGACGGTGCTGAATATGCCATATTTTATTAAAATGCTGTAGCCAGGGTTTAAATAAACAAGCTGACTGCAGAGTTTAAATCATAACTCAGGGGAGTATAGCCAACTGAAGTCCTCCATGTATCTTGCCATGCTGCCCTGAATGAGCTGAATCTCATCTGGTCTCTGAAGCTAAGCAGGAATGGCCAGGATGGGAGACCACCTTGGAATACCAGGTACTGTAGGCTTACTGCATAGACATTAGGCCCGGACATCTGCTTCTAGTCAAACCTTGTCCAGAAAGAAACTCAGGAGCTGGGTCACTAGGAGTCAGCATTGACACAACACCACCTTATAGTACAGTAGATGCCACGCTATTTAGAGCACAGCATATGGAAGGCTCTACAGCAGATTTATGATGTGGTTGGATCAAAGCCCTTGGGAAATCTGACTGCTGATGTAGCTGTACATGAAATGAGAATCAGAAGCTGCAAATTTGTCTTGCATAATGGGATATGGAACATATAAAGCATGAACTAAGGGAAGTTGAAGGTGGTCAAGAATGAAATGGAACGTGTAAAACTCGATCTATTGAGTGTCAGCAAACTGAAATGGACTGGCATCGGGCACTTTGCATCTGATGATGGAAATGAAAGACAAAGAAGAAATGGGGTTGCATTAATAATTGCATTAATTAATAATAAGAAGAAGCTTGCAAGAACTGAAATGAAATACAGTGCAATCAGTGATTAGTAAACATGCCCCTTAATTTCTTTTCATTTATGGGTTTGCCCATTAGTACAACTATTATTCAGGTATATGCCCCAACAGCTCTCACTTGGTTTGCAGCTTGTCGTGCTGTGAGGGCTTGCGTGCATCAGTGATGCTGAGAGCTAAACTATCCGTAGTTTAACTACTGGCAGGGTCTCCCAAGATGGACAGGTCTCAGCTGAGGTGCCAGACGAAGACAAACCACCCATCTGGGCAGCAGCAGAATGGGATAGTGTTGACGGCGGAGGATCACATTTCTGTGACAACGGCAACAACACCAAACTTAAACTGCGCGGAAGGAAGGCCCGGCAATCTACTTCTGTATCTTGCCATGAAAACCCAATGGATAGTTACAACAAAACAAATTGTGCTATGGTGCTGGAAGATGAGACTCCCAGGTCGGAAGGCACTCAACTAGCTACTGGGGAAGAGCTGAAGACTTTTCAGAGTAAAGCCAGCATTTATGATGTGGTTGGATCAAAGCCCTCGGGAAGTCTGACTGCTGATGTAGCTGTGCATGAAATGAGAGTCAGAAGCTGTAAAGATGTCTTACACATTGGAACATGGAACGTACGAAGCATGAACCAAGGGAAGTTGGAGGTGGTCAAGAATGAAATGGAACGTGTACAACTTGATCTGTTGGGTGTCAGCGAACTGAAATGGACTGGCATCGGGCACTTTGCATCAGATGATCACATGGTCTACTATGCTGGAAATGAAAGACAACGAAGAAATGGTGTTGCATTTATAATAAAGAAGAAACTTGCAAGAACTGTAATGAAATACAATGCAGTCAGCGAACGCTTAATCTCTATTCGTCTACGAGGATTGCCTATCAACACAACTATAATTCAAGTATATGCCCCAACAACAGCTGCAGAAGAGAATGAAATTGAAGAGTTCTATGAACAAGTACAAGCTGAAATTGACAGAACATGCAAACAGGATATCCTGATAGTCATGGGTGACTGGAACGCAAAAGTTGGCAACAAAGAAGAAGGCAAAGTAGTTGGAAAATATGGACTTGGCAACAGAAATGAAGCTGGAGAAAGATTGATAGAATTCTGCAAGACCAATGATCTATTCATCTCAAACACCTTCTTCCAGCAACACAAGCGACGACTGTACACAAGGACTTCACCCAATGGATTGTATAAAAATCAAATTGACTACATCTGTGGAAGTCAACGATGGAAAAGCTCTGTAACATCAACAAAGACAAAACCTGGAGCTGACTGTGGTACAGATCATCAACTACTAGTATGCAAACTCAAGCTAAAGTTGAAAAAGAGCAAACCACTCATGAATGCACCAAAATATGACCTTGAGAATATACCACTGGAATTTAAAGACTGCCTGCAAAATCGATTTGCTGCTTTAGATACAAATGACAGAGCTCCGGAAGAGTTATGGAATGACATCAAGAAGGTTGTGCTGGAAGAAAGCGAGAAGTCTCTACAAAAGGTGAAAAAGCAAAAACGGCCAAAATGGATGACGGAAGAAACTCTGAAAATTGCCCAGAAACGCAGAGAAGCTAAAGCCAAAGGAGAAAGAAAGACAATCGCAGAACTCAACAGAGATTTCCAACGTGCAGCAAGACAGGACAAGGAAAAGTACTACAATGACACTTGCAAGGAAATAGAAGCAGAAACTATTAGAGGAAGAACAAGATTGGCTTTCCTAAAGCTGCGAGAGTTAAAGAAAAAGTTCCAGCCTCAAATTGGAATGTTACAAGATGCTCAAGGTTCTATGTTGAATGATGCTGAGAAGATCAAGAAAAGGTGGAAGGAATATACAGAGTTTTTATATGATAAAGATCAAGTGGACCAACAGCCGTTTCAACCTATACCTTATGATCAGGAACCATTGGTGATGAAAGAAGAAGTTGAAGCAGCATTGAAAGCCTTATCAAAGAACAAAGCACCAGGCATTGATAGCATTCCCATAGAAGTATTGCAGCAATCTGATGCAGCTGTTACCGTACTTACAAGGCTCTGCCAAAAAATATGTAAGACAACATCATGGCCAACTGACTGGAAAAGATCTGTGTTTATACCAATACTAAAGAAAGGTGATCCAACTGACTGTGGAAATTATCGCACAATCGCTCTGATCCCACATGCCAGCAAGATTCTACTGAAGATTATTCAAAAGAGACTACAGCCATACCTAGAACAAGAACTACCTGAAGTGCAAGCAGGGTTCAGGAAAGGGCGAGGAATGAGAGACATCATTGCGGATGTGAGATGGATCCTTGAAAAGACTAAAGAATACCAAAAGGATATCTATTTGTGCTTCATCGACTATAGCAAGGCTTTTGACTGTGTAAACCATGAGAAACTCTGGGCCACATTAAGAAGCATGGGTATACCAGAACACCTGATCGTTCTCTTGCGTAATCTGTACATTGATCAAGAAGCAACAGTTCGAACGGAACAAGGAGAAACAGAATGGTTTAAAATAAGCAAAGGTGTAAGACAAGGCTGCATACTTTCCCCCTACCTGTTTAATTTATATGCAGAACAAATCATCAGAGAAGCAGGACTGTATGAAAACAACAGAGGTGTGAAGATTGGTGGAAGACTCATCAACAACCTTCGCTATGCTGATGATACCACATTACTGGCTGAAAGCGAAGATGATCTGAAACATTTGCTTCTCACAATCAAAGAACATAGTCTCAAAATGGGCCTGCACCTTAATGTAAAGAAGACAAAGATCATGACAACTGGCATAATCAACAGGTTCATCGTTGAAGGAGAAGAAATTGAAATTGTAAACAACTTTAACCTACTTGGATCAACTATGAATAAAGAAGCAACAAGCAGTCAAGAAATCAGACGACGCATTGCTCTTGGCAGAATGGCTATGAAAGACCTAGATAAGATTTTCAAGAGCAGAGATGTGTCTCTCCATACAAAGATTCGACTTGTTCAAGCCATGGTATTTTCAATAACATCATATGGATGTGAAAGCTGGACAGTGAAAAAGACAGACAGGAAGAAAATTGATGCCTTTGAATTATGGTGCTGGCGGCGAATACTGTGTATACCATGGACTGCCCGAAGAACAAACAAGTCGGTACTAGAGGAGATCAAACCTAAGCTTTCTTTAGAAGCTCAGATGACAAGACTTCGACTTTCATACTTCGGACACATCATGCGAAGAGAGAGATCATTAGAGAAAGACATCATGCTTGGCAAGATAGAAGGTCAACGCAAAAGAGGAAGGCCAGCAATGAGATGGATTGCTACAATAACAGCAGCTACGGGTACCAGTCTGTCGTCAATGAGCCGCCTGACTGAAGACCGAACACAATTTAGGATAGCTATCCAGAGGGTCGCCATGAGTCGACTCCGACTCGACGGCACTTAACAACATGCCCCAACAGCAGCTGCAGAAGAGGAAGAAGTAGATGAGTTCTATAAACAAGTACAAGCTGAAATTGACAAAACATGCAAACAGGATATCTTGATAGTCATGGGTGATTGGAATGCAAAAGTTGGCAAAAAATAAGAAGGCAAAGTGGTTGGAAAATATGGACTTGGCAACAGAAATGAAGATGGAAAAAGAATTCTGCAAAACCAATGATCTATTCATCTCAAGCACCTTCTTCCAGCAACACAAGCAGAGACTGTACCCATGGACTTCACCCAATGGATTGTACAGAAATCAAATTGACTACATCTGTGGAAGTTAACACTGGAAAAGTTTGATAACATCAACAAAGACAAAACTTGAAGCTGACTGTGGTACAAATCACCAACTACTAGTATGCAAACTCAAGCTAAAGCTGAAAAAGAGCAAGCCATTCATGAATGTAGCAAAATATGATCTTGAGAATATACCGCCGGAATTTAAAGACTGCCTGCAAAATTTATTTGCTGCTTTGGATACAAATGACAGAGCACCAGAAGGGTTATGGGATGACATTGAGAAAGTTGTGCTTGAAGAAGGTGAGAAGTCTCTGCAAAAAGTGAAAAAGCAAAAACGGCCAAATGGATGACCAACGAAACTCTGAAAATTGGCCAGAAATGCAGAGAAGCTAAATCCATAGGAGAAAGAGAGGCAATCACAGAACTTAACAGAGATTTCCAACATGTAGCAAGATGAGACAGGAGAAGTACTACAATGATGCATGCAAGGAAATAGAATCAGAAACTAATTAGAAGAAGAACAAGATTGGCTTTCCTAAAGCTACGAGAGTTAAAGAGAAAATTCCAGCCTCGAACTGGAATGCAACAAAACGTTCAAGGATCCATGTTAAATGATGTTGAGAAGATCAAGAAAAGGTAGAAAGAATATACAGGGTCATTATGCCATAAAGATCAAATGGACCAACAGCCATTTTAACTTTATCTTATGATCAGGAACCATTGGTGAAGAAAGAAGAAGTTGAAACATCATTGAAAGCATTATCAAAGAACACATTGCCAGGTATTGATGGCATTCCCATTAAGTATTGCAGCAATCAGATGCAGCTATTGCCATACTTACAAGGCTCTGCCAAGAAATTTGTAAGACATCATGGCCAACTGACTGGAAAAGATCTGTATTTATACCAGTACTGAAGAAAGGTGATCCGACTGACTGTAGAAATTATCACACAGTCGCTCTGCTCTCACATGCCAGCAAGATTCTACTCAAGATCATCCAGCAGGGATTACAATCATAGATGGAATAAGAACGGTCTGAAGTGCAAACAGGGTTCAGGATCAATAATCAATAAAGAAATGACAAGCAGTCAAGAAATCCAGTGACACAATGCTCTTGGCAGACTAGTTATGAAGAACCTAGACAAGATTCTCAAGACCAGAGATATCGCTCTCCATACAAAGATATGCTATTCTCAATAACATCTTATGGATGTGAAAGTTGGACGGTGAAAAAGATCGACAGGAAGAAAATTGATGCCGTAGAGTTATGGTGCTGGAGAAGAATACTGTGTCTGCCATGGGCTGCCCGAAGAAGAAACCAGTCAGTACTAGAGGAGATCAAACCAAAGCTTTCTTTAGAAGCTCAGATGACAAGACTTCAACTTTCATACTTTGGACACATCATGAAAAGAGAGATTATTAGAGAAAGACATCATGCCTGGCAATGTTGAAGGTCAACGCAAATAGGAAAGCCAGCAATGAAATGGATCAATACAATAACAGCAGCTATGGATGCCACTCTATCAACAATGAGCTGTCTGACTGAAGACTGAACACAGTTTAGGACAGCTATCCTGAGGGTTGCCATGTGTCGACACTGACTCAACGGCACTTAACAACAACAACAGTGGATTAATGGCTGTGCCGCTCACCATATTATTCCCTGACACTACTGGGGTGACCTGTAATTCTCAGACCTGCTGACCAGGGCCTCCTGAACCTTGAAACACATTCTCTGTGACCCAATTGAGATGATACATAAGGGTGTGCGTATCAAATTCTAATTTCTCCTGGTTAGAGAGAAATAATGCATAGCTCATTGCACTGCTAATGTGAAGAAACATTTCTGATGAAAACAGAACTATTACAGCAGTCACAGTCTGTAATAGGTAATATTTTACGCATTAGAATCTGCTCCTCTAAGCCCCAGGATCTTCAGACCCTGGACCAAGCCTCTGGGCAACTCCATCAAGAATTTTGTCTCTTAAAGACTTTGATGAGGGTCCTGTTCTCTGTGTTCCTGAAAGCTCTTGGTTATCACTTGAATATAAGGCAGGTGTCTGGGGTATGAGAGGAGAGAATTCTTAAAGCTGTGCATATCAGAGAAGGGTTGAGAGCTGAGGATGGACGTGAAACTAGCCATTGCCTTCTTAGTGTGCCTCCTCTGCCCCACCATGGGCAATCCTATACAGGTGAGAAGCACATATCTAATACAATATATATATATAGTTCATATGGGGTTTTGTATGTACATATAGTAACATAGTAACATAGTAAATGATGGCAGATAAAGACCAGTATGGTCCATCTAGTCTGCCCAGTAAGATGGCAGGAGCAGGTGCACCCCTCCCCATGTCTTTGTTTAGGATAGCTCATTGAGTTACACTTAGGTACAGTAGATAATTCCCTGTTCTCAGAAGGCTTCTATCAGAGGGTGAAGTGACTCACCCAAGGTCAGAATGAGCAGCAGCAGGATTGATCCCTGGTTTTCCTGGTTTTCAACCCACTGCTCAATCACTAGGCTACTCCACTCTATAGAAAGTGTACTTTCATAGACAACTCAGTAGTTTGTATTTTTACAACGGATTTACATGGTAGGATAGAACATTCTTACATCCTTGCCACAGTACACCATGAGAGGAAATGTTTCATCTTTCTGCATTTCCAAGCACCACATAAATGCAATGTGTGAAATGAATGGAAATGTTACTGTGTTAATTCTGTACATTGTTTCTTGCAAACTTATTTTTCATTGATAAATTCCAAAACATCAAGACATAGCTTCACAGACATTGTGTGTTCTCTAGTTCCTGTTCTCTTATGCCGGCCTCCGTTATTAAAGGTCCAGATCTCTTCAGTGCTTACTGGGCAGTGTGGCGGCAGACCTTGACAAGGGTCCTCAAACTATGTTCCAGCTGTGAGTTATTAGATGGAATCAAAAAGATGCATCTTGAATGGGGGAAGCTGCTGCTCTTTAGCCTTGAGTTAATGGCAGGAATGCTTGGTTACTGACATATCACAGAATGCACAGAGCTACTATGCACCGTGGGAAGAAACTGGTCCAATTAGGAACATTTTCAGCAAATATGGCTTTTCTCCTACAGTTACGTTTACAAATGGTTTGGTTTTGCACGTGCGTGTCAGGAATGATCCTCACCCTCACCCTTACGTCAGAGAATATAACATAACAAAATAGACGTTTATCCACCCTGCTGATGCCAGTCTCTTATTTGTCCTTGGAGGCCTTCCATTGGTGGTTTCAAAGCAAGTCAAATACATTCCTGAATTCTGAAACAAGAAAACAATATACATTTGTTTTTTTGTAGGTTTTCTTCAAAGAGGACAAGAAAACAGGTAGCTGCAACAATTTATTGGAAAATTTGCCTGAACTGTCAGGTAATCCTGTATTGAACAGTCAAGGACCTCAAATATGTGCGTGAGAAGTAAATCATGCTAATTACAGCATGTGGTATTAAGGAAAAGTAGCAGCTATTTTAGTACTGTTTCCTAGGATTGAAGTTAATTTGCTTGAACTAATGATTAAAAGACAATAGGGCAGTCTTTACCCTGTTCATGTTATCAGGGAGCTACTTCTGTTCTGTTCAACATTTAGGAGACACTTTATTATGCTGCATTAAGCTGTTGGAGTGGCGGTTAGTGCTAAGAGATAATGCCCTGCCGTTGCAGTTAGAAGAGGCTACCTTTTGCATTAACAGCTACTGCACAAAGAGGTGAAGACTAGGTAGTGAATGGATGGGAACTGCACCTTACACTTAATGCATAGGTAGCTACTGCACCTTAAGAGGGTCATTTGATAATAGGGTGCCTAGATTAAAGCAGCCAAAATGGACCGATTTTATAAAGAAAAATAGGTGCCCACGTTTCGTTATGAAATACTAGCAAACATGGCCAAAAACATGCTTTAATTTAAGGTTTAATCATTTATACCAGCCTTGGAGTTGCTTTAAATGACTGCATCTACATTTTGCATGTAAATTGTAGTACTGTATTCGATGCTCTGCTTACACTCTGCCCAAACTCCGCCCCTGTGCATACCCACTGTTAAAGTATGCGCCATGAAATTAAATGTGTACTTTTATGCAGGACGTGATGCTATAAGAGGCCATTTACATGCATAAACTGTCATCTACATGCATACAGAGCCAGCCCAACCATTAGGCAAGCCTAGGAGGTTGCTTAGGGGAGCAGATTCTGTGGGGCAGCAGTGAAAGCGAAACAGTAAATTCTGACAGCCAGGCAAACTCAAAGAGCCATCAACACATTCTCTTACCTGCTGGGAGAGCAGGCACACATGCAAACCAAAAGTATGATGTCCAATTATGCATTTCTACAGGATTACTGACAGAAGGGTGGTATTGAGATGATTATTGTTGAGTTTAATTCTCAAAATCTCAGGGGGCATAAAGCTGAAAGCTTTGTCAAAGCCGCCCCATCCTTTGCACCAGCCCTGGGGCAAACCCTGCAGGCATAAATGACTAAAATCCCCTTTTTAGGCACCTGCTTTCTTGTGCAAGAGTGGACATCTTATAAAATTACTAACTGTTCATGTGGCAGATAGCAAGAGCAGTGAACTTCACCAAAAGAGGTGTTGCTAATTGTAAACTGCAATGCAGGTAACACACATTGAGGAAATGGTCTCTGTTTACTGTATGCAAAGATATGGGACATGCCCCCAAGATCAATGCTGCAGCTTTGCAGTTACCCAAAGGTAAACTGCAAATCCTTACTCTTCTTTCATAAGCAAACCCCTTAATAAGCAAGAGTGCTGTGCACCTCTTGGACCCGTTTTATATGAAATTTTTCTCACATGCAGATGAAGGGAGAAACCCCTTTATATGTACATTCCAAAAACTTGAAATCTCTTTAAGATCAGATGCCAGGTTGATAAGTGGATAACAGTAATTGCAGTTCAGGGGAATTCTCACCCAGTGCTTGCACAATTTCAAGGCAGCAAATAATTTTAATTTTCTACAACCTTTGCCTCACTAGTGGTGACATCAGTTCCTCTCTAAAGTAAAATATAGCTGCATGGCTTTAAATCTGGTCCTCAGTAGAGATAGCATTAAAAATAGCTCTCCCAGATGTATATGTAGATACCTTATTAAGTCCCTTTGTGTGTTTGGGGTGAAAATATTCAATCCCTTTTTATTTTTTAAAATAATAATGTGGTTTGATTACAACGTTAGTCTAACCTGCATACAGAGGAATAAAAGCCATCCTACAAGCTGTAGGTGATGACGTCATTAGTCCAATAAGAAGATCTCGCTTACCAATTTTGGGGACCTTTGTTTCAACAAAATAGTAATAAAATAGCAACAATAATTCTCAGCCCCCCCCCCCCCCCCAGGAACAACTGGAGCTTTACAGAAATGTTCAATGGTTGATTTTCTTTCTAAAAGCTAGTATAAAAAGATTTATGATGTCATTTTTGACACTTTGTTTCATCTTAATAGTGAGAGCTCTTTTCATCTTTAAACAGTCCCATATTGGGGTTTTTTTGTTCCTCTAGAACACGATGAGGCAGCAGGATCTGAGGTCAAGGATGATGTATTTTCCCTCATTACAAAATCTAACCGAGGTAATTTCCAGTAGCAGAGCTTACCCCCAAGCCCTGCATTAGGATGGATGAATGTAAGAGAGGGCAGCCCATCTTCAAAGCTGTGCTGAATTGGTGGCATGCATGGTCCAGCACTGGACAGTAACGCTCTTTCATGGCCTCAGTTGGCTTAGATCTCAAGTTTAACATTATCTTTACATATAAAAACCCAGGTGGGAGGACAATTCCTTCCTAACCACGTATTTCATGTCCTGAGGTTTCAGTAGTGCATGAACTCTCTTACAGCACATATATTGAAAATCACAAACATCTCATATGCCGTTGAGGGGTATGGACATGCTCCTTTATGAATGACACCATAGCGTGAAAGAGATATTATACTCAAGGATTCTTTAAATGCAGTCGGTAATAGTGCATAGTCTGTGAATACATGTACAGCCACTAGAGCTACATTTCTGCCACCTATACCATAGGTGAAAAGGACTATGATATATATTTTTTAATTTAACAGGTTTTTTATCATTTCAGTCAAAGTGGTTTAGGTTGTAACTTAAACTTGGTAATGTATTGATAACTTGGATGTCTCTGACTTGCCCAAGGCATGCTAGTGGGAATCAAACCCTAGTTACTTAGATCCCAAGCCAGTGCTCTAACCTTTAGGCTACTCCTTCACTTGAGTTCAGTGGTTACCAAATAATACCTCTATCCAGTAAGGCACAAGGAGAAAAAAAAACCTGAACACCCCAATGAAAGAGCTGGGATTTGGATTTGGATAGTGCCCAGGTATTCTAACCATTGTACCTTCCCTCTTCCTTAGATATCTAACTCTGCTTTTTTCTGTGTTTGCTGCCTACAGGGAGCACACAACCACTGGAGAATGGGGATATCGCCATCAGAACTGGGCGCAGTGCCCTGAGCTGTCCGAGTAACAACTGCTTCTGGCCCAGATCTAGCGATGGGATCGTCAGGGTGCCTTATGTCCTCTCCTCAGACTATAGTGAGCTCTCTGCTCTTTGGTTGTTTACAGGGGAAGTTGCAAGAAGGCTATATAGTGAAAGCTTGGTGAACCGATGCCATAACTATACTATCAGCTGAACTATTTGTAGTCGGTACATGGAGTACAGAATCATACCTAGTGTCCTCCTTCAAGTGCATGGTGTGATGCTGTTATTATCAAACAGACTCACTTCTTGTTGTCAAGAAAACACTTTTTTTCATCATCTTGAAGTCAGGGCATGCATGTTGTGTTTTGTAAATGAAAACAGAAAAGAAGGAATCCACAACAAGCAACAGAGGAGCGGAGAATAACCACAGACGCACAAGTGAAGTCTTCGTAAAACCAAATTTATTGAAAGGATCCGACTTGGCTGACTCAGGTCCTTTCAATAAATTTGGTTTTACGAAGACTTCACCTGTGTGGCTGTGGTTATTCTCCGCTCCTCTGTTGGACTATTGTAAATGAAAGCCAGCAAGCAATTTTTCTTGTAGTGTGCTGATCAGGCAACATGATGTAGATAGAAGAGCTCCTGGGCACCCAGCTGATCTCTGCAAAGCATAGATGTCCCTCCATGTTGTCCAGATTTGGTGACTCTAGCTGTGCCATTGACGTGGGAAGGCTCCGTTCTGCTAACATGATCTGTTAATTCTCTCTTCTCCCAGATGCTGCTGAGATGGCTGCTATTACTATAGCTATGAGGGAGTTTTCTGCATTAACCTGTGTCCAGTTTATTAAGCACACTACAGAAACTGACTACTTGGAAATTAAATCTGTGGATGGGTGAGTCTCAAGCCGACTGTGCAACACTGGTCCTCTGCTAACTGTGCTGCAGTTTTTCCCTGCCTTTGGGCATCTCCATCATGATTTTAAAGGGTGGAATAAATTCAAAGTCATGAGAAGTCTGGACTTTTTGATGAGTTCTGATTGCTAAAACATAAAAATAAGTTCTCAACTAAGTTGAATTTTGTTTGCATTCCATGTAAATACTTAAAATCAGAGTCAGAAGCAGGAAAATAATTGGCCAGCCCCATCCTATTGAAAGGAATGATTGGGTTTACATTTGCTACCTAATGTCCAAATCTTCAGCTACTACATAGACCAGTGACATTAACACCCAGCCCTCAAGGGTCACCAACAAGCCAGGTTTTCAGGATGTCTTTAATGAGAGAGATTTGCATTCTATCTCCATCGTATGCAAATCTCTGGCATGAATATTTAGTTGGGATATCCTGAAAATCAGGACCATTGGAGGACATCAAGGACTGGGAGTGAATACCATTGCATATTTATTTATTTTATTTTTAGTATTTAGCTCACACCATTCCAGGGGGAGATCAAGGCGAGTTACATTCAGGTACAGTCTGCATATGCTAGCAGTGCAATAGTATCCACACCTTGCAACGCACAGCCACATCTGCTGGACACTGGAGATCATTTTAGAAGCCTTGCATGGCAATTCCACATGTAAACGCCAACATTTACACATGTAGACTGCATATGCGTGGAAATGCTGATTTTAAGAATTTGGGTATTTGCATTTGGATGTATAGATTCAAAGAGCTCATGGTCTGGGTGTGGTTTGAGTGCACCAAAAATATACATATATTCCCCATTTATAATATACATAAATATATATATTAAAAGTTCCCCCATTGGCCTTTACATCTATTCAGAGGCATGCTAAGTGTCCACTACCTGCTCATTTAGACTTCAGTTTTGCAGCAGTGCTTGAAGGGGTAACGTTTTTACCTCTAAAAGTGTCTAACACCACCTGAAAAATTCAAAAAGGTTATTTCATTTGGCCCCTTGCTTGGGTGAACTCCAGCACTTACACGTGTAAGTGGCTGTAGATGCTGCAAGATCGACATGTGTGTATTTACCGGTGTTTGCATGTGGAAGGCTCTGAAGGACGTCTTCTTTGAGGAATGTGTGAAATCGATGCACCCACTGTACATATGAGCAAACACACATTTATTTTCTGCCATCCTTGTACGTATTTTATACCAAAGGCTCCATGTTTAGCAGAGTTTTTCATAAAATACTAGGGAAATTGTGAACATCTTAACCTGCATGTCCAATTTCCCACATAGTGGCCCTATGCAAAATAAGGCCTCACATGAACTCTATTATCAGCAAATGCCCTGTGTGTTTATTCTCTTTAAATAATCCTTCAAAGCTAGCTGATGAGTTAAATCCTAAAAATGTTTGTCCTTGGTGGTTTGGTTTATAATTTTCTGTTAGACACATTTTTTGCTTTACTCATTATCTCTCTCAGGTGCTGGTCTTTTTTGGGAAAGTCTGGGGGTGCCCAGGATGTGTCCTTGTTAAAAGGTGGCTGCTTATCCAAAGGAACAATCCAGCATGAACTCAACCATGCCCTGGGATTTCACCATGAACAGTGCCGGAGTGACCGGAATAATTATGTGGACATCTTGTTTCAATACATCCCAGAAGGTAAACAACACAGTGACCTACCAGAACAGCTGATTTGAAAACAGGCAACACATCTACTGTCAAGTTAATCACTGTCAGCAAGATCTGGATATCCAGTAATGAACCTGTGGCCTGGTTCTTGGATTTTCCTTTTAAAAAGTGCCGTCAGCTCAAAAATGTTGGTGCTCCTGCTCATTGGTACCTGATGTTTTCCAGTACACTGCAGTACATATATAGGGCACACACTGTCGTCACAGATGAAATAGCACTATAGGAGCAGTTTTCCTACTTTTCATATACCTGCAAAGTCTACTCAGACTTTACATTCTTGTTCAAAATAAAAGTATCTATACTTTTGAAAATTCTCTAAGAAAAAATGTCCCTGCACCTGCTCGAGCAGCAAAAGCGCACGCATTGTTTTCGTCCCTGCCCAGACCATGTCCAGGAAAGCAGGCCTCAAATGCAGGAAACGATTTGCATTGTTGCACTATGCACGTATGTCTATCTGCATATATGAGGGAGGGGGGGGGGATTTTTAAAAGGCCATGTCTGCACATATTGTACTATCCTATCTGTGGAAATATCTTTGATCCCAACATCACTAGTTGCAAATTAAAAGAGATTTCAGACTTTAACTCTTCATTCCTACTTATAGATGCTAAAATCAACTTCAGGCAAGAAATCACCAATAACCTGGGCCTGGAGTATGATTACGCCTCGGTGATGCACTATGGAAGGTGAGTGTGAGTACGTGTCACTCCAGATCATGCATAAAATCTTTATATTTGCAATTTTATGGGTCATGCTGCACCTCAGTAAGTGGAACTGACTTTTTAGCCATCATGCAGTGGCTTTCTTAAGGGTGAAAGATTGGTTCTACTTACTAAGACGCGGCATGATCCGGAAAACTGCAAAGATCATGATACGAGCCAGGGAAGCTTAAGCGAACATGTATGAAATCTCATCATCTCAAAGTATGGCATGATGAACCATGTGACAATCATGCAAAGAAAGAACTAAGGGGCCCTTTTATTATAGTGTGGAAGTTTTTATTTCTTTATTTAAGAAACACAGAATCATGACAACAGAAAAGACCACATGGCCTATCTAGTCTGCCCTTCCATATCACCCACTACAAAAGTCCCCTTTTTATCTTTAGAGAGCCTCTGTGTTTGTCCCATGCTTTTTTGAATTCATTTACTGTCCTCGTCTCTACCACCTCCATTGGGAGACTATTCCACGGATCCACCACTCTTTCTGTAAAGAAATATTTCCACATATAACTCCTGAGTCTATTTCCTTTCACCTTCATCCTATGTCCCCTCATAGCAGAGCTTGCTTTAAATTGAAAGAGGCTCTCCTCCTATGCATTTATGACACAGAGGTATTTTAAACATCTTAATCATATCACCTCTGTCCCGCCTTTCCTCTAAAGTATACATATTAAGGTCCTTAAGACTGTCCTCATATGCTTTATTACGAAGACCATTAACCATTTTAGTAGCCACCCTCTGCACCGACTCCATCCTGTTTATATCCTTTTGAAGGTGCGGTCTCCAGAATTGCACACAATACTCCAAATGAGGTCGCATCAAAGACATACAGAGGCATTATCACCTCCTTTATTCTGCTAGCCATTCCTCTCCGTATGCACCCAAGCATCCTTCTAGTTTTTGCTGTTGCCTTTTCTACCTATTTTGCTACTTTGAGATCATCAGACACAATCACGCCTAGGTCCTACTCTTCTTTAGTGGACAAAAGTATTTCACCCCCTATACTATATTGCTCCCTTGGATTGCTGCAGCCCAAATGCATGACCTTAAATTTTATAGCATTAAATCTCAGCTGCCAAATTTTAGACCATTCTTCAAGCTTAGCTAGATCCCTCCTCATGTCATCTACACCTTCCTGGGTGTCTACTCTATTGCAGATTTTGGTATCATTCGCAAAGAAGCAAACCTTACCTGAAAGCCCTTCCGCTATATCACTAACAAAGATGTTAAAAAGAATCGGACAAAGGAGATGGGCCATGTGGTCTTTTTCTGCCATCATGTTTCTCTGTTTCTATTTAGTGCCCACCAATCACACAAGATCAAAGCAGGTAACAATCAATCATATGAAACAATAATAAAAAATTACACTTTTTTCCCTTTACATGCACTAGGGGCATAAACCAACACACAGGAGGTCATTTCAAAATGCGGGTTGCGGGGCTGCACGTCCCAGATGGATCGGGGCCAGCTTCCCTACTGGCTCTCCCTGTATGTCCTGTGCATCAGTGGGTGGCAGGAGGGGGCGGGATCATGGCAGAGCAGGGGCGGGACAGCCTGGCAGCACATATAGGGCCGTTTTAGGTCATGGCCCTGTATGTGCTGCTGGGCCCGCTGGCCAGTCGTAGGTGAGGCAATGGGGAAGGGGGGACCAAAACACAGTGGCCAAAGGAGCCTGCAGGGAAGATGTCCCCGCAGGCAGGGACAAGCCAGGCCATCCACGGGCATGTCGGGCCATCTTTGGGCCCAATTCTGGCTGCTATGGGAACGTTTTGTTCCCACGGTCCAGAATCAGGTCCAAATGGTCTGTCTTGCTTGGGGCCATCCGGACAGCCTGGACGTGCTCCTATGGGAATCTGGCTCACAGTAAGTGTAAGAACCAGGCAGTAATCAGAGGCGTGGTCAGCATGCACTGTACCATTACCACACTATAAAGTTTCTTACTGTGCATCAAGTCTCTTTGCAGTTAGGGAGGTGCACTTAATGCCTCCTCTTGAAGTGACACTAAGGGGTGTGTTTACTAAACGGCGGTAGCGGACTCCATGCGATATCAGAGCCATGGCCCCATTGAAATCAATCCACTACTGCCATTTAGTAAACACCTCCCTAAGTGCACTTACGCTAAATGCTAAAATTGATAGCACACCATAGACACTGTGAGCTGATCGCAATGTGGAGTCGAGGCCCACTCTCCACCCATAACCCCTCCAGCCCCAGCTAACCAGATAGCTCAGGAGTTTTACTGCACCAGCTGTTTTTAGCACATGGTAGCTGTTAGCATGACTCTACAACTAACGACTACCAAGCTCTAAAACATATGTTACCTGCTTTGTGCAATTTGGTAAAGGGCTCCTAAATCTTTTATGTTCCAAGCATGTAGTCCCTCCTTTAACCTTGCTCTCATCATTCAAACTGTAGTGAGGGGATTGTGCTTTAATCCCGCCTGTAAGCTTTGATGTCATCTGGACTCATTACCGATACGTAAGATACATGTGATTTGCAGATATGTGGGAGTTGTTTAAATGGCTTGGCTCGCTGAAGTCTGCCAGTTAATACTGAAACTTGTCACCTTTCAGGATATAGATCTTACACTAGTCAATAGCTGATGTACAAACGGTACATGAGAATCATTTGTATGTACCAAGAGCAGAAGAAATGGTCATAGTCAATCCAAAGCTCCAAGAACATCATGAAATTAATTATAGAATATTTTGTTCCAACTGCATATCTGATACCTTACTCTCAGGCAGTGTAAAAATAAATTATATTAAATCTGCGACAACATTTCTCTTTCTCTCTCCAGATACACCTTTAGTAACACAACTGGGCAGGCAACCATAGTTCCCAAACCTGACTCTTCTGTAGAGATCGGACAGAGATATGGACTCAGTAACCTGGATATTTCTAAAATCAACAAGTTGTATCAATGTGGTAGAGTAGCAATTTCTACACGAGCTGTGTATACTTTGACTTTCTTGAGATTAAGAACTAACCTTCCCCCTCCATCGATATGCGATCCTATCGTGTTCTTAGCTCTGAGGCGTCTTACGGGTTCATCTCTCGTTCTTTCCTAGATGTATGCGGCACTCTTCTCTCTGGTACCACGGGATCTCTGTCCTCTACTAACTATCCTTCTGTATACTCGGCTAATTCCAAGTGTGTTTGGTTGATCCGACTTCCGGAGAACAAGGTAACTCCCCGGGAAAAGTAAAACCTGACATATCATGGAAATGTTGATTAAAGAATCGATAAATCTTTGTGATGGACATTTATTAAAAGCGCATTTGGTTTGTTAGTGCACCTTAAAAATTTAGGGGCCCTTTTATTAAAACCCATTAAGATTTGCGTGTTTTTAATACATAGTAAATGCAAAGCCTCCATAGTAACTATTGGGAGCTCTATCATCACTAGAAAATAGCAGGATGGAGTACAAAAACTAGAGGCCTAAAGTCTCCTTCCAGAAACTGGCAGCTGTGTGTGCAGCTGAACTTGTATAATTTAAAATGGAAAACTTGGAACCTGATTTGGAATTAAGGGTTTCTTTCATCTTCTTCCTTCTCAGGTTCTCCTGCAGTTCGACGCCTTTGATGTCCAGTCCTCTCCCGGCTGTGTCTCTGACTACCTCCGGGTTTATGATGGAGACAGCCAGACCTCCCGTGTGTTACTGGACAGAGCTTGTGGGACAGGGCTACCTCCTCCTCTGATAGCTTCTTCCAATCTGCTCCTTGTGCAGTTTGTCAGCGATGGCGCCATTACAGCAAGTGGCTTCAAGGCTTCCTACAGCTCCGGTATGAAATTTTCTTTCTCTCTATGAGTTCATGAGTACAAAGAAGGGTCAAGCAACTAGTTGATCACTCTCTCCTCCTTGACACATTATTTTCTCTGGGTTTTAGAGATTCTGTCTTGTCTTGGTTTGCTTCGTATCTTTCCAATCGCTCATTTAGTGGTTGTTCACATGGTTCTTCCTCTTTTGCCATTCCCCTCTTAGTTGGTGTACCTCAAAGGTCTATTCTAGGACCTCTCGTTTTCTCTCTCTATACCCAGTCCCCCTGTGCCCTCATCTCTTCCCATGGTTTTCACTATCATTTTTATGCTGATGATTCTCAGATCTATATTCCCCTCACCTGATATTTCTCCTGTACTCCAATCCCGTATCTCCACTTGTTTGTCTGTCATCGCTGCCTGGATGTCTCTCCACCATCTGAAATTGAACATGAATAAAACTGAGCTTCATATCTTTCCTCCTAAGCCCTCCTCCCCCCTTTCTCCTTTATCTATGTGATGCAGTGGGTAATATAGAGCCTATGGAAATTCAGGAAAGTGAAGAGCTTATCTCAGATTCAGCTGTAGGAAAAGACACAAGGCACAGAGAAACAGCTGAGCAGAAAAGGCTGTTAGTGCAAGCAAAGCCAAAAGCTCATCAGGAGCACCTGTGTTCTAACTCTCACATAACGTGCAGGGCAAGGAACCATATAAGGGAGAGTTTTAGTCAGAGAGAGAGGAAGAGAGACGGAGACAGGAGCAGGAACAGCAGAGGAGTGCTGGGAAAGGAAGCTGCAATCCAGGAACCAGGAAGTGAAAGCAGAAACAGTGCTCGTGAGAGAAGGGTTGGAAGGAGCAGTGCTGGGAAAAGCTATGCTACAGAAAGCAGACCTGGAGAGCAGCCAAGAGAGGCCAGCAGCTCAGGAGGACGGTATGTGCAGCCAGTAAGCACAGGTCAGCCCAGAGGGAGTTTACCGGGTAAAGGGAACTTCAAACGTGGCTGTAAACTAAGAAACAGCTGGGAAGCTGATACAGAGTTTGTTAACTCACAGCTTGACCGGAAAGCTGGGGAGAGAGTCCACTACAACCCAAGAGCTAATGCTAGCACCAAGATAAAAAGGTGGGAGCCTTATACTTTTGAAGAAAGGTTTAAAAGCTATGACTGTTGCAAAGGGCGTGGCCCTGAATATAATGTTATAAGTGAAAGGTATCCAGAGCTCTCACTCCGTGAGGGGAACAAGCAGAAAGCATTCCTCAGGCCAGGCAGATATAATCCTGGGATTAAAGGAACTTTTGCAGGAAGCGATAGTGAACTATCACAGGAGACTGTGCCAGATCTTAGCACATCTGAAGAGGCTGATTCAGACGGTTTTGGGAGTGAAACTGAAGGGATGTTATGGGAGGATAACAGCCACCCTTCAGACCCCATGCCAATGGATTGTACTATATGTTGTAAAAGTGACCACACTTCTTTGTGTTGATCTTTTGAAAAGAAGAGCTTTGTGAAGATAACAAAGGAAAGAAGTTTTCTGTTAACATTTTTCATTGCTGTGTTTGTATTTTTGTTCCTTGAAGAATGTCTGTTCGGGAAGGGGAATAAAACCCATACTTAATTTTTTCCTTACCACTTGACCACAAGACTCTGTTTTTATATCAAGAGCAGAGTAAACTTCAACAACCCTAGGCAACCACCTAGAACAGGGTTTAAAAGGGCTCTACCACACGGGCCCCATCACATCTATCACTGTCGATAATACTATACTACAACCTGTCTCTTCAGCCCATAACCTTGGAGTCATTTTTGACTCCTCGCTCTACTTCTCCTCTCATGTTCAACAGATTGCTAAAACCTGTCATTACCTTTTGTTTAACATTAGCAAAATTCAGCCCTTCTCTGAAGACACTACTAGGACCCTTATTCACTTCTTAAGTACCTCCCATCTTGACTATTGCAACCTCCTCCTTGCTGGTCTTCTTCAGTCCCACTGTTTCCTCTTCAAGGTGGGGGGTGTGGGAAGCCTGTGGGACTTTCTTCTTAACTTTTCAAGTTATTTTAATTATTTGGAGCTGGTGGGGATTAGGAAAAATAGCATGCAATTTTAAAAAAAATAAAAATTTAATTAACTTAAATTTTAAAAAATCCCATCAGCAAAAAAAAAAAGGAAAAGAAAACAAACCTAAAAAGGAACCTCTAAATACCCCCAGAAAATAATTAGTACACTTTAGAAGTTGTCATGTATGCTCATCTGTATCTAGAAACTGAGTCACTTCATGAGATGAATGTGGGCAAAGTCTTAACTGATCAAGTTCTGCATCCTGTGGAAAAGATTTTTGTTTAGCGAATTATTCATTCGGTGCAAAAGTATAGATTGCTCCACATCTGAGTGCACATACAGCAGCATAATTAAACTGGAGTTAAATCTACAGTAAAGAAGACTTGTCTATGCATGGTTTTGTGGCACAATGTTTTCACCAGTAGGGACTTAGATTTACAGCTTCACCCTATGGAAAGAAGCTCTTAAGAACTTCTGGAAGCTCCCTTATTAGAGAACAACCAGAGCATGCCCACACCTTCACATGATGAAGCTAAGCACAGCTGTTAGTCAGTGGTTATAGCTTCACCAGGCGATGGATGGCACAAACGCGATGGCAATGGTGGCGTACTACTGACCACCTGGCCAGAATAAACAGATGGATGATGAAATGCTGAAAGAAATCTGGGAAGCTAACAAAAGTCACAACACAGTAATAATGTTTGATTTCAATTATCCCAACATCGACTGGGTCAATGTCACAGCAGAACTTGCTAGAGAGATAAAGTTTCCAGATGAAATAAATGACTGCTTCTTGGAGCAGCTGATCCATAAACCGACAAGAGGGGAAGCTATTTTGGACCTAATCCTTAGTGGAACATAGAATATGGGCAAGAAATAAGGGTTTTGGGGCCACTTGGCAATAAGGATCACGTTTGATTTAATAAATGGAGGGAGGACAGCAAGGAAATCCACAGTACTACCTTTTAACTTTCAAAAGGAAGACTATGATAAAATGAGGAAAATAGTGAAGAAAAAACTAAAAGGAGCAGCTGCAAAGGTAAAGATTTATATCAAGCATTAAAGTTGTTTAAAAATACTATCTTAGAAGACCAGACCAGATGTATTCCATGCTTTAAGGAAAGTGGAAGGAAGGCCAAAAAATTGCCAGCATGGTTTGAAGGTAAGGTCAGAGAGGCTGTTGTTGCCAAAAAAGCATCTTTCAGGAAATGGATAAAGGAGACAAATGACGAACATGGGACACCACATAAGCATGGCAAGTTAGATGTATGCACCGATAAGGTAGACAAAGTGAGATTTTGAAAAGTAAGCTTGCCGTGGAAGCAAATATGCATAATAAAAACTTTTCAAGTACATTCGGAGCAAAAAACCAGTGAGAAAGTCAGTTGGACCATTGGATGATAGAGGGGTATGATAGAGGTACTTATGACCTAGATTGGTCACTGTTGGAAACAGGATACTGGGCTTGATGGGCCTTGGTCTGACCGAATATGACATATTTTATGTTTTTATGTAAAAGTGGTTCTACGTGAGGACAAGGCCATAGCGGAGAGACTGAATGAATTATTCACTTCAGTTGTTACTGAAGAAGATGTAGGGAAGTTACTTGTGCCTGAAATGGTATATAAATGTGATGTACTGGAAGAATTGAAAGAAATATCAATAAACCGGGAAGATGTATTACAACTATTTGATAAACTGAAGAGTGGTAAATCACTTGGACCAGATGGTATACATCCAAGGGTGTTGAAATAACTGAAATATGATATGGCAGACCTATTAATCTGTGAACTATCATTAAAATCATCTGTAGTACTGGAAGACTGGAGAATGGCCAATGTAACGCCGATTTTAAAAAAGGGTTTCAGTGGTGATCCAGGAAACTACAAACTGGTGAGCTGGACATTAGTACTGGGCAAAATGATAGAAACCATTATAAAGAATAAAATTATGGAACATGTAGATAGTCATGGTTTAATGGGAGAAAGCCAGCATGGATTTAGCAAAGGAAAGTTTTGTCTTGCAAATCTGTTATATTTTTTTGAAGATGTGAATAAATAGGTAGACAAAGGTGAGCTAGTTGATATAGTGTATTTCGATTTTCAGAAAGCCTTTGACAAGATCCCTCATGAGAGACTCTTGGGGAAATTAAAAAGTCATGAGATAGAAGGCAGTGTACTATTGTGGATCAGGAACTGGTTAAAAGATAGAAAGCAGAGAATAGGGCTAAATGGCCAATTTTCTCAATGGAAAAAGGAGAATAGTGGAGTACCCCGGAGATCTGTATTGGGTCCGCTGCTTTTTAACATATTATAAATGACCTGGAAAAGGGAATAATGAGTGAGATGATCAAATTTGCAGATGACACAGAATTATTCAAAGTTGTCAAAACACAAAAGGATTGTGAAAAATTGCAAGAGAACCTTGATATATTGGAATAATGGATGTCCAAATGGCAGAAGAACTTTAATGTGGACAAGTGCAAAGTTATGTACCTAGGAAAGAACAACCCAAAATATGGTTACACGATGCAAAGTACCACCTTAGAAACCACCATCCAGGAAAAGGATTTAGGCGTCATCATGGATAATGAGTTGAAACTCTCCGCCCAGTGTGCGGCGGCAGCCAAGAGAGCAAATAGAATTCTGGGAATCATAAGGAAAGGAATGGAAAATATAACAAAGAATATTATAATGCTCTTGTATCATTCCATGACGCGACTGCACCTTGAATATTGTGTGCAATTCTGGTCGCCGTATCTTAAAAAGGATATAGCAGAATTAGAAAAGGTACAGAGAAGAGCGGCAGGCTTAAAAGGAGAGGATAAAAAGGCTGGGGCTCTTCATCTTGAAAAAGAGATGACTGAGGGTGGATATGATAGAGGTCTATAAACTAAGGAATGGATTGGAACGGGTAAATGCAGTTCGGTTGTTTACACCATCAAAAAGCAGAAAGACTAGAGAACACACAATGAAGCTACAATGTAACCCATTAAGACCAATAAGGGAAAATATTTTCTTGCTCAACAGGCAAACTCTGGAATTTGCTACCGGAGGATGTAGTAAAAGCTGTTAGTGTAGCCGGGTTTAAAAAAGGTTTGAACATATTCCTGGAAGAAAGGTCCATAAACCATTATTAAAGAGGACCTGGGAAATCTACTGCTTACCCTGAGATGAGTATTGTGGAACCTGTGTGCCTTTCTGGGAACCTGCCTGGGAACTTGTGACCTGGATTGGCCACTGTTGGAAAGAGGATACTGGGCTTGATGGACTTTGGTCTGACTCAGTATGGTATTTCTACATAGTAACATACATAGTATACGATAGGAGATAAAGACCAGTATGTTCCATCTAGTCTGCCCAGCAAGGCAGTAAGATTAGGCACACTTGCCGCTCTGTGGATGTCACCCCTCCCTTTATTTAGGGGTGTACCAACCGCTCCGTGTAAATGCTGTAACGTTTAGACAAGCCTCTGAATGAAGTGACTGAGAGTCATGTTTAGACTTGAAGCTGACGTTTGCTTGGGTAGCATGGGGGAACCCTTGCTGTGCTCAGGACTTTCCCAACTTCATGGATGACCCTGGTGTTTTACAGCAGAATACACTAAAGAAACTTAACAAGTTTTCTCTTCTCTTCCCAGTGACATGTGGCGGTTTACTAACCATTAGTGATGGAACTTTCTCATCTCCAAATTACCCAGGTGAATACCCTCCTAATCAGGACTGCATCTGGATAATCACAGCTCCCACAGGATACAAGGTGAGTAGAGCTACTTGTACCCCAGGATGGTGATCTTATAACATTAGGGAATTTACACTAATTTTCCAGGAGGTTGCTCCTTGCATCTTGTACTGTTAATTCAGTATTCTTCTCGTGTAAGGAAGGTCACACCGTTACTCCGGATGAAGCTGAGTAAGAGGAATAGAAAAGAGAGAGCAGAGCCCCTGTAGAATGGGAACACTTGAAGCTCAAAGCTGCTCACAAAAACACAAAGTGATATTTAAAAGAATTTGTGCAGTTAGCCTCAGAGTTAGAACATGAGAACATAAGATATGCCATACTGGGTCAGACCAAAGGTCCATTGAGCCCAGTATCCTGTTTCCAAAAGTGACCAATCCAGATCACAAGTAACCACAGTAATGCCTAATCTTTGGCCAGACATTGCGATGACCAGCCAAAAGTTATCTGTCTAGGAGGAGACATTCTGTGGTTGGGATCAAACTTTAGCCACAGAGCATTAATATTTACTGCTATCAGCTTAGCTTTATAGGTTAATTAATTTTGTTAGATTTAGATCATGACTTATCCTGTACTTGGCCCTAGGCGTGTTACAAGTTAAAGACATAAATCTATGCAGATATATAAATTACTTTAAAAGTATCAAGCACAAAAATGAAATAACTTAATACAAGAAATAAACCACAATCTTATAGCAGCTAATAAACACTCAAACTACAGACAGGCCCCGAATGATAAACCTAATTCAAGGAAAAAGGAGGTTTAGAAAAATAAATCAAAATTCTTATTCATATTCAGTAGTCCGACTTAAATACATGACCTAATTATATAAGAGGCTTTTTACGCATATAAAACAAAATTTTTTATGCCTAAAATGCACCTTCATTTAAGGTGTATTCTCTGCCGCATACACTAGTATTTTATAGAGATAAGTAGGCGCATAGTTCTCTTTTTAAAATAGCGCCTATTTCAGCACGTAGCTCTGGTGCCGTGTTATAAAATTATCCTCAGAGCTGAGATGAATGGAGGACAGAAGATGTTACTCCAGTGATGGGGAGCAAAGTCCCCGCAGGATGGAAATTTCTGATAACTCAAGATATGAAAGAAAAGTCACTGTTCCAACATGGAGGCATCACAGTTCAGAGAGGACAAGAATTATATTTTCCAGTTTTCTGTTTCTGTTTCTTATCCACTCTGTGGTGTCCTGGTTTAGGCTACGTCTCGTCTTTGTTGATAGATGAAAGGGATGGACCTTTGTTCAGCAACTAAATGAAAACAAAGTGAAACAGGTTTTTCTTTTTTTCAATTTTATTTCATTTTTAGCAGACAATAACACATGTTAAAACGAGGCAGAAAATTGAATGAAATGAAATTCAGAACCCCTCCCCTCTTCCAAAATAAAACAGAATAAAAAACCACTGGTGTGCACACCCCTATCAGATGACCCTATTCATTGCGAGTGAATTATCTGAACTTCAAAGCTCGCACAAAGTATTAACTTTCTGATAGCAGACCTTAACATCACATACTAAAAAGGATTTCCCAGTAATCAGTCGATTGCATTCAAGATCTCATGCTAGGGACAGAATAACTTTCAAACAGCAAGACATCGCTAGCAGTTCAGTAGCCCTACTGCACCTCTGAATCTGTCTATCTCCCATTACAGGTTTCACTGAAAATAACCGACTTCAATGTGGAGTTTTTCTTCAACTGCACCAATGACTACCTCTCCATTTTCAATGGAATCGGACTTTCCGCCCCCCTCCTAGGCAAATATTGTGGCACCAATGCTGTCCCACTGGTGGCTTCCACTGGGAACTCACTGTTGGTGAGGCTGCGCACTGACAAAAACCTGCAACGCAAAGGATTCCAGGCCACGTATTCATTTAGTAAGCACCATCCCTTCTCTGCAGAATCACACAGGTGCAAAACATAAAGGAACGACTCGTGCTAGCAGCGATCTGAGCAAAAGTATAATATTTGGATCATCCCATATCTTTACTCTGAAAAGGGTCTGTTAGAGCAGGACAAGACGGCTATTAGAGACATGCAGAATTTACTGTAGGGGGAAAGGACTTTGGTCTGTTTAATTAGGGCCCCGTAAGGCTGATTTTCATTTCAGGGTCCTGCTGGATGTTCATGTCAAAGCGGGTCCTGAGCAGCCGCGTAGCCCACAGCACTGGAACAGGACTCAGTGCTTTCTGCATCCCCGAAGGAGGATAGATTAAGTCATGTCTAGACTAGCTCACTAATACAATCCAAAATGGTATTTTCTGGGTCAACTCATTAATCACTTCAGCACAGATTGAACCCAACACAGCGTGTATTAGAGCTCTAAAGATTTTGAATTATATATTTTTTGTCAGATTCAACTTATTGCTTCTAGTGATCCTTCAATCTCCTCAATGACCGTCTCAGTCCCTTTTATTGAAAAAGACCTTAAAAAGTCTATTAACTTCTTTCTTTAGAAAACTATTCCCAACAGCAATCCCCAACAGTCGGTTATTGAGGAAGCAGAAGTATCACTAGAAGCAATAAGTTGAGTCTGACAAAATAAGATATTTTAAGTTATTTAGAATACGTGCTGCGCTGGGTTCAATCTGGGCTGAAATAGACTAGCTCGGTGCCAAGAGTGAGCAGCTACTTGCTGGAGCTCAGTCCTTTCCCTTTACAGAAGGAGTGCATGGGAAACTTGGTCCCAGGTTTAGATTTAGGAATAGGCAACATAGGCAACTGTCTAGGGTGCCAAATGTTGAGAGCACCAAGTCCCCAGGCCAGAAAGGAACCTTCTCCCTCTTACTTTAGGGCTGTCTACCACAGCTTCTTGAAAGAGACTCCACCATGGCACGCTGGCACAAGACCTACACCTTTGCTTTACAGTCTCCAAGGGGCCTCCTTGGCTCACCATTCTTCAAGGAAGGATCCCTTCCCTTGCCCTCCAGTCCTGCCAATGGGCACAAAATCTTAAATCTGTCCCTGTTTGGACCCTGAAATTGTTACACGACAAGAACTCACTTCCAGTACATCTTAAAAAAATCATATGGAAAGACCATTAGGAGACAGCACGATTGTAGTGAAAGGGCTGGCTTTAGGAGAGAAGCAGTCGCCACTAGAGAGGCCTGGCACTGGAGGTGGAGTTTTAGGGTGCCCGACACTGGCTGGACCTACTCTTTAGCTTCTGCCCCTGGGTTGCAGTGTGTTTAGATCTGGCCCTATCTGGTGACCTTAAGTATATCTGACTATTGGGCAACATCCATCCTACCTCCAGCGATTCTAGGGCAGGGGAATAAAAAGGTTCGAAACACTATGAAGAATCCAAAATACTGCAGTAAACAAATGTTTTCTTATAGTCTAAAAGCAAAGTTTTGTTATCTATTATTGATGAGTGTGTAACAATCTCTCTCTCTCTCTTTCTCCTTCTTTCACAGTTTAATAACCACAGGAGAGCGATGACGCATTTCCGAAATCTTCCTCGGAGCAAGGAAAGGGAATCATTCCATTTGCTTCTATCCACTCCTCTGTTTTTCTTCTCCTAGGTGTAGCGTTTCCAGACAGGAATGAACTTCACTCTTAAAGCAAGTTACCTAGGACATAACCTCAAATGGTTTAGATTTTCTAAGATTGCTGTGACTTTAACATCCTCATGATGGCCATTCTCATGCCATGTAAGAAGTAGGATTTCTGATTATTCCTCTGCTATTCCCCAAGGCAATTTTAAGGTTGTAGAACCTGGAGCTGGACGTCTATTGCAGTCAAAATGGAAGGGCGTATCTGAGGACACTCACATCCAACTTTTCTGCAGAAATATAACTTTTGTATGTGCTGAATTTCACTGCATTCGATGACATCTTATAGAAATAAAAGGTAGAACTGATAATACAAAGTTGTTTAATGTGATTTTGTTGCAATAAAGTGGGAAATATGGTGACAAAGCATTTTACAAATGACAGTTTCTTCTGGGAATAAAAATGGCAGATATTAGACAATGACATCCTGGTTGTACCTAGAAACTACACAATGGAATCCAGCAGGGCCAGTGTAACCATTAAGCAAACTAGGTGGTCACCTAGAGCGTCATATTCCAGGGGACAGCAAAGAGCAGCCTCAGTCAAAGCAAAATAAATCCTGTCTGCATAGGGATCAATGTCCCCCCTACTATTCCCCCCCCCCTTTGATTTACTTGGGCTATTATGGTGGGAGTGGCTGAGTAGGAGGAACTTTTAAGGACATGAAACACTAATTAATCTTCAGAAATAACATCTTCACAACTTGCAGTATACAGAAAAAGCTTCAGAAGCTCTCAAGAAGGCAGCTAGCGACTTCAGAGCCTTTGTGCAGATATTCAGTATTTCATAAACATTTTTCACTTCACTTCAGTCCTAATAAATATTATTTTAAAGATATGTATTGAAGTCTAGTTATTGACATTTGCAGAATCTGCGGCCACCACAGTTTAAAAAATCCGGATATTTAGCCGCATCCTCCAGACAGTGCGCTGAATATCCATCTCAGTAATACTTATCCAGGTAGCAGATGCTTTTGAATATCAACCCTGATCTTAGAATCCACACTCTTCCAAAAAGAGGGTACAGAAGAAGGTAACATGGGGTGGGAGAATTCTTTTGCTTGCTGTTCAAAATCTCCCTTCCCCTTTTCCGACTAGTTCTTATGCCCCAGCTGAAAAGTCTCACTGTGCAGGTGGCAGGAGGCCATGTCGACAAATTCAGCTGGGTCTAACTTCAGTGATCAAACATTTTTTCCCCACTGTTTTCCCATCAAACTCTTCTCAGTTGACATCAGCTTACTTACGGCCTAAGCTTCAATCCCCAAAAACCCCGTTATCAAATCTAGACCTTTCTGTAAATATCTACATTGCATTTTGAGGCCTTCCTTCCCATAATAGCTCCAAAGAAGTTCCCAGCCCTAGAATGTCCCCCCTCATTCTTCTGAAGAACAATGCTATAAAGAAGGATTTATTTGTAAGCTGCTTCAGCTCCTGAATATATCTTCATTGTTTTCATATTTTTATTTTATTTTATCTAAACAACTATGTTTGCTTGCAGAATGGCTGTATATCAAACCACAAGCCATAAACCATGTGAACAGTAATATCACATGCCTTTCATTAGAATCATTCTTTGTCTTTCTTTTAGAGATACTCACAGACTTATTATAGTTGTCATCCTCTTCGGATCACTAATGATTGTGCTCTCAGCCTCTACTCAACTGAATCTTTTCAAGAATATCAGTTCATCTTTCATTATTCATTACTACTACTACTACTACTACTACAATTATTAAAGATTTATATAGCCTTATAAGGTTTATGTAGCACTATATCTCTAAGAAACGATCCATGGTCTGTGGAGTTTATGATCTAATCAACAAGTGCTGTTGAGTCTACACCGAAGCATGGCAACTCTCTGGATAACTGTGTTTGGTCGAGTCAGGCGGCTAATTGATAATAGAGTGGCGTCCATAGCTGCTGTTATTCTATTTATCCATCGTATTGCTGTCCTTCCTCTTTTGTGTTGACCTTCACCTTGCCAAGCATGATGTCTCTCTCGTCGCATGATGTGTCCAAAGTATGAAAGTCGAAGTCTTGTCATCTGAGTTTCTAAAGAAAGCTTAGGTTTGATTTCCTCTAATACTGACTGGTTTGTTCTTCGGGCAGTCCATGGTATACACAGTATTCTTCGCCAGCATCATAATTTGAAGGCATTGATTTTCTTCTTATCAATCTGTTTTACTGTCCAGCTTTCGTATCCATAAGATGTTATAAAAAATACCATGGCTTAGATAAGTCGAATCTTTGTGTGGAGAGAGACATCTTTGCTCTTGAAAATCTTGTCCAGGTCCTTCGTAGCCATTCTGCCAAGAGCAGTGCGTCGTTGGATTTCTTGACTGCTTGTCAATTCTTTATGGATTGTTGATCTGAGCAGGTTAAAGTTGTGCACTCTTTCTATTTCTTATCCATCAACAATGAACTTATTTATTTTGCCAGTTGTCAGGATCTTTGTCTTCTTTACATTTAGATAAAGGCCCATTTTAAGACTATATTCCTTTATCTTGAGAAGCAAATGTTTCAGATCATCTTCACTTTCAGCCAATATTGTGGTATCATCAACACAGCAAAGGTTATTGATGACTATTCCACCAATCTTCACACCTCAGTTGTTTTCATACAGTCCTGCTTCTCTAATGATTTATTCTGCATATAAATTAAACTGGTAGGGGAAAAGTATTCAGTCTTGCCATACAGCTTTGCTGATTTTAAGCAATTCTGTGTTCCCTTGTTACATTTGAACTATTACTTCTTGATCATTATAAAGGTTGTGCATGAGAGTGATCCGGTGTTCTGGTATACCCATGCTTCTCAAGGTGGTCCAGAGTTTCTATAATTTATACAGTCAAAGGCCTTACTGTAGTCAATAAAACACATATAGATATTCTTCTGGTATTCTTTTGTCTTTTCAAGGATCCACATCCAAAATGATATCTCTCATTCCTCACTCTTTCTTGAACCCTGCTTGCACTTCACGCAGTTCTTGTTCCAAGTGTGGTTGTAATCTCCACTGAATGATCTTGAGTAGAATCTTGCAAGCATGTAAGACCAGAGTAATTGTGCGATAATTTCCACAGTGAATCGGATCATCTTTCTTCAGTATTGGTATGAACAAAGATCTCTTCCTGTCAGTTTGCCATGTTGTCTTCCAAATTTCCTGACAGTCTTGTAAGTATTGTAACAGCTGCTTCTGATTGTAAGTATTGTAACAGCTGCTTCTGATTGCTGTCCTACTTCAATGGGAATGCCAACAATGCCTGGTGCTTTGTTCTTTGATAATGCTTTCTATGCTGCTTTGACTTCTTTCATCACTAATGGTTCATGATCACAAGGTAGAGGTTCAAATGGCTGCTGGTCCACTTGGTCTTTATAGTATAATGATGCTGTATATTCTTTCAACCTTTTCTTGATCTTCTCAGCACCATTCAATATGGATCCCTGTCCATCTTTTAGCATTCCAGTTTGAGAATGGAATTTTCTCTTTAACTCTTGCAGCTTTAGGAAAGCCAATCTTGTCCTTCGTCTAATAGTATCAGATTTTATTTTCTTGCTTGCATCATTGTAGTACGTCTCCTTGTCTTATCTTGCAGCATGATGGAAATTTCTGTTAATTTCTGTGATTACCTCTCTTTCTCCTTTGGCTTTAGCTTCTCTGCATTTTTGGGCAATTTTCAGAGTTTCTTCGGTCATTCATTTTGGCCATTTTTGCTTTTTCTCCTTTCGTAGGGACTTCTCACTTTCTTCGAGTACAATGTTCTTGATGTCATCCCATAAGTCTTCTGGTACTCTGTCATTTGTATCCAAAGCAGCGAATTAATTTTGCAGGTAGTCTTTAAATTCTAGTGATATGTATTCTCAAGATTATATTTTTCTACATTCATGAGCAGCTTGCTCTTTTTCAGCCTTAGCTTGAGTTTGTATAGCTGATATTATGTACCACAGTCGGCTCCAGGTTTTGTCTTTATTGATGTTATTGAACTTTTCCATTGTTAACTTCCACAGATGTAGTCAATTTTATTTTTGTACAATCCATTGGGCGAAGTCCATGTGTAGAGTTGCTGTTTGTGTTGCTGGAAGAAGGTGTTTGAGATGAATAGATCATTGGTCTTGCAGAATTCTATTAGTCTTTCTCTAGCTTCATTTCTGTTGCCAAGTCCATAATTTCAAACCACGTTGCCTTCTTCTTTGTTGCCAATTTTTGCATTCCAGTCACCCATGACTTTCAAGGTATCCTCTTTGCATGTTCTGTCAATTTAAGCTTGTATTCGTTCATAGAACTGATCATTCTCTTCTGCAGCTGTTGTTGGGGCATATACCTAAATCATAATTGTGCTGATGGGCATTCCTCATAGACGAATAAAAATTAAGCATTCAATGATTGCACTGTATTTTATTTATAAGTTTCCTCTTAATTATTAATGCAACACCATTTCTTCTTTGTTAATTTCTGGCATAGTAGACCATGTGATCATCAGATTTAAAATGCCCGATGCCAATCCATTTCAGTTCGCTGATACCCAACAGATCAAGCTTTACGCATTCTATTTCAGTCTTGACCACCTCTAACTTCCCTTCATTCATGGCAGACAGTCCTGAGTTATAAATGTGTCTGATTCTCCTCTCACCAAGCCATCTAATGGTGTTGAATAAAGGTCTATTATTTGTTCCTTCGAACTTTCATAATCCCTTTCAATGTCATGTGGACCTGGCTCAGACTATTAGGAATATGCATGTACAAGTCTAGTGAGAAAATATGCATAGTAGATCTCAAATGTGTTTTCTTAGCTGTGGTTTATACGTCTGTGTGATGTAAATCAAGGAACATATTAGGAAATTGCTCAAATTATACCTCAAGCATGCAATATAGTAACGCTCTTATTCCTACCCTTTCCCGTCTAGAGACCTTCCTAATACAAATCTATAGCTGAGCATGTCAAGCAGAGTAACAAGCATTAAGGAGATTTAAAAAAAACATTTTTTTGTTTTAGAATTGAGAGGTACAGCAGAGGGAAGGTTGCATATCTGTGTGGCGTCTTTTGTTTTTCTAAAAATAATCTACCGTTCTCTTTCTCTGTGTGCTTAAATATGGCAGAAATTAAGGGTCTTACACTATTAGTGACCACATCCCCTTTTCTGTCATGCTACAACTGACTTGAGAAGGAAGACTCATGCTTTCTTATAACACGCTCATCAACCCAATGGGCATGAACCATTGGACCATTAGCATTATTCAGCAAGCAAGGGAGGAGGGTTAAATAATGTCTGTAGGTCGGTGTTAGCAGACACCACCATTCCGCAGGACAGACCCACAAAGGTGCTTGTATTTGTTTTTTTAATCTACATTTTGTTTACACACTTGAAAACTAATAAACCTATTTGTTCCACATTTTTTACAGCCTTTGAAAGAAGCCAGAAGCAAATCCTCTGGTAACTGGAACTTATGTACTTTGCTAAAATTCATCTGTAACAGGCCTTCAGGACTTCATAAAGCAGGTTAGACCACATCTTGCTGACAGAGTTGTGAGTCATTAGAGACAAAAACAAAAGTTTGAATGACCCAAGGTCAATAAATGGATCTCAGGTTATGGTGGGTCAGCATCGATATGTTTATTTCTGGGACACATTGGACACAGAGAGGGTCATTCTGCCCATCCCCACTATTCATCCTCCTGCTGTACCCTTCCCGTATGTACAGCAGGTTTGTACAGGGAGGCCTAGATGGGGGCGATCTGGAGACAGAGAGAGGGTGGGGCATGGGAGGGCCATGACCCTGAACATACAGGTGGACTTATTCCACCAACATACAGGTGGACTTATTCCACCAAGTCCCCCTTGATGGAGGGGGATTGCGGCGTGGGACCCAGGGACACAGGTGAGGGGGGAAGGCTGGATTGGGGGTCGGGCTGTGGTGAACAGGCACCCGGGTTTGGTGGGCTAAGATCGCGGCTCGTGAATGGAGCTGCGATGCCATGGCGATGGGACGCCATGGCACCACGGCTCCATTCACAGGACCGGCTGAGTTAGCTAGGTGGTTGCTGGAACATATGGCCAGACAGAATCAGGTGCAGGCCTTCATGTCCAGGCACTAGACCCGATTCTGATCCTGTGGGGGCTGCGAGATCAGAATTGGGTCTAACTTTGCATACCCAATTCTGCCCAGCCGAACAGGGGGTTGGAGGTGCATGAATGGAATTGGCCTCAGATTGAAGAAGAGATGGCTAAAGACATACTGTAAAGTGAGGTGAAGACTTTTTCAGGTATGTCAGGGAAAGCAGGTAGGCTAGATATAGAATTATAAAACTGAAAAAGTGCCAAGGAGCATTGTGCAGAGAGTGATAAGGAAAAGACAGAAATGCTAAACAAATATTTGTGTTTGGAGTTCACAGACATAGACCCTGGAGAAGTACTGCAGATGCCAGTAAAGGTACATATAACAATGGAGTAGATGCTGTACCATTTATGAAAGACAGTGTTAATGAACAATTTGTAAAACTGAAACTGGGCAAAGCCATGTGCCACATGAAATATATACCAGAGGTTTTGGCAAGTCCATTGGAAGACATGTTTAATAGATTCTTTGAGACAGGAGACGTTCTGCAAGATTGGAGATGAGTGGCTCTGGTTCCTCTTCACAACGGGGTAACAAAGAAGAGGTTAGATACTATAGGCCAGTCAGCCTTACCTTGGAGGTGGATAATGGAGATTGTACTGAATAAAGGATAGTGAGCGCTCTACTATCCACTGGGTGGCAAGATTTGAGGCAACATGATATTACCAGAAGTAGACAGTACCAAATAAACTTGATTGAACTCTTTCAATTGGGTGACTAGAGAGCTAGATAGAAGACACACGCTGGATGTGGTCTACTTGGATTTCAGCAAAGCCTTTGATAATGTTTCTCATAAGTGGCTACTGAATACTGAGCAACCTTAGGGTAAGTAGCCAACCTCTTTCGGTGCTTCCTAGAAAGGTGAGATAGCAGTGTACTAGAAATTGGTTCTTTGCTTATTTTGGGCCCATCCTCTGGAATGATGCCCCTTTGGACATGAGGCAAGAACAAAATGTATTTACTTTTAGATAAAAAGCCAGTACTTGATTATTTGGCCTGGTCTTCCCTTCCACAGTGTAATGGAGCGATCCGTATTGTGTTTAATTATGTATCAAGGACGGAGGATGCATTTTATGTAATTTTATCAGTTTTACTTTTTGGTTTCAGGGAATGAGGAATTGTGAAAATTTTTAATGTGATAGTTTTATAACTTACCTTAGATATTTACAATGAGGTGTGCAGGCAAATGTTGGTAAATAAATACCATGGAAGAAAGGAAAAACGTCAATATACTTAAAAGGCAGGTATTAATGCACAAGACAGGAAATGTGATATGAAACTGTAAGGAGATAGACTCAGGAGCAATGTTGGGAGATGTTTTTTCATAGGAAGGATGGTGGACACCTTGCATGCTCTCTGAGAGGATGTATGGAATTCAGACAGGCGCAGATAAACACAGAGGATCCCTCAGTGGCAAGAGAATGGGAACGAGCACTGGGTGTCTTCTCAAATCAGCAGTGAAATGATTTTTTGCACTTCTAAAATGACTTGGGGGGCAACCCGCATGGAGCCACAGTTACAACTCAACCATCTAACTAGGCAGACTGGATGGGCCATTTTGGTCTTTATCTCTATTACTGTGCTACACCCTGGCTGGCATATCTCACAGTCACATCTGAATCATTGCAGAGAGGCAACTGAAATGTACCACTCTTTGCTGTAAGGGATGACTTCCCATTTAGTCAGGCAAAGGGACTGAACAGCTGGGATGCCTTTTATTGAACAAATGGGAATATTCAAAAAGCACTGGAATCGTACATAGGTGCAAGAAATCACAGAGGTCTCTTCTTCAGGCTATTTTTTTAATAAACAATTCAGGTTTCCAGAAATATCTTAGCTTGAATTTATCTTTCTGTCTGTCTATCTGTCATGCTTCTATATAGAGGCAAGACTCCTAAACAGGGTCAGTCCCAGAGTTAATTCATGGTGTTGGCATCCTGGGCACACCTAAAGCCTCGTGGCCCCCTTGACTGTCAGACTCTATTGCTTAGCTTTGAATTCACTGTTCTTTGCTGCCACCTCCTCTAGAAGCTGCCCCCCTAGGTGACGGCCTAGTTTGCTTAATGGTAGGGCCAGCCCTGATCCTAACTTACAAAGAACTCTACATATACCTTATGGAACAGCCAAAGTTTAGTGATGACTGCACACTGTTATCTCCTGACTGCTGGTTCTCAGTGCTGCTGGTCAATGCCTTGTGGACTATGAAATATACCTTCTGTGATGCAGATTTAAGATGATGTAGACAAGGGGAGGGGGAATGAGGTGTATGCAACTTTAATTTCTCCTCGTTTGGGAAGAAATGTACTGCTATTTATGCTAAAAACCTAAAGAGACATTTCTAATCAAAACATAGCTATTATCCTTGTCACAGTCTATAATCAGCAGAATTTTACACATTAGAACCTGCTCATCCACCATACCCCGTGACTTTGGGCCCCAGCAGAGCCCCTGGGCGACTCTTTTAAGGATCTCACCTCTTAATAACTTTGAAGACACCCTTATTAAATCTGTTCCTTGAAGCTGACTGGCTAATGCTCTTGCCCATCACTGGATATAAGGCCCATCTCTGAGACCCGAAAGAGCAAGGAACTGAAGAGGAAGGAGAAGAGTCACTCAAGCTGCGAAGACCCTAGAAACGGCAAGAGCTGAATCCTAAACCAGAGGATGAAAGTGGGACTGGCCTTTCCCTTCCTAGTGTGTCTTCTTCGTATGGTCACGAGTAATCCTCTGCAGGTGAGAATCACAAGCAATACCATGTGTGCGTGGATAGACCTAAGGTGACACTATTATATACTTGCTGTCAGGCTATTTTCAGGGTATCCAAGGACAGCACCTGCAGTTTGAGATAAAATATGGCAGAAGAGTTTAATTTAAGCAGTTAAATGATGGCATACAGTATCCTTCTTTAAGGTAAAATCGAAAAATCTCTTGGCTGGCGTCTCAAACAGCAATCTATCAATCTCAATGTCTCTCTAATCCTTAGGTATCGCTCTGCTTAAATATAAAAATAACAAGGTCAATATTCAAAAGCACTAATGAGGTTGGCAGCGGATGCTGACTGCATAAATGCTTTGAGCTTAAAATGCAGCCCAGGGAAGACTAACTTTTTATCGTATAAGTCACTATGAGGGTTATTTTATAAACTCCAGCGTAGTTAATGTATGTTTTTCTGCATACATTCCATGCATATTTGACTTTAGAAAATAAGGATGTAAGTGGTCAAAAACGCAGATTACATTAAGGTGTGATCACTGGTGTAAATGCATGCATGAGTCAAAAACATGCGTAAATGATGACATTTTGTAATTTAGGCTCATAATTGTGCACTCAGCCCATGAACATGCCCACCGTGAAAGTCTGAGCCATTGAGCTACCATGAATAGTTCTAAAATTGTGACTGGCTGGAATATGTATGTAAATCACTAAAAGACCATGATTTATGCACAAAGATGGTACGTAACTTTGCGCAGCCAAAATTAAGCTGTATGTGTGAAGCAGGGGTAAGGGGTGTTCTGAGGTGGAATCGGGATTTATGCGGAGAATGGTTCTACACGCTTTTAGGTCAAATGCACAAATATGTAGCAGATATAACGTTATATGAACAAGATGGGTATGCCGATTCCACCATTTCACCCAAACACATAGGCGAGCTGAATATAAGCATACACTTAAATGTGTTCGGTGATCTGCCGGATACTGTCCTCAACACTTTTTCTTTGCCTTTTGCAGGTTATCTTCAAGCAGGATGACACGAAGGGTGAGTGAAGTAACTTGTTAGAAGATGCCATGATTCCCTCATAGAAGGAAACAAGGATCCTGAGGAGGGGGATTTGGCATTAATGAACCAGTCACGGCGGAAGAAGGGGTCTGGGTGGTCTTTTATTTGTTGGTCCTTTACAACTTACTATGACTCCTTATTAATGAATTACAAGCTTTCGAATCCTAGCCCTGGAGTTCTGTGTGTAATTAAAGAGGTTTGCATTGGGTTTGAATGCTTAGGAGTCAGGGTACATTAGCATACTGTTGTCCCGTGACAGGAGACCTTCTTGAGTTCAGGTTTTGGTAAATTTGCCAGAAATCCAGAATTACCATTCGGGGTTGCCAGAGTCAGTAGGACTATCCTAAATGGCAGCAGAAATGGTCACAAACGCTCCTTTAGGGACTTATTCCATTCAGCAGGCTCTCATTGAGCGCAACCATCCTTGGAGCCAGCTTGAAGTGAGAGGGCAGCAGGGTGAGCTTTTGCATAATGGAATCAGGAGAGAAGATACTATGATTACATGAGACGATCTCAACAAATCCCACATATGGAATGTAGCATACCAGAATCAGGGCCAGCCCAACCACTAGGCAACCACCTAGGGCAGCAAGGCAAAGAGCAGGGCATTCAAAGCCAACAATAGATTTTTACAGCTGGGGGAGTGTAAGTCTTGAAGTTTGCCTAGAGTGCCAACACCTTGAACCAGCTTTGGAGCCAGTCCTGAACATAATACTAATACTAATGCTGCTTTCTTTAAGGGGTATGTTTACTGGCTTTTGCAGCTGTACAAATCTCATGGCACGTGCAGGGGGTGTTTGCAGCACTGGCCTCAGGAGGGGCCAGTTTTGTGGATGCAGTTATTACCATCCCTTGAAGCAGCGACAGCTGCATCTGCAAAGCTGGCAGGAAGAGCGGCTACTGTGTAATGTGATCGCCACTGGGAGCTGCTCGAAATGAGAACACCCACATCCTGCCCATTTGAGCAGCCGCCATGGGAAATGCAGCTACTGGGAGAAAGGCCTGTGGTAGCTGCTGTTCTCCCGCATTAGTGCTGCAAAGACAGCTACTTTACTTTAGTTAACATATCCCTAAATGTCGGATGCACTGTTTATACCTCATCTTCCTGTTTCTCCTTTACAGAGATGAACTTGGATGAAATTTGCTAAAGACAGAGGCTGAACAGGAGAATCCCCCTTAGAGCATTTGTCCTCTTGTCTCTTAGTCATAACATATGGAGCAACACGAAGATGAGATTTATAAAATCCAGTCAAATAAATAAATACACAAATCAGCCCTGGCTGCAGAGGGGATGTGAAATTAAGCAGAATTTGCCGTATGTCACACCTCCTCCAATAGAAAAGGAGATGCAAAGGGCCAATTCGACACCATTTCTGGCCTTATCAGAGCTTCAGGAAAGCCGGAGTTAGAGACTTCTTTGTTCTTTCTTTCCAGAAGTCCATGTGGGAGCCGACTCTGAGCACAGGGAAGATGTCTTCAGCATCATTTCAAAAACAAATGAAGGTAAAAAGTAGAACTTTCATAGTCCATGGGGCATATGCTACCCCGAGCAGGCTGGCTTTGGCAGGGGGGCAGCGGTCGGCGAAGTGCTGGAGAGGGTGTGGGGAAAAGGGGGACTTCCTGCACATGTGGTGGGGTTGCCGGGTCATCCAGTGGTTCTGGAGCATGGTGCAGAAGGGGGTGCTAGGGGTGCTAGGGGAAGGGAAGGGAAGGAGGGAGGGTACTGGGTAGTAGGAGGGCTGAGGGATTGGGTGTTGGGGGGAGGAGAGAGGGAGGGAGTGGGGAGGTGGGAGGTGGGAGAGGAGGCTGGAGAAGAAGCTCAAGTTGGCAGCGCACGTAGCGATAGCTTGGAGATAGAAGGCGGGGGAGGACCTGCTTTGGAGGATTGGCACAGGAAAATTGAGGAAGCGGTCCAGTTTGACCGGTTAACATATAGATTGAGGGGCAGGGAGTGGGAATTCCATAAGATAAGGGACCCGTACTTGAATGGGCAGGGAGGAAGGGGTACAAAAGGCAGTGGTTGACCCGGGGGGGGGGGGGAAGGGGAGAAGGGGGGGGGGGAGAAGCATCGGCACACGGCACAAAGTTCTAAATGTTCTTAATGTTAAGTTTTTAAGATTCAGGTTTAAAGTTTGTATCAGACTGTTGCAGGTTGTAAAGACTACGAAGTTTGTTACATGTGGGTGGTTGCAGTTTGAGGAGAGGGAGAGATAATGATGGGGCTGAAGGGGTGGACTTGTACCTGCTGTCGCTGGTGGATGTTACCCTGTCTATCACATGCTTAATAAAATACAGTTTCAAAAAAAAGTAGAGCTTTCTCGAAGATCCAGTCTCCCCTCCCGATATTCCCACTTTCTAGGTCAGCGCTGCACAAAGTAGAACCCAAGGGCTGGACATGGTTTGTGGAGTAAGCTCTTCTGGCCCGCCATGATTTCCCCATCCAGAGGTCAGATCTGGCTCAAGGACTAAGTTATTTTTGCCCATCTGCTCCATCTTTCTTCTTTCTCTCCCTCCCACCCTCCTGCAGTTTGGGGGTTTCAGGTTGGAAACTGTGAGCAAGGCACCCCATTGTGTCTATTCCTCCCGGATGAGATTCCCACTTCTCCGATCATCATCTTCCTTCCCTTTTCCAGTGGCAGTGGCCTCCGGATAAGGCGACACAGCTGGGAATAGCTATTGTCTCCCAGAACCCACAACTTCTAAACCAGACTTGCCAAAAGCGAATCACCTAATTGTCTCAAATCTCGATGATCACTGTTCAGCTCCCACTTGTCATTGGCTAGGCACCATTGTTTCCAAGGGGAATGCTTCGCAGTCTTGAAGATACAGGGCAGAGCCCTCTGTCTCCATGCCCAAGGACAGCAGGTCCGGGAATGCTTGTTGATGGTGATGGTTGTTAGTGATGAAGCAGTGAGGGTGTGCAGAGGTGCTTTCCGTTCCTGTGGCAAGAGAGCCAAGGTGCAGGTATGTACAGCTGCACCTGCCTCTGGGGTTGCCGGACCAAATAGGAAGGGAGCACAGGTGAGGGAGGGGAAGGGGTAAATGGGAGATGGAAGAGTTGGAAGGAAAGGAGGATGGCCAAGGAGAATTAGGGGCAAGAGAGGGAGAGGAGTGGATGTGAGAGAAGGGAGAAAGAAGAGGGCATGCATGGAGTGGCAGGTATAACTCTGGCCACCTTACCGGGCAGTCAGGATGGACCATGCTGGTCTTCATCTGCCATCATTTACTATCTTACTGCCGCTGTGTTAGCAGAGGAAAAGGAAAAGGAGTGAGAGTGTATGAAATCTGTGAGTTGGAGAGACTGTACCACACACAGGCTGCCCAGCTCACTATCCTTCCATCTCCCACTCTCTCGGAGGGCAGGTGCAGATGCTTGGAAATGGAGGGAAGCAGGGGTTGGCACAATCCAGGGGATCTTGCCCCATCCTACCCATCCCCAGGATTTGAAATCACTGAAAGGGGAAGACATGGTCCCATCTCAGAGGGGATTCGATTCCCATCTGGCTATCTTGGTGATTTGAAATATCTTATGTGACTCTTCACATGACAAGTTTGAGGATCACTATCTTAGACTGTGCAACAACAACCTGATGTATAATGCGGCACTGACTAGCTTTGTCTTAAAGTTACTAATTTGGTATAAAGCATCAAGTTTTGCTCTTTCTTGAGGAAGTCTCATTCATTACTGACCTAATCCAATGTGCTTATGCTAGAAAGCCTTTCTCTCTTTCAGTTCCATATACTTTAAGTAAAAATATCACCAGCTATATTAGTGGTGTAGTTTTATTGCATAAAAATGTGTGTGCAAAGGGTACATAGGCAAGAATATCCTTAGGCAAAAAGTTCAAATCCCTCTCCTTTGATGTGTGAACTTTGGAGATCTGTTTGGGCTTTTTATAGGTGTGTGAGCAGTTAGATACAGAAGAGGTTTATGGCATATTACTGTATGTTAGCTCATAAACAGGGAACAGGATCTCTTGTAGAGAAACATAGGAAACAGGCAGATAATGACCGTCAGGTTCATCAAGTTTTCCCAGTTTCCATATCTAATTGTTCTAGTGTAGACAGTACACTCACTTCCCCGGGGCTATGGAACCTCTACGATACCTTCTTCAACTTGTCATCCCACCCTCTATCACCTCTAGAATTCTAGATCTGATCATGTAAATCCACACAAAATTCACATTTCACTCTACTTCTTTCCATTCCTGCTGTCTTCAGGCAGCACCCAGCTATTGGAAAATGGGGATATCGCAGTCAGAACTGGTCGCAGTGCCCTGAACTGTCCAAGTAACAACTGCTTCTGGCCCAAATCCAGTGACGGAACCGTCAAGGTGCCCTACACTCTTTCCTCAGATTACAGTGAGTTCTTTTCCTTCATTGTTACAGTGTTTGCTATGGGATGTCGATGTTAAACACTGCATGCTTGTATGAATGCATACGAGCATAACTTATTCAGTGTCAATGTTGTATATCCTCCCCTATACAATAACACTAAGGAAAATAATAATAATAATAGACATCTTCCAATCCTTTACTCCCTCAGCTGCTGATGAGAAGACCGCAATTACTACAGCTATGCGAGAATTTGCCACCCTGACATGCATCCAATTTGTTGCGCGCACAACAGAAACCGATTACCTGCAAATTAAATCTGTGGATGGGTAAATTCCAGCTCACTGGCCACACCGATCTTCTAGCCAATATATCCTAGTTGAATGCAATGCTCATCACTCCTAGTTTAGCACACACAATTGAATTAATTATGTGGGATATGAAAACCCCTTTGAAATGTATTTGATGTAAGAATATACAAGCATAATTTTGAAAAATGTGAACACAATACATTTGATATTTACCTCCTAATACTCTAATTTAATTCTTTAGAAAAGCAAAATTTTAGTCAACACTATATAGATGTTCAAATAACTCTAAAGTAGATGTTGTTTTTCATTCAATGTCTCTCTCAGGTGCTGGTCATTTATTGGAAAGTCTGGGGGTGTCCAGGATGTGTCCTTGTTAAAAGGTGGTTGCTTTTCCAAAGGAACAATCCAGCATGAACTCAACCATGCCCTGGGATTTCACCATGAACAGAGTCGGAGTGACCGAGATAATTTTGTGAACATTATGTTTCAGTACATCTCAAAAGGTAAAGGGCACACTGTCCTCACCACACACCCACCCCATCAGAGAGTCACAGTACATGGAGGCTGCTTGATTCCAAACAAGGATAAAAATCGGAACAATAGGAAGATTGAAATAATGGATTTCTTAGTAGAGTTTATTACATAGAAACATAGAAACATGACGACAGAAAAAGACCACATGGCCTATCTAGTCTATCCTTCCATATCAACAACTACAACAGTCCACTTTTTACCTTTAGAGATCCTCTGTGTTTGTCCCATGCTTTTTTGAATTCAGTTACTGTCCTCATCTCTACCACCTCCACTGGGAGACTATTCCATGGATCCACTACTCTTTCTGAAAGAAATATTTCTGCATATCACTCGTGAATCTATCTCCCTTCACCCTCATCCCATGTCCCCTCGTAGCAGAACTTGCTTTCAATTGAAAGAGGCTCTCTCCCTGAACATTTATGCCATGGAGGTATTTAAACATCTCAATCATATCACCTCTATCCCGCCTTTCCTCTAAGGTGTACATATTAAGATCCTTAAGTCTGTCCTCATATGCTTTATGATGAAGCCCACTAATCATTTTAGTAGCCACCCTCTGCACCGACTCCATCCTGTTCACATCCTTTTGAAGGTGCGGTCTCCAGAATTGCACACTATACTCCAAATGAGGTCGCACCAAAGACTTATAGAGAGGCATTATCACCTCCTTTTTTCTGCTAGCCATTCCTCTCCATATGCACCCAAGCATCCTTCTAGCTTTTGCCGTTGCCTTTTCTACCTGTTTAACTACTTTAAGATCATCAGACACAACCATGCCTAGGTCCCGCTCTTCTTTAGTGGACAAAAGTACTTCACCCCCTATACTGTATTGCTCCCTTGGATTGCTGCAGCCCAAGTGCATGACCTTACATTTTTTAACATTAAATCCCAGCTGCCAAATTCTTGACCATTCTTCAAGCTTAGCTAGATCCCTCCTCATGTTATCTACACCTTCCTGGGTGTCTACTCTATTGCAGATTTTGGTATCATCTGCAAAGAGGCAAACCTTACCTGACAGCCCTTCCGCTATATCACTAACAAAGATGTTAAAAAGAATCGGACCAAGGACAGATCCCTGGGGCACACCACTGGTAACATCCTTCTCCTCAGAGTGAGCTCCATTTACTTGTACTCTTTGTCGCCTCCCACCCAACCAATTTCTAACCCAAGCAGTAACTTTAGGGTCCATCCCTAGGGTGCTCAGTTTGTTTATAAGTCGCCTGTGAGGAACAGTGTCAAAGGCTTTACTGAAATCTAAATACACCACATCTAGAGCTCTCCCTCGGTCCAACTCCCTGGTCACCCAGTCAAAGAAATCAATCAGATTTGTCTGACAATACCTGCCTCTGGTGAATCCATGCTGCCTCGGATCCTGTAATCCGCTGGACTCCAGAAACCTCACTATTTTCTCTTTCAGCAGCGTTTCCAATAATTTGCTCACCACCGAAGTTAAACTAACCGGCCTGTAGTTTTCAACCACATCCTTACTTCCGCTTTTGTGTAAAGGCACCACATGAGCCTCTCTCCAGTCCTTTGGCACCACTCTCGACTCCAACGAGGCATTGAAAAGGTCAGTCAGTGGAGTTGCTAGAATGTCCCCAAGTTCCCTCAGTATTCTAGAGTGTATCCTATCCGGTCCCATCGCTTTGTCTACTTTAAGTTGAGCTAGTTTTTCACGAACACAGTCTTCTGAAAATTGTTCAAGATGTTCCTCGCTTCTGTTCCTATTTGTGGGTGTTTTCTGAGGTCCTGCTCCTGGTTCTTCATCTGTGAACACAGAACAAAAATATTTGTTAAGCAATTCCGCTTTATCCTTATCAGCTTCTACATATTCCTCCCCTGCACCCTTGAGTCTGACAATACCACTTTTGCCCTTCCTCTTCTGATTAATATATCTGAAAAATGTCTTATCCCCCCATTTTATTGCATTGGCTATTTCCTCCTCCTTTTGAATCTTTGCTTTCTTGACTACTTTGCTAGCTTCTCTAAGTTTTTCCAAATAGAGATGCCTGTCTTCCTCTCTCTGTGATCTCTTGTATTTCATGAAGGCCTCCCTCTCTTTCTTCACTTTTTAAGCTATTTCCTTCAAAAACCATAGTGGTCTCCTTTTCCTTTTTCCTTTATTTACCATTTTAACAAAAAGGTTGGTTGCCCTTAAAATATCCCCTTTCAGTTTTGCCCACTGTTTTTCTACATCCCCCAGCTGTTCCCATCCCACTAACGACTCCCTGAGGTATTGGCCCATCTTCGCAAAGTTAGTCTTCCTAAAGTCTAAGATCCTCACCTTGGAATGGATTCTAACAGCCCTAGTCCTAATACTGAACCACACCATCTGGTGATCACTGGATGCAAAATGATCTCCCACTACAACATCAGAAACACTTTCACCATTGGTAAGCACCAAGTCCAGTATGGTCCCTTCACATGTGGGGTCTGTTACCAATTGCCTGAATAGTTCTCCCTGTAGAGAATCCAGGATCTCCTTACTTCTAGATGATACTGCAGCAGGAATGTGCCAATCAACATCTGGCATATTGAAATCTCCTATCAGTAGCACTTCCCCTTTCCTAGCAATGCTGCGTATGTCTTCAATTAACTCTCTGTCCACCTCTTCCTCTTGTGAGGGAGGTCTGTATATCACACCAATGCAAATAGATTTCTCATTCCCTCTTTCTAGTTTAACCCACAATGCCTCCTCTCTCCCTTTTAAGCTCTGTAATTCCAAAGCTTTAATAGTAGTTTTTACATATAGTGCCACTCCTCCTCCCCTTCTTCCTACCCTGTCCTTTCTGAATAAAGTATAGCCAGGTATAGTTACATCCCAATCATGGTTTTCTGTGAACCATGTTTCTGTAACTGCCACTAAATACAAGTCAGCCACTCCCACCAAAACTTCAACATCAGGGATCTTATTTCCCACGCTACGGGCATTTATACACACTGCTTTCCATATGTTACCCCTGTTACCCCTTTCCATAAAGGTATTTAATGTATCACCTAATTTAATTTAATTTAATTTAATTAACAGTTTCTTATATACCGCACCTTCCAGAGATCAGGTGCGGTTTACATAGAACAACAATGTAACAGGTCAACATCTGTTAATACAGGGAACAATTTAAAACAACTTATATTACATTACATAGAACAGCTTTAAACCATAACATCTTAAATTACATTACTTGAAACAATATGAACTGTTTACATGGAACAGAGAGAAAACTATATACAGCTGTGAGTGAAACATGGTTGAGTCGTAATATATAATCATTTGGGTTTCAAATCCTATGTCAAGACCGAATTGAGGGGGCTTTCACCTACCTGGGGGCTTTCACTTACCTGGGGGGTTTCTTCACCTATCCCCAACGAATCTAGTTTAAAGCCCTCTTCAGTAGATTAGCCAGTCTACTACCGAAGATGCGTTGACCTTTCTTGGACAGATGGATGCCATCTCTGCTCTGCATTATTCATCAAGTTGGCTTTGGGTTTGGGCTTCCATTAGAAAGAGGATGCCTTCAAATCTAGATCCATCTAATTTTTATAAGGTAAAAGTAAAAGGATCCCTAAGCATAACTAAACTAAATAAGAAAGAAAAGCTTGCATGTTAATCAAGTCATTGGGTGGAGAAATTCTGTCTCTTCCCTGTAACCAATAGCAACTAGTTAGGCTTTATGCTTCCAGTTACATCTATGGATACATTTAAGGCTGAGTGAATACTGCATGGTAGAACAATTTGTGAGTTAGGTGTGGATCCAGAGAGATACCATATTTAATTTGCAACTCAATTTATATTAGTGTTGAATATCTTATACAATTACATAACAATAAAAGAAAGTAGAAAGTAGACAAAAGATGAGGCAAGCACCAGGATCCTTATGTCAGTTCTCTGGGGAGACAGTGCTGACTGTGACCTGAGAGAGACCTTTATGCTCCCTCTGGTTCATGCTCGGCAGCTACGTAAGAAGCACTGGAGATAATACAATCAATGTTTAGTCTTCCTTCAGCTTAATGTGCTCTCCTACTACTGCACAACTGCAGGTATGGCTAAAATAGATTCCCAGCTTAGTTGGAGCTGAAGAGATGCAAACCTTACAGTGAATGAATATTTTATTTATTTATTTATTTATTACAGGCTCTTATATACCGCACTATTTAGCATCAGCGCGGTTTACATTATAACAATAGACCAGAACAACAAACTGTTTGGTTTTACAGAGAACAGGTACGACAACTTGGATAAACATAGGGGAATTGTTAGCTGAAACTATTTACATATGTATTTACATATGTAGACAAAGCACTGGAAACCATCCTTAAAAGCTGCAGTATATATCTTTATCGTACTTTCTCATTAAAAAAGCCAGGTGCCAAAGGATTAGGTTGATTCCTGAAGCCAACTTCCCTTTCTTGGGATGGTTGGGGACAGGGATGCTGTGAAGACAGTGGAGTAGACTCACAGCTGTGATTCAACAGTGACATCTACTGGCCAGACTCGGCATACACCTGCAGGTTTAATAGGTTAATTTAAAAAAACAACAAAAAAAGTATATAAGATGATAACTTTTCATTGGACTAATAATACATTTTTGACTAACTTTCAGAGGTCAGGGTAGTATCTAGGAAAGTTAGTCAAAAACTGTATTAAGATTAGTCCAATAAAAAAGTATCTTTTTATTATTTTGTTTTTATTTGTTAGTCTTTGAAATGGATGAAACCAGCAAGTGCACTACTTTTTCTAGGTTTAGTACAGAATGTCCCTTAGCCAAAGACTGTTGAGAGCACAGATAAAAATAGTCGAATTCGTAGATTAAAGAGCTTATTATAAACAACACAAAGAAGCATGGCCGTAACTGGCAAACCGATGTTCTCCAGAGGCAGAGAAGAGAGTTTACACTTAACACACATGTTCTTTACTCCTCTTTGCAGATGTTACCTTCAACTTTAACAAAGAGATCACCAACAACTTGGGCCTGGAGTATGACTATACCTCTGTGATGCACTATGGAAGGTGAGCATCACCTGCAGTGGACATTCCTGGCAGAATTATGGGGCTAGTGGTCATCAAAGCGCCTGCTTGGATAACAAAGTTCAATCATGTGGCAAAAGATTTAAATTGATATGAGACCTTTCTAGTCGATCAGGAATCGCCCTGATGAATATATTTTAAGAATGCATCATGAAGGTCCCTGGGTCAGAACAAATAGGACTTTGTGTCATGGAATGACCAATTAATGACCCTTTATTAATGGGCTGTTCTGTGATCCATTTCTGCCTTCCACTGGATCATTTAGAGCTACGCAGCATGTGTTTGTAATTTCTGTTCATTAAGGGGGTTATTTTGGAAGCCCTATTTGTGCTTTCAATGTCCAAAACGTCCTGGATTGTGCAGTAGGCACAAATAAGCCTCAGAAAAGTGCTTGTTTTGGCTAAAAACCATCCAGAGGGCGTAGGGAAGAAACTCAGTACTCAGCACAATTAAGATGCTAGCAGCAGTGGGATTTTATCCCACCACATGAACCATTAGGCTATTCTTAGATATCCAGGTCCTGAAATACTTTTCTGGGGATGTCTTTGTAGATGCCTCCCCACCCAGGCGTCCATATTGTGCACGTCCACATTTGTGAAATCGTGTCTGCACCTAGACGTGCAAGCTGTTTAGACCTGGTCAAAGAGTTGACCAGTTAGTGTATGATAAAATCGGTGGTGTGGGGAGACCTCCCTGAAGCATATGTGGTCATCACTACTAATACTACTGATCATTTGAATAGTGCTACAAGGCAGCTGCGCTGTACAGAGACATGTAAGAGACAGTCCCTGCTCATCGAAGCTTACAGTCTAGTCAAGACAGACAGCACAGAAACTGGGGGCTAGGATATGTCTAGAGGAATGGTAAGGAAACACATAGGAGACCAAGCGGATCAGGATCCATAAGCGGCCTCGAAGAGGTAAGTTTTCAGCCTGACTTTGAAAAGGGTCAGAGATGAAGCCTGACGCACAGACTCAGGTAGTTTGTTCCAGGCATAAGGAGCAGCAAGGTGGAGGATTGACATCAGGAGCTGGCAGTAGAAGAGAAGAGCACAGATAGAAGGGATCTTTCAGAAGAGCAGAGTTCCCGTGGAAGGGTTATAGTTGGTGATTCAATCATTAGGCATGTATTGTAGATTGCTGGGTGGCTGGTCCACATGAGGATCGCCTGGTAACATGCCTGCCTGGTGCGAATGTAGCAGACCACACGTGCCACCTAGAAGAGGTTTTAGATATTTCTGGGCAGGAACCTGCTGTCTTGGTATATGTTGGTATCACTGGCATAGGAATATCTGGTACGGAGGTTCTGGAGGCCAAATTTAGGCTTTTAGGTAGGAAGTTGAAATCCAGAACTTCCAAAGTGGCATTCTCTAAAATGCTTCTCGTTGCATGTGCAGGACCCAAAAGACAGGCAGAGCTCCAGAGTCTCAATGTGTGGATGAGACAATGGTGCAAAGAAAAGGAACTGGGCAACATTCTGGGGAAGGGGGAGCTTTTCCGAAGAGATGGGCTCCACCTTAACTGGAATGGTGGCAGGCTGTGGCATTAACCTTTATGTTTATGTTTATGTTTATGTTTATTTCGCTTGATAGACCACCCTTCTGTGGTAATCAGAGAGGTTTACAATACAATAACTAAAAAAAAAAAAAGGAGAGGCACAAGGCCAGGAAAATGGAAAAAGAATTTACAATCATTGACAGAAAGGGGAGACGAGGAAAATAGGACAGTGAACGTAGAAGGAGAGACTCACACGAGAGGGGAGGGAAGATTAAAGGCCAAGGAAAAGAGGTGGGTCTTTAGGTCACGTTTAAAGTTGGTATGATGGGGTTCTAAACGAAGGGAAGTGGGGAGGGAGTTCCAGAGGGCAGGGCCTGCGAAAAAGAAAGCTGAGGAGCGGGTGGACTGGAGGTGGACACCGGAGGGGGGGTGGGGGGAAGTGTAAGGTGGTTAAGGTGAAATGAACGGGGGGTATGTCTGGGCGTGTGAAAGTGGATAAGATCTGCCAAATATTGTGGGAGATAGAGCAGCTCTTAAACTAGATAATAGGGGAAAGCCGACAGTCACCCAGGAACGCATGGTTCAGAATGATGTATCCTTGAAGGATGCTTGCAAAAGAGGTAAGTTAGGGCATCCTGATAGAGAGGTTCCAATAAAGGTCAAAGTAACCCAGGTGCCCTTAAGTACAAAGCTGAAAGATTCCAAATTACACCTGCCAACTGATAACCAGATTAATATGAATAAAATACAACTTCTAAAATGCTTGAATGCAAATGCTAAAAGTCTAAAAAATAAGGTGGGAGAGTTAGAATATATATCTCTAAATGAAAGGTTAGATATGTTTGATATCTCAGAGACCTGGAGGAAAGAGAACAACCAATGGGACACTGTGATACCTGGGTAAAAACTATATCACAATGATAGGGTAGATAAAATCAGTGGAGGGGTTGTGCTCTATGTTAGAGAGGGCATTAAGTCACAAAGGATTAAAGTTTTGCATGAAACAAAACATACTGTAGAATCTCTATGGATAGAAATCCCATGTAAAAAGTGGAAGATGATGGCAGTGTGGGTGTACTACCAACTGCCTGGCCAGAATGATCAGATAGATGATGAAATGCTAAGAGAAACCAGGGAAACTAACAAAAGTTACCACATAGTAATAATGGATGATTTCAATTACCCCGGTATCCACTGGGTCAATGTCACTGCAGGACATGCTAGGGAGATAATGTTTCTAGATGAAATAAATGACTGTTTCTTGAAGCAGCTGGTTCTCAAACCAACAAGAAGGGAAGCTATGATGGACCTAATCCTTAGTGGAACTCAGGATCTAGTGCAAGAATAAGGGTTTTTGCACTACTTGGCAATAATGATCATAGCATGATTATGTTTGATTTAATAAATGGAAGAAGGATGACAAGGAAATCTACAGTATTACCTTTTAACTTTCAAAAGGGAGACTATAATAAAATGAGGAAAATAGTTAAGAAAAAACTAAGAGGAGCAGCTGCAAAGGTTAAAGATTTACATCAAGCATGGGTGATGTTTAAAAACACTATCATGGAAGCCCAGATCAGATGTATTCCACGCTTTAAGAAAAATGGAAGGAAGTCGAAAAAACTGCCAGCATGGTTTAAAGGCGAGGTCAGAGAGGCTGTTGTAGTAAAAAAAAAAAAAAAAGCATCCTTCAGGAAATGGAAAAAGGAGCCAAATGATGAAAATGGGAAACATAAGCACTGGCAAGTTAGATGCAAGGCATTGATAAACATAGAAACATAGAAACATGATGACAGAAAAAGACCACAAGGCCCATCTAGTCTGTCCTTCCATAACAACAACTACAACAGTCCACTTTCTACCTTTAGAGATCCTCTGTGTTGGTCCCATGCTTTTTTGAATTCAGTTACTGTCCTCATCTCTACCACCTCCACTGGGAGACTATTCCACGGATCCACTACTCTTTCTGTAAAGAAATATTTCCGCATATCACTCCTGAATCTATCTCCCTTCACCCTCATCCCATGTCCCCTCATCGCAGAACTTGCTTTCAATTGAAAGAGGCTCACTCCCTGAACATTTATGCCACGGAGGTATTTAAACATCTCAATCATATCACCTCTATCCCGCCTTTCCTCTAAGGTGTACATATTAAGATCCTTAAGTCTGTCCTCATATGCTTTATAATGAAGCCCATTAATCATTTTAGTAGCAACCCTCTGCACCTACTCCATCCTGTTCACATCCTTTTGAAGGTGTGGTCTCCAGAATTGCACACCATACTCCAAATGAGGTCGCACCAAAGACTTATACAGAGGCATTATCACCTCCTTTTTTCTGCTAGCCATTCCTCTCCGTATGCACCCAAGCATCCTTCTAGCTTTTGCCGTCGCCTTTTCTACCTGTTTAGCTACTTTAAGATCATCAGACACAACCACGCCTAGGTCCCGCTGTTCTTTAGTGGACAAAAGTACTTCACCTCCTATACTGTATTGCTCCCTTGGATTGCTGCAGCCCAAATGCATGACCTTACATTTTTTAACATTAAATCCCAGCTGCCAAATTCTAGACCATTCTTCAAGCTTAGCTAGATCCCTCCTCATGTTATCTACACCTTCCTGGGTGTCTACTCTATTACAGATTTTGGTATCATCCGCAAAGAGGCAAACCTTACCCGACAGCCCTTCCGCTATATCACTAACAAAGATGTTAAAAAGAATCGGACCAAGGACAGATCCCTGGGGCACACCACTGGTAACATCCTTCTCCTCAGAGTGAGCTCCATTTACTTGTACTCTTTGTCGCCTCCCACCCAACCAATTTCTAACCCAAGCAGTAACTTTAGGGTCCATCCCTAGGCTGCTCAGTTTGTTTATAAGTCGCCTGTGAGGAACAGTGTCAAAGGCTTTACTGAAATCTAAATACACCACATCTAGAGCTCTCCCTCGGTCCAACTCCCTGGTCACCCAGTCAAAGAAATCGATCAGATTTGTCTGACAAGACCTGCCTCTGGTGAATCCATGCTGCCTCGGATCCTGTAATCCGCCGGACTCCAGAAACCTCACTATTTTCTCTTTCAGCAGCGTTTCCAATAATTTACTCACCACCGAGGTTAAACTAACCGGCCTGTAGTTTTCAACCACATCCTTACTTCCGCTTTTGTGTAAAGGCACCACATGAGCCTCTCTCCAGTCCTTTGGCACCACTCCCGACTCCAACGAGGCATTGAAAAGGTCAGTCAGTGGAGTTGCTAGAATGTCCCCAAGTTCCCTCAGTATTCTAGGGTGTATCCCATCCGGTCCCATCGCTTTGTCTACTTTAAGTTGAGCTAGTTTCTCACGAACACAGTCTTCTGAAAATTGTTCAAGATGTCCCTCGCTTCTGTTCTTATTTGTGGGTGTTTTCTGAGGTCCTGCTCCTGGTTCTTCATCTGTGAACACAGAACAAAAATATTTGTTAAGCAATTCTGCTTTATCCTTATCAGCTTCTACATATTCCCCCCTGCACCCTTGAGTCTGACAATACCACTTTTGCCCTTCCTCTTCTCACTAATATATCTGAAAAATGTCTTATCCCCCCATTTTATTGCATTGGCTATTTCCTCCTCCTATTTCCTCCTCCTGCTGATAAGGCAGGCAAAGAGAGAATTTGTAAAAAAAAAAAGCTTGCCGTGGAAGCAAAAACACATAATTAAAACCTTTTCAAGTATATTCTTAGCAAAAAAACTGTGAAAAAGTCAATTGGACCATTGGATTGATAGAGGGATAAAACGGGTGCTAAGAGAGAACAAGGCCATAACAAGAGATTGAATGAATTCTTTGCTTTGATCTTTACTGAAGAAGATATAGGGAAGTTACTCAAGCCTGAAATGGTATTTAAAGGTGATATATCAGAAGAATTGAAAGAAATATTGATAAATCTGGGAGATGTATTACTAGTTTTTGTTAAACTGAAGAGTAGTAAATCACCTGGACTGGATGGTATACATCCGAGGGTGTTAAAAGAACTGAAAGATGAGATTGCAGACCTACTATTTTTAATCTATGACTATCATTAAAATCATCTGTAGTACCTGAAGATTGGAAAATGGCCAATGTAAAGCCAATTTCTAAAAAAGGTTCTAGGGGTGATCTGGGAAAATAAAGACCAGTAAGCCTAACATCAGGACCAGACAAATTGATAGAAACCATTAGGAGGGAGGAGTAGCCTAGTGGTTGGGGCAAGGTACTTCAGGCCAGAAGGTCGGGGGTTCAAATCCCACTAGAGGACAGCAACCTTGGGCCGGAAGGACTGGGGTTTCTAGTCCCACAGGTGCTCCTTGTGGTCTTGGGCAAGCCACTTAACCCTCCATTGCCCATGTTCCCTGTAAGTATTAGTGTGTGTGTCTCATATCCCCACGTGTTAGTATCCCCCACTTGTGTTGTGACCGCTTTGATTGAAGGATAAGGCGGTATACAAAACTGTCTAAATAAATAAAATAAAAATTATAAAGAACAAAATTACTGAACATGTAGATGGTCATAGTTTAATGGGAGAAAGTCAAAATGGATATAGCCAAGGAAAGTCTTGTCTTACTAATCTGTTATATTTTTTGAAGGTGTGAATAAACAGGTAGACAAAGGTGAGCTGGTTGATATAGTGTACCTGGATTTTCAAAAAGCCTTTGACAAGGTCATGAGAGACTCTTAGCAAAATTAAAAATTCATGGGATAGGAGGCAGTGTACTATTGTGGATCAGGAACTGGTTAAAAGATAGAAAGCAGAGGGTAGGGCTAAATGACCAATTTTCTCAATGGAGAAACATGAATAGTAGAGAATGCCAGGGATCTGTGCTGGGTCCACTGCTTTTTAACATATTCATAAATGATCTGGAAATGGGAATAATGAGTGAGGTGATCAAATTTGCAGATGACACAAAATTGAATTATTCAAAATTGTTAAAACACAAGAGGATTGTGAAAAATGGCAAGAGGACCTTGATAAATTGGAAGACTAGACACCCAAATGGCAGTTGAAATTTATTATGTACAAGTGCAAAGTTATGCACCTAGGAAAGAACAGCCCAAACTATGGTTACATGATGCAAGGTTCCACATTAGGAACCACCACCCAGAAAAACAATTTAGGCATCATCGTGGATAATACGTTGAAACCCTCTGCCCAGTGTGTAGCAGCAGCCAGGAAAGCAAATAAAATGCTAGGAATCATTTATTTATTTTATTTAACAGTATTTCTAAACCGCCTTATCTTATTAATCAATGTGGTATCACAGCAAACAATCGGGTAAAGTGAGCGTGTTATTCATGCAGTGAGGGAGAAACATTGACTTGAGTGTATGTTGTGATGTGTGCGAGATTAGTTTGAGCTATGTACAACGTGCGCTATATACATTTGGGGCTATGAAACATTTTCTATACATACAGTGTTTGGAGGTATCATGTGCTGTTATACATTCTCTGAGGTTATGTGATGTGTCCATAGTGTTCTATGAACAGCATGGTCTTCAGCTGTTTTCTAAAGTCTTTGAGGTCTGTTGTTGCCCTCAAATCATCCGGGAGTTTGTTCCATATTGTTGGAGCAGCCATGGAGAGTGCTCTGTCTGTTGTGTCCTTGCGTGTGATTGAATTCACTTGGGGTGCTGACTCGGTTGTGTGTTTGTTTTCTTCTTGGACGTGTGCTGGTGTCTGGTTGTATGAGGGTGTGCAGGCAGTTGGCTGATGTGTGCTGATTTATCTTAAATAGGTTTATGATAGTTTTGTATCTGATGCGTGAACGGATTGGGAGCCAGTGTAAGTCCTTCAAGATGGGCGTGATGTGCTCCTGTCTTGCTGTTCCAGATATTATCCGCACTGCAGTGTTTTGTGCCATTTGGAGTGGCTTTAGGGCTTGTTTTGGTAGTCCAAGGTATATCGGATTGCAGAAGTCCAGAAGTGGAGTTATCAGTGCTTGACAGACGGTACGGAAGTGTTCAGGGGCGAGGAGTGGTTTCAGTCTTCTGATGATTCGCATCTTGTAGTAGGCTTTTTGGATTGTTTTGTCTATGTGTGATTTGAGATTGAGTTTATTGTCCAGGGTAACTCCGAGGTATCTCACTTCTGATCTTATTGGTATAGTAGTGCTTTGTATCTTTATATTTGGTGGGTGTATGAAGCTTTGGTTCCGAGTGATGATTAGAGCCTCGGTCTTGCCGTAGTTGATTGCGAGGTTGTTGTTTTGACACCAACTTGTCATTTGGGTAAGGCAGTATGTTATCTTAGAGAAGTCCGGGTTGTCGACTGATATCGGGGTGTATATCATGATATCGTCTGCATATATTGTGTATTGAATGTTGTTCTCTTTCATGATGTCGCATATTGGTTGGATGTAGATGTTAAATAGGAGTGCTGAGAGTGCGGATCCTTGAGGTACTCCTTGGCGGACATTTATGGGTCGGGAGGTATTGTGGCCCACCTTGACCTGTAACTGTCTTTCGGATAAGTATGAATGGAACCATTTCAAGGTGACCCCATGTATCCCAGTTTTCTTTAGTCTTTCCAAGAGCGTGTCGTAGTCCACTGTGTCGAAGGCTGAGGAGATGTCGATGAAGATCATTATGATTCCATTCTTGGTGTTGTCAATTATTCTTAGGATGCTGTCGAAGAGGTAAATCAGTAGTGTTTCGACTCCATGGTTGGGACGAAAGCTGTGTTGGTTGTCATCAAGTGTTTCATGTTTGTCGATGTGCTCCTGTAGTTGTAGTTGAACTGCTTTTTCGATGATTTTTGCCAGGAAGGGTATGCTGGAAATTGGTCGGTATGCTGCTGGATTTTTTTTGTCGAGAGTTGTTTTCTTTGTGATTGGTCTTACTGAGGCGAGTTTTAGTTACTTTGGCATGAATCCTTGAGTGAGTGAGTTGTGCACCATGTTGTGTATGGTGTGGATGAAGCTTGATTTGGTGGCTTTGACCCATGACACTGGGCACGGGTCTGTAGGAGCAGTGCTTGTGTTGATTGTAGAGATGATGTGGGATAGCTGTTCTATTGAGGGTGAGTAGAATGTGTCCCAGGATTTGGTGTGTACGTCTGTCCTGGTGGTTACGCTGGGTGTTATTCGCTTTGCGGAGTGAAATTTGTCCTTGATGTGGTCGGCAAATTCCTGTGGATCTATTTGTACTTCCTCTTCTGAGAAAGTACAAATAGATCCACTGCTGGAACTTGATGGACCTTGGTCTGACACAAATAGATCCACATCATCTCTACAATCAACACAAGCACTGCTCCTACAGACCCGTGCCCAGTGTCATGGGTCAAAGCCACCAAATCAAGCTTCATCCACACCATACACAACATGGTGCACAACTCACTCACTCAAGGATTCATGCCAAAGGAATCATAAGCAAAGGAATGGAGAATAAAACCAAGGATATTATAATGCCTCTGTATCATTCCATGGTGCGACCGCACCTTCAATATTGTGTGTAATTGTGGTCGCCATTTCTTAAAAAGGATATAGCAGAATTAGAAAAAGAACAGAGAAGAGCCATCAAAATGGTAAAGGGGATGGAAAGATATCCTTATGAGGAAAGACTTAAAAGATTAGGGTTCTTCAACCTGGAAAAGAGACAGCTGAGGGGAGATATGATAGAGGTCTATAAATTAATGAATGGAGTGGAACGGGTAAACGTAGATCGATTGTTTATACCATCAAAAAGTAGAAAAACTAGCGGACATGCAATGAAGCTACAGAGTAACCCATTTAAGACTAATAAGAGAAAATATTTTTCACTCAACACGTAATCAAACTCTGGAATTCGTTACCGGAGAATATAATAAAAGCTGTCAGTGTAGCTGAGTTTAAAAAAGGTTTGGACAAGTTTGTGGAGGAAAGATCCATAGACCATTATTAAAGAGGACACGAAAAATCCACTGCTTGCCCCAGGACAAGCATTGTGGAAGTTGTGCCCCTTTTTGGGAACCTGCCAGGTACTTGTGATCTGGATCGGCCACTGCTGGAACTTGATGGACCTTGGTCTGACACAGTATGGCATTTCTTATGGTCTTATTGTCTTATGTTAGGGGTGTAGGGAGAGATAAGAGAGGAAAGGAGTGAGGAGCGGCAGAATGAGCGCTCTTATAGGTTAGTAGAAGTTTGAACTGGATGTGGAAATGGATAGGGAGCCAATGAAGCGACTTGAGAAGAGGGATATATGAGCATAGTGAGGCTGATGGAAGATTAGCCTATTCACGGGAATAGGGAAAGAATACTGATTGGTCCCACTTTACTTGAAGAGGATTCCTGGAGTTAAGAAGGCTTATTAGGTTTTTCTGTTTCCCTCAAATTAAATGTAGCAGTGTGTAGTTTCAATACAGATAACCCCAGGTGTCTGGATTGACCTTGGTCTCTCTGTCCAATGTCCCACACCATTAATAGCCCCAGGTTAGAATCTTAAATTTAACCCTCTCTGTTACCTGAGGGGAACAGAATGTGTCTCTTGCAGACTTACTAAGCAGGGATCCATTCTATATTCCGTGTTATGATCACATACACTTCAGGGGGGTTCCTCACACCACGGATATAAGTACTAAAGGAGTCTTCTACCAGAGGCGCTAGCTGTCAGTGTGGGTCTGGCGTGCACTAAAGACATGCGTTAGACCCACTCTGACTGCTAGCATGGGGCCATTACAGGTAGCACTGCTGAATTTTGATGCTAACTGTCCATGGCGGGTTAGGATTACAAGTGGAGGGGGGGGGGGTGTTAGGGATATGCCACAGCATTCTAGGCTAAATGCTCATCACACATTATAACATCAATGCATTCCTTGATCACTAGCTTTTATTAATAGACTTTATCTTTCTTTCTCTAGGTATGCATTTTCTAACACTTCAGGAGAGGCAACCATAGTTCCCAAACCTGACTCTTCTGTAGAGATCGGACAGAGATACGGACTCAGTAACCTGGATATTTCTAAAATCAACAAGTTGTATCAGTGCGGTAAGATGTATATGCATGCTGGCATAGTGGCATCGGGATTACGCAATGGGGAACCAGGTTGCTGAATGGTTATGCTCTGGGCCTCGAATGCGAGATATTCTCTCTTTGGAACGCAGAGTCCTTGAATCATACTTCACCTGTTTCTTCTTTCAGCTGTATCCTTCAGTGATGAGGTATTTAACACCCAATGTTGACAGGTTAGACTGTGGCATCACTATTCATAGGTGAAGTATATAAGTAGCTATTGCTGGTGTGGTGCTGTGGGAGGAGGGTGGTGAGATATCAGTATACACTGATACTTGGGTTGACGTGGTCTCATAGAGGGATTTGGGAATTCTATCAATGCTTTCAAGTGGGTTACAGATGCACAGAGAAGGTGCGATTTGCACAGACAAAACATTTTCAGTTTGTGTTTGAATTTATTGGACTTCCTGATTTTCATGAGATTTTTTTCAGTTCATTGTATATTAAATTGATTTTCTTGCACACACTAAGGGGCCCTTTTTACTAAAGTGCATTAGGTTTGCTCACTTAACTAGTGCTCAGCACTAAAACTAGCATGTGTTAACTGCAAAGCCTTTGTTGTATGTGTCAGGGCGTGGCTAGTCTATTCCTCGCAGTTAACATGCAGGTGCATACCCTAGCACATGGCTCAGTTAACATGGGCACCCAAAGGATGAGCATCTGTGCCACAGCCCCCACTAAAAGACTGTGCCTCTGTCCAGCCTGCCATGCTGCCCGCTGCCCCACCTTACTCTGAAGTGGCAGTGGCTGAAGTGTCGCTTCAGCGCTGAGTCGGGCCTTAAAGTGCTCACATACATGCGTGCTCATGGCCTGCCGTTCCTGCCACCCTGTCTGACGCAACTTTCTTGGAGGGCAGGCAGGAGTGTCAGGCCAAAACTGCATGCACCTGTGCGGGTGTTTTAAAGCCTGGCATGGTGCTGATGCAGCTTCTTGGGGGGTTGGGTTAGCAATGCCGCCCTAGACGACCGTTTAGGTCACCTAGTGGAAGGGCCGGCCCTAGGTGCACCTAACTCCACCTAATGAGGCACCGACGGCATGGACCTGGTTGTTATGCCTCTATGTTGTGGTAATGTGCTGTTCCATGTTCCTCTTCTTCCTCTATCTGTCTGACTGTCTCTGTTCTCTATTCTGTCCTATTATATAAATGGCGTTCCTTTCCTATTTCTTTGAATGATGTAGTATTGTAAACCGCTCTAATGCCTCTGGCCTGAGCGGTATATCAAATTCTCAATAAACAATAAACAATAAACATACCCAATCTAATTGCAACATTGGCAGTTAGTGTGTGATATATCACCCAAACGCTAACTGCAGTATGCTCTCCACTTCTAATCTGCCCATCCACCACCCCAACGTGCGATTAGCAGTTAGCATGTGAATCAGTGTCATGCCCTTGTGGAAACAGTTACCTCGGGCCCTTGACACACTTACAGTGCACAAAAACAGGCACAAACTGCTTAGCAGACTTTAATAAAGGACCTCTACATTTTTTAAGGTGTGCTAAGGAACCAAAGGCATGCTAAGAACACACATCCCTAGAGATTATTTGGGTGGATCATTTCTGCTCTCATCTAGTTTCAGTCTGTGTCTTTCCAAGGCACTGGCACTGCCGTGATCATTGAGTAACACTCATGCCAGGAAGGGATGAGTGGACCTGTGGCAATGTTGGCATTGTCCTGTCACTGTGTACCCATACCTATGGTATTGAAGACTTAGCAGATACCAGGCAGTGGCCCGTACCAAGCTAGAATTGCGCCCTGTGTGACGGGTGACCCTGGTGCTCCGCTATCCACCCAGCTGCATGCATGAACTTGCTTTTGTCCAGTGATGACTTCAGCAGCCTTGCATACTTGCACCCTGTGTGGTCACACTGCTAGCGCAGCCCTAGGTATGGCCCTGCAGGGCAGTATGTATGTAAAAGCCATGTCCTTCTCTCCAAAGCTGTGCCTACCTCATATTCCTCTCTTGTGATTAAGAGCTAACCTCCCCCCTCCATTGATATGAGATCCTGCAGTGCTTTGAGCTCTGAGGGGTCTTACGCGTTCATCTCTCGTTCTTTCCTAGGTGTATGCAGCAGTCTTCTCTCTGGTACCACGGGATCTCTGTCCTCTGCCAACTACCCTTCCATATACTCAGCTAATTCCAAGTGTGTCTGGCTTATCCGACTCCCGGGGAATAAGGTAACTTCCTTGGGAATATAGCAGAAACAGAATTTGGAACTCTTATTGGCAGCGTCTCTTTTAGTTGCTGAAATTGATCATTTTTCTCAGTGGCACCACCTCTGAATTTGTAACCCCCCTACTAGCGTCTAACCTCCCACTTCCTTAGCTGCAGTGTTTATAGCCATTTAAAGCATAGAAGGCAGGCTGCCTATGCTGGGGGAAGGGGGTGGGGTGGGGGAACAGCTCGCCTTACAGACAAGCCAACTTTCTCAAACTTTATGCCAGTCCATTTTTTGGACGCATTCTGTTTATGGAATTTTACATCAACACATCAAGAGAATTAAAATCGATAAGACTGATAACAAATTATATTGTGACTGATGAACCTCCACCCCATCCTTATGCTGGCAATGGTTGCGTTCTTTTCAAAATACAGGACTACATGGCCCAGGTTACATCGAATGGGACTTTCTAGGTGCCCTGTTCAAATGTTATCAGTTTTATTAGGAAGGGACTTGATAAACTGAAGAGAGGGAGATGCCACACTCACTTGACAGCAGTAACGGAGCTGCACTTGATAAACTGAAGAGAGGGAGATGCCACACTCACTTGACAGCAGTAACGGAGCTGCACTTGATAAACTGAAGAGAGGGAGATGCCACACTCACTTGACAGCAGTAACGGAGCTGCACTTGATAAACTGAAGAGAGGGAGATGCCACACTCACTTGACAGCAGTAACGGAGCTGCACTTGATAAACTGAAGAGAGGGAGATGTCACACTCACTTGACAGCAGTAACGGAGCTGCACTTGATAAACTGAAGAGAGGGAGATGCCACACTCACTTGACAGCAGTAACGGAGCTGCACTTGATAAACTGAAGAGAGGGAGATGCCACACTCACTTGACAGCAGTAACGGAGCTGCACTTGATAAACTGAAGAGAGGGAGATGCCACACTCACTTGACAGCAGTAACGGAGCTGCACTTGATAAACTGAAGAGAGGGAGATGCCACACTCACTTGACAGCAGTAACGGAGCTGCACTTGATAAACTGAAGAGAGGGAGATGCCACACTCACTTGACAGCAGTAACGGAGCTGCACTTGATAAACTGAAGAGAGGGAGATGTCACACTCACTTGACAGCAGTAACGGAGCTGCACTTGATAAACTGAAGAGAGGGAGATGCCACACTCACTTGACAGCAGTAACGGAGCTGCACTTGATAAACTGAAGAGAGGGAGATGCCACACTCACTTGACAGCAGTAACGGAGCTGCACTTGTGTACTTTAGAAGGAAAATCTTTGGGCCAGGTTTGAAATTAAACGTTTTCTGCATCTTCTTCCTTTTCAGGTTCTTTTGCAATTTGCTGCCTTTGATGTCCAGTCCTCTCCCGGCTGTGTCTCGGACTACCTCCGGGTTTATGATGGAGACAGCCAGACCTCCCCTGTGTTACTGGACAGAGCTTGTGGGACGGGGCTACCTCCTCCTCTGATAGCTTCTTCCAATCTGCTCCTTGTGCAATTTGTCAGCGATGGTGCCATTGCAGCAAGCGGCTTCAAAGCTTCCTACAGCTCTGGTATATAAGTAGTAACACAGTATATGAGATCAAAAAAGAATAAACCCATCAGTCCTGCTCAGTTTTTCCTGCCTGCACCAGATGCTAGCCCAAGTACATGTCTGCTTGTAGGATATCACTGCAGAGTCCTATCATCTCCCTCCATTGTACTCTACACTTTTGGGTATCCGAGTCTGCAAGATTCTGTTTAAGTCATTTGCGCTACCTCTCCCATCCTATCTCTATCCACAGAGCTATGAATGCTTCCTTGCAGTGTCTTAGCCTTGGAAATTAAAAAAAAAATCTTGTTCTCTGACGTTGTTAGAGGAAGTGCAATGTGTATACCATAATTATCACTGTTTTGCTCCTTCTTAAAGAAGAATTAAAATGTATCACATTTCTGATATTAAAATACTTTACAAAAGCGTCTGTATATTGAGCTCATCTGAGTTCTATGGGGTACTGGACATTGAGTTCTGGAGCCATGAACATTATTTTGAGTGTAGAATGCTTCATATCTAGGGGAGAAAGTTTGGCAGCCTCCGCAGCTGTACAAAAGGGAGCTATTACAGACCCAGATATAGTCTGTCAATTAACAGCCCAGACATCACCTGTGGAAGAAAATCAGGATCCCTGTTTCATGGATGAGGTTATCAAAAGCTTCAGTGCCCTGCAAATAAATAGGAAGCCCAGCATAAACAGCTCGGCACATAAGATGCCTTCATTTAACACTCAGTCTTTACCTTGACCAAAGCTTTACATTAAGGCACCAAGTGTCTGAAAATGGTGCTTTAAGTTGAAGATGCAGATGTCTCTTTGATGACAATGTCAGCTATTAATAGCCTGGTGATGTCTCGTAGAGATTTAAGCATGAGCCTTGCGCAGTATGTCTTCCTGCGCATCTCTGTGTGTAGTGCATGTGGGCATGTATGTATGCGCGTTTCTGTGTTTATGGGGTAATGTTTGTATGTATGTGGGTGATGGGAGGGATTACCTATGTGCAAGGGATGGAGGGGCATAGAATACAAAGTTCTAAATGCAGTGGGTGCTGCCCCAGTAGAGTCTGGATGATGAGATGTACATGGTGAGGGATGAGCAGGTTCTGGGCATGCTCAGAGGTTCCGAATCAGATGAGTGTGAAGAATCTATAGATGTTTAATTAGTTCTCTCTTCTTTTCCCAGTGCCATGTGGCATCTCACTAACCACCAATACTGGGACATTCTCTTCTCCAAACTATCCTAGTGACTACCCTCCTAACCTGGACTGCAGTTATATTATCACAGCTCCAGCAGGCTACAAGGTGAGCAGGGGCCCTGGGGCAGTGTTACTCCATGGAATTACTGCTGTGTTGCTACTTGGAGTCGATAAGTTATAAGATGGACTGATGATGGTGTGCAGAGCTCCTGCAGGATGAAGCCACCAAGGACTCTAAAGCAATTCAAGCAGAGGCAGACTTCACCAGGGAAGTGCAGATTCCTAAGGCAAAAAAGTGATGAGAACATCAAGTATTGATAAAGGAGAAACATTTGGAAACCTTTAAGGATTGAAAACCTTTAAGAGCATATCTGTGTTAAAATTCTGGCCAGGTAAAGCGTTTGTCAAAGCCATTGCGCAATAGCAACTCCTAGAGGCCAGATTAGGGTTTGCTTATGAATGCTGGAGCATAACCAGTGTAAAATGATGGGGCAAACTCATTGCCTCATTTCATTGAGGAGTTCCCTCAGCTCCTGTTAGTGCCTGATGATTTTTGAATGGTGGTGCAATCGTTGATAATGCCATCTTTCGACTCTTGCAACATCATTTATCTAGGTTTGCCTAATCCTCTGATTCAATCTTTACAGTTTACACAAAATGCTGCCACTCGTGTTACTTTCAACCCAACGTTGTTAGTGTATTCAGTATATATTGTAGAGCTGCACTGGTTGCAGATTAAACAACACATATTATTTAAACGCTTGCGTATCATATCAGACACTGCATTACAATCATCCAATTGCATTATCTACATTGTCGATGCCCTCTGCACCAGTCTGTGTGCTTTGTTCAAATCAGCAAGAGCTTCCAGCTGTTTCATCTATGGTCCTTGCTCAGAAAGCCGGAGTGAAAGCACAAGCTTTTTAGGTCAATGGCCCTGTTAGTTGGAATTTAGGGCCCTTGTTACTAAACTCCGCAAAGGTTTTGCATTTAACATGCAAAATAAACACACATGAAATGCAAAGCCTCTGCATTAGCTATCGGGGGCGTGACCAGCATGTTCCAGCAGCTATTTGAAAGTGTGGTGCACTAATGCAGCAGTGCCTAATGACACCCAGAGAAGTGTTGATAGGTGAACTCGTGCTAGGTGCCACTTTGCCTCTGAGAACATGACAATTGCCCTCATGCTAGTGGCCTCCATGCCCACACTCTGCCCTTTCGCTGTTTCATGGCACAATGGCTGATTATCATGTGATTTATATTGCCCCCGTATTGGTGTTCCTGGCTGCCAGTGGCCATGCTTTAAAATGCACATTAACTGAGGAAAAGGGAGCCCTTCTTCCCTTTGGCCTCCAGCAGCAGAGTGACTACTTATGATTTTGAAAATTGTTGAAAGCATATTTGGTTTTAAGATAATTAATGTTTTACTTTTCAGCTTATGTTTTTACACATGAATGGGCATTGATTGTTTTTTTTCTATTAATTATGTTTTTGTTGTAACTTACCTATTAATGCTATGATAGGTGGTAGATAAATACGAAACATTAACATGAAACGTGAAATGAAGTCTATTGATTTAGAGTCACAGGAAGACTGGAATCTGTCAACAGGAGTCTCCCAGTCTTTTGCAACTCTTTTATTCAAAAAGGAATAAACTATGATCCCAGAGTGACCAACTGTTCTGTATTTGGGAAGACCAACAATGCAAATTCTGACGTGGAAAATGTAGCATAGCTAAAAATTTGAGGTATAAATCCACTATTCCTATTAATCGAGCCAATCTTACATCATCATTATTTCATATAAGATTGCACAAAAAACCTAGTGCAAAAAACCTAGTGATTTGTTTTCACAGGATTGAAAAAGACCTCAGTACTACAGCAGTCTGATTTGCTGCAGAACATCATGGGTCATTAAAGAAACCTCCTATATCGGCATCTCAGCATTAATTATTCTCTAAGTTACAGCAAGAAAACCAAATAAAACTTCATGTGCTTATCTTCAAAAAGACTCAGTATGCGGGCTGTTTCTTTTGAAGTGGAAATGGTATTCCCTAAGGCGGCAGTGCTGTGAGAGGTTGTCAGCATCAAGGAATTTGGAAGATTATCGCATGCATCTCGGACAGAAGCCATTGGGAAGAACACTCATATATTAAGTCTTTTTGAAGATAGGTACATGAGATTTCTTTTTTTTTACTGCTGCAACTTAAAGGATAAGTAACAATGAGACACTGATATAGGAGGGTTTATTTTTATGGCCCATGGATGTTTTGATGCAAAGCAGATATAAATTAAAAGGACTACTGTAGTACTGAGGTCTTTTTCTTCCAATAGAAAATAAATCAAATTTGCACTGTCTAGTGAAGTTGTTTGTGGTATCATCTGTGAAATAACAACAATGTAAAATTAACTTGATTAATAAGAATAGAGGATTCTTACTGCAAGTTTGTATTTGGAAAAGGCCATCTCTCACTTGAGCTAAAAAGAAGGCACATTTTCTGCTCTGTTCTGAAAAAAAAAATGTCCTGGTCCATTACATCTCAATAGAACCCTATGTCATATCCCAGTATATTCCATTGTTTGAAAATTCTCCTACCCAGAGAAGCTACATATAGCCACTGTGAGGTCTATGCTTGAAAGATTTGTCTAACTAACTTCAGGAGGTATCTGGAGTAATCTTTGGGATTTAAATGTGCCTCCCCCTCTCCCCCTGCTGAACAGGTTAATTTTGTCTGGGCAAAAAGAAACTGCAATTCCTTTGAGAATTTGCTAAAGGCACTTGAACAGTAAAGGACCAGCATACTCTACCACTATGTGACTTTGCGAAAACTGCCCTCTCCTTCCCAATCCCTAGTCTGTAATTCTCGGGGACAGCTGTGCACATCTACGGGACCGGCCCCAGAGTCAGCTCAAGGTGTTGTCGCCCTATGCAGACCTTAAGCCTTATATTCCCCTTGGATGTTGAAATCTATTGTTTGGCTTTGAATGCCTGGCTCTTTGCTGCCCCTAGAAGTTGCCATTGTAGGTGAAACCTAATTGCTTAATGTTTGGGCTGGCCCTGCACACCTGGGCTGGATGAATTGAGGTATTCTGCAGTGGAGTTAATTTTTCCAAGAATAACTTCTACAGAAGACCCCCCTCACTCCCCTGTAATCAGTCTGTTCTGCAAAGTAGTTCCAGGCTACATTTTAGAAATGTTTTTGCTCATTCAGTGTCTGAAGGTTAAACTCCTGAAAATAGGATCCTTACGCAAATGAGATGATGGCTGTCACCATCACACCTGCTCTATAATATCTCTCTCATGCTCTCTTCCATCCCAGGTCTCTCTGAAGGTAACAGACTTTGTCCTTCAGTGGGAACGTAACTGTCCCTATGATACCATCTCCATTTATGATGGACCCAGCACCAGCTCCCACCTGCTGGGTACTTATTGCGGCATCATGGTTATTGCTCCGGTAATATCTACTCACAACTCCCTGCTGCTCCAGTTTCACACTGACCGCTCCACTGAAGCCCGAGGATTCCAGGCGGCTTACTCCTTTGGTAAGTTCCCCTGAATCACCCTCATAGTAACTAAGAAAATGATGTAACCCAGATAGATTCACATAGCAGTTCAATAAAATCAATTCCAGTCATTTTTATTTTAGAACAAAGGTACTAGTGCTAAGATGCAGGGCCGTCCTTGAGGTGGGAGGAGGGAATCAAGACGATCGCCTAGTGTCTTGCACTGCCACACTAGCTCCACCCCCCTGACGCCTGGCTGAACGGGGGCTTCCTGCTTAGCATCATCACTTTGACATTTGCTAACTCCGTTTATTCTGTATCTGCCATGTGGCTGTTACAGTTGAACGAGCACAGTAGTAAAGAATACACATTGCCAATGGGCAAATACGCAGCAGTACAGACTAGGGATATGCATTCATTAGTGTGCATTGGATTCATTAGTGCACTTTAAAAGGTTTAGTGCACATGTTAACTTGAATTAACACATGCAAAGTCAATCTATGCTTGTTAAAAATTTTATTAATATGAATGTGCGACAGCCCAAAAATCAGGGAAAAAAGTCTAGAAATGACCTGAAAATGAACCAAAATATTTTTCCATGCACATCCCTATTCAGTGCTTATAAATGGAACCTTCTACCCCTGCCATAGTGTTTTCCACTGGCTATCCCTAAACTTAATCCTAACTCACACCTTCCCATTCTTCCCAGGCATGGATCCCTCCACTAGCCAGCCCTCATCTTAATCTTAACCCTTCTCTCACCCTTCAGCTAATGTCTACCTTCTATCTTATCCCTAACCCTTCCTTGTCTGCCATGCTTTTCATTCAACCCTTCTACACATTGCCTGACTTTCCTTTATCCAAATAGAAACAAAAACCCTCACTCTTATTCAACTAACATCCAAACATCAAGAGTGAACTTATAGTAGTAACTGAATCATAAAGCTATTTTTTGTCGGAAGTTTTGATGAGTTTTGACTGGAAAGTTGTCAGTTTTTTCCTGCCGGTTTGATTAAGAAGACGGTGGATTTTTTCATCTGAACAGTTAACAGCTCTTTCCTATGTCTACATTAATGTGATAAGTATTCTTCTTTAATTTTGTTATTGTGATATAGCACTGGTAAGTGTGCATATTTCGTGATTATTTATTGGTGAATTTTAACCATAGTTTGAATAAAAGGGAAGTTACGCTTCAAGAGAGGATTCCCTCCCATGGCAAAAACATCCGACAAAAAATAGCTTTATGATTCAGTTACTACTATAAGTTCACTCTTGACTTTCCTTTATGGCAAACTCTAATCCACCACTTCTGGCTTAACGTCTGTCTGTAGCCAGGCCTAGTTCTAGTCCAACCCTTACTTTCCACCCATGACATGATTCCTTCTACAGCCATCGCTAATGCCTCTATTCTTTGCACTCTACAGCTAGTTGTATCTACCAATAACCTTCCACACAAGCCTTAATATCCTTCTCTTATCAATCTCTGCCTAGTATTAACCAATCCTTACCCCTTTCAGCTGCGGAAAACCAGCTTATCCTAACCCATGGCATGACTTCTTTCCACAGCCAATCACAACGTAATACTAAGCCCCATCCCTACCCTTTCCCATGTGGAAGGGAATCCTCTAGATCCTGTGCAGTTGGCGTCATAGATGGGAATACTGGTAGTGTGAGGATAGCATCTTTGCAGGATAAATTAACAACACCTCTCCTGCTCAGTTGAAACGGCATGCTGCGGCCCTGATCTCTCATTCCTAGAACTCTTCAAAGCTACAGTCTAATATTGTTTTATCCTCATTGTCTTTTTGCAGTGCAGTGATCCAATAAGACTCTAATGTGGCAGAGACAACGCGGAATGAAACGTGACATCTTCTAAAGCTTCCTGGTGTAGAGAACAAATGATTTTATAGATTCTTTCTCCTTGCTTCTGTCTGCACCCATGCGTTTCTTTATCTTGAATCTTTTACTGTGTAAGATGTAGAATCTGGGGTCACTCTTCTACTGGTGTTTATTTTATGGAAAATCATTTTTATTCATATTCATATATAGCAAAGCTCACCCTCTCCCCCCGCTGACAACTGATAATGATTTAGTGCAGCAACAATAGTATCACAACATCCATATATAGTACCGACAGGTAAATCAATGAAAGATGAAGCAAAAAAAAGGCTCTAAAGGTCCTAAAGGTCCCACCCCCCACCCCCCCATCCCAAACCCCCCTGTCTCCCACAGCCCATCCCTCCCACCCGTACCATGGTTACCTGGGATATAGGAGCCGTGAACCTCCCCTCACGCCCTTCACTCCCCCTCTTCCCCTCCAGACTCTACCGCTGCCCCCAACTCATCCCCCGTATCGTTCAGCAGCGGGGCCCATACTTTCACGAAATCGTCCAGGCGCCACGCTCCCAGCAGGCGTGCTGTACAATGCTCCATTTAAAGCAACAGCTGCATGCGGTGCTCCCACTCTAAGGTGGTCAGCGCTGTGGACGCTACCCAGTGCCCCAGAATCGCTTGCTTTGCTGTTAGAAAGCCCTTCTCGCATAGTCGACGTTTACTCCCGGCTACCCAGGCTGAACCCTCATATGACCCAAAGAGACACCACTCAGGCGTAGGCTTCAACTGTTGCCCGATCCAGTCACCTAGCTTCCCCGTAACTGAAGCCCAAAAGGATTGTATGGCCGAACACCACCAGAATTTGTGTGCCAACGTACCCCTCCCCCCCTTACATGTCTGGCACACCTCAGTCGAGGCTAGTCCTGCCCGGGCCGCCCAGACATCATGCACATAGCCTCGCCACAAGAACTTATATTGCACTTCCTGTAACTGCGCTGATTCCGAGATGGTTGGGATACGGCGGAACGCATTCCTCAAATGTTCAACCGTACCCTCTGGAAGCAAGTCTGCGCTCCATTGTTTCTCCAGCTCAATTATCCCACTCCAGTCCTCCCCTCCACTTAGTTCTCTCCCTAGGGTACCCACTGTAATTTTCCCCTCAAGGGCCTCAAAATGTTTCAGCAGGCTGTGCGAGGCTCCGAATTGATCCCCTGCCCTCCGACGCCACAGACTTTGCACAAAGTGCCGAGCCTGCAGATAAAAGTAGAAATCATGTACTGGGAGTTGATACCGTCGCCACAGTGATTGAAACGAGTCCAATCCCAGCGAACTCTCCATCCGCAGGTGTCCTACATACTCGAGACCATGCTGCCCCCACGTCTTGGCCGCCAACCCCTGCTGTCCCGGTGGAAAGTCACTGTTCCCCCGCAGTGGGAGACAGTCAGAACATCTCCAATCAATTCCCTTCCACTGGCACAAGAATCTCCATGCTTGGAGAAGTGTCCCTAGGTATCCAGACCCTCTCCACCCCGCAGGCAGCTCTCTGCTGGGCTTATGTAACCAATACATTCTATGACATGGTGATGATAACAGCTCAATCAATTCTATCGGAACTATGTGCGCAGTCCCGGCCACTAAGTCCCTTAAAGGTCTCAGCAGACTAACCAAATTATACTCACGCAGGGCTACCAAGCCCGCTCCTCCTGCCTGCAGCGGCCGCAACAGAGTTGGGAAGGCAATTCACGCCTTCTTCCCCCTCCATAGAAATCGCGACAAGTGTTTATCCAAAAGTTTTAAATCATTTCTCCGCAGCCATATCGGGGCATTGCTCAATAAATAAATCCATCTCGGCATCTCAACCATTTTAAACAAGGCTATCCTCCCTTTCAGCGAGATAGGCAAATCCCTCCACCTCCGCAGCCTATCTATGGTTTTACTTAGCATAGGTTCTACATTCGCCGAGTACAAATTTCTGAGCTCACCAGGAATCTGTATACCTAAATAGCGAATCTCGCGTTCCGCCCACACTAACGGGAAGGGCTCGCCCCAACCTTCTGTCAAGTTCCCACCGATGTCCAACCCCATCGACTTAGTCTTATTTATTTTAATCCAGAGAACTCCCCAAACAGTTCAATCACCGCTAAAGCAGATTGTAAAGAGCTCCGTGGGCTCCTCTTGGTGCTTATTTTAAAATGGTGGGAAATGGAACAAATGGCCTAGACTACCTGGAATTCTTCTGGTGTTTAAGAGGCACCATGAATGAAGCTGTTCTAGGCACCATGAATGAAGCTGTTCTGTACATATGACCTAGATTGGCCACTGTTGGAAACAGAATACTGGGCTTGATGGACCTTGGTCTGACCCAGTATGGCATATCTTATGTTCTTATGTTCTAACTGTAACTTTAATATGAGAGGGAAGCTACTGCTGTGGTAGTGGGTGAGGGATTACAGAAATAAAACATAGAGCTCTTTATCGTGTGCCATTTTATTTTCTGAGTTGAATGATACAAAGAAAATGTAATGATGGACAGTGACGTGTCTTCTGATGTGCAGAACAGAGGAATCTTAAGCAATGTTAAGTTGGCTCGGGCGAGTACTCTACAGTGTTATGTGGAAGGTCCCCATTCGAGGCCCACTGCCCAACTCGGGTGCTGTGGAGTGTGAGCAAAATTGTCTACATGTAAGACTCCATAACATTCTTGGTGTAGTGTAATAATACGCAAGACCTACATCCAACAGAAAGTTAGATGTCAGCTATTTGAAATATGACTGTATCATCAAATGTTACAGAAATACATTCCTTCTTAATCCTGCTAAACTACTGTGAATGTATTTTTGCAAATTTGTCTACTTAATTCATGAATCTCTTGCTTAGAGCACTGAAAACTGATAAAACCAGTTTATTTTACATTTGTAATGAGCATTGACAGAAGCCAAAAGCAACTCTTCTGCTGACTGAGACATGAGTGCTTTGGTAAAGTTAATTTCTTCTTAACCCTGGAATTCACCAGAAAAAGACAATATGGCCTATCTAGTCTTGCTTCCCTATCAACTACTATAGTCTCTTTATTTCCTTTAGAGATCCTCTGTGTTTGTCTCATGCTTTCTTGAATTCAGATACTGTCCTGGTCACTACTACTTCCACTGGGAGACTATTCCATGCATCTAACACTCTTTCCATAAAGAAACTTTTCTGTATATTACACCTTTATCCCCTTTCACCCTCGTCCTATGTTCCCTCATTGCAAAGCTTACTTTCAATTGAAAGAGGCTCTCCTCCTGTGCATTTATGCCATGGAGGTATTTAAACATCTCTATCATATCTCCTCTATCCCCTCTTTCCTCTAAAGAATACATATTGAGATTTTTAAGTCTGTTCCTATATGGTTTATAATGAAGACCACTGAACATTTTGCACTGACTCCATCCTGTTTATGTCTTTTCAAAAGCGTGGTCTCCAGAACTGCACACAATACTGCAAATAAGGTCTCACCAAAGACACTATCACCTCCTTCTTTCTGCTGGCCATTCCTCTCCCTATGCACCCAAGCAACCTTCTGGCTTTCGTTTTTGTCTTTTCTACCTGTTTAGCCATTTCAAGATCATCAGAAACAAACATACCCAGGTCCCACTCTCCTTTTGTGGACAAAAGTACTACACCCCCTATACAGTACCACTCCCTTTGATTTTTGCAACCCAAATAACATGACCCTGCATTTTTTAGCATTAAATCTCAGCTGTCAAATTCTTGACCATTCTTCAAGCTTAGCTAGATCCCTCCTCAGATTTTGGTATCAGCCACAAAGAGGCAAACCTTACATGACAGCCTTTTCACATTATCACTAACAAAAATGTTACAAAGGATTGGACCAAGGACAGATCCCTGCGGCACACCACTGGTAGCATCCTTCTCCTCAGAGTGAGCACCATTTGCCTGTATCCTTCATCAACTCTCACTCAACCGATTTCTAATCCAGTCAGTCACTTTAGGACTCAGCTAGTACCCACTTCCTATCTCTCTTGCCATGTCCACCTCAAAAGGCTTGCACCTCCAGGCCTGGCCTTTGTGGGGTGCTATGCTGCTGCCCCTAGGCTATGGGGATACAGCACCTAACCTAAGAATGATTTTTATTCTCCGAGTGATATTTGCTGCCTCTATTCTTAATCTTTTATTTCCATAAAGTATTCTAACATACCCTCTAATGAAACGTATTACAGGATTTACCGAATTTCTCACAGGCAGTAACATCTATTGAGGATGTAATAAAAGTTGTTAGTGTAGCTGGGTTTATAAAAGGTTCGGGTAAGTTCCTGGAGGAAAGATTCATAAACCATTATTAAAGAGGACCCAGGAAATCCACTGATTACCCCAGGACAAGCATTGTGGAACCAAGGTACCTTTTTGGGTTTTTTTGGGAATCTGCCAGGTACTTGTGACTTGGATTGGACACTGTTAGAAACAGGATACTGGGCTTGATGGACCTTGGTCTGACCCAATATAGCATTTCTTATGTTCTTATGAACCAACAGAAAAATAACTGAAGATGATATTTTATAGGAAACATCAAGATCCATGTTCATCTTTAGACAGATACGAAGGATGTGACTATACTGGACCTCATAGCCAGAGAAGCCCGGTAATGCTCACATAGTTCAGGTCTACAGACAGTCCTATATCATAGACCAGTAGTAGAAGGAAGGAACTGGATTTATAGTGTGAGAGAAGCTATAGGAAACAATCACAGTCCCTGTTAAGAAACCACAATGCTGGCAGATTTCTAGTAAGTACGGGTCCTACGAGAAGACCCATATTTCATTATTGCACCAGAGCTTTCTCCATTCTAAAGATGGCAGCCCTGTAGACCACATAGAGCCATTCTCCAGACAGGGGACCTACATGGTCTCAAATGCTCAGGTGTAACACCACCTCTGGACAATATCTGTACTAGGGCTAGATGATGAATGGATGTGGCCCCCTGTGAAGTTTTTTACATGCCAAAAATATTTTTTAAAATTACTTCCTAAATGCAGTGGCACAGTAGGAAAGCTCTTGTCTATGTCCACTGCTAGCCATAGGTGTATTTTAGGGTGGACATGGGGTAGCAGCATCTCCCTCCAGATGGCATGGGTGTTAATACTGAATTGGTTTCCCTACCTCCACTGCTAATATGATTTCATGACCCTTTGACTCCCACAGTAAGAAGACAAACTACACTTACGTTGTCAGTCTCACCTCAGACAAGCTGTGCCACATCAGTGCGGCTGCCTTTGGGGGGCTGGAAACGGGTGGTGCAGTGTTATCATTGCTTTCCCACGAATATCCCAACTTAGACTCTTTCCTCCCTTCACCCCTCTGCACTTATTTCAGCTGCTAGTGCTGCAGGACAGGAAAACACGCAGCGGTGACCAGGCCACAGGAGGACATCCCATCCTTCAGTCCAAAGCATCTCTTGCTCTTCATTAAATTGCTCAAAGTGGATACCCGAAACCGTGACCTCTTCCTCCTCACCAGGTTGTCAAGAGGGTCCCCTTACCCATGCCTGCTCTTTCTTCTTAGCAGGCCAGTTGGAAGGGATCCTCTGGCTTATGACATCGTCAATGGAATAATGCAAGGGAATCTCTTGCCCAAATTAATTCTCCCTTCTCAACAAGCTGCCACGTGCACCTTTATTCTTGTCTCTTTTTGTAAAGAAACACAGTAGTTTTGTGGGAAAGCTATATTTTTTTAAAATTAAAAATACAGCATTTACTCTGTCTCTTTCAGAAGGAACCCCAAACCTCAAAAGTAGAATAGTAAGACATCTGCACACCAAGGTATAGTTCCTTATTAGTATATATTATATAAACAAGCAGGGAGGGGGGGGGGGAGGGTCCTGTAACCAGACATTGATTAAGAGACAGCACAAGGGTGCTGGTGCCTAGGTTTTAATTCTGGAAGAAATATGTTGCATTGAATCCTTGGAACTCCAGGACCTCATCACTGTGGAAAGTGAGAATTAGCGAGTTGCCAGTGGACAGCATAGGGAGCATCCCGTAGTAGCCACAGTACTTGCCCAAGGAGCCGTTTGAATCTGAGATAGTCAAGTAGTCATAAGTACAATCATTGCCGTCTTCCAGCTCAAAGGAATTCATACTCAGGTATATCTGTGTGGATGTGAAAAGGACACATTGATTGGTCTGATGGAATGAATGAAACCCACCAATCAGATGAATGCATAGGAAAAGGAAGGGAAGAAAGATGATAGAGTCTCTCTGTTGAGACCTCCTTTGGAGTACTGTGTGAAGTTCTAGAGACCACATCTTCGAAAGGATATTAACTGAGCGGAGTCAGCCCGGAAGGTGGTGAGTAAAATGAGAAGCAATCTTCATCCTAAAGCACGTAGAGACAGACTTAAAGATCTAAACATGCATACCCTTGGGGAAAGGTGGGATAGCGGAAATATGACAGAGACATTTAAATGCTTCCAAAATGTAAATGAACAGGATCTGGGCCTCTCTCAATGAAAAGGAGGCTCTGGAACAGGGGGTTATAGGATGAGGGTGAAAGGGGATAGACTCAGGAGCAATCTAACACAATCTTTCTTTACAAAAAGGGTAGTGGATGTGTGCAACAGCTTTCCAGTGGAAGTGGTGAAGACAAGGACAGTATCTGAATTCAAGAAAGCATAGAGAAAGCACTAAAGGTCTCCAAGGGAGAGAAAGAAATTGTAGAGACTGGGCAATTGGATAGGTCATTTTGGCCTTTTTTCTGCCAGCATTGTCTACTGTATGTTTCTATGTATCTAAGGCTGGCAAATACATACATAGCCTTACATTGAATTAAGCTATAGGAGTAAGTGAACAGACAAAACCTTGTTTCAGTGGTAAAACCCCACTCTTAATACAGATTTCCCTCTAAATATAAAGTGGTTCTCCAATGCTTTATTTATCAGTGGCCGAAATAAAAGGTTAGTAAGTACCAGCAGTAATTTGTCATTATTTTGGAACTTTCCCCTAGAAAGGGTTAAAAGAGCTTTACAATCCCAGAGACTGAAATAAAAGTCCCGGGGCCAAAATGTCTGGCGGGATTACCGCAAGACTTCCCATAGCACATAGCTAGGACTGTTGCTATCAGAGCAATGGCTTCTGGTAGCACATGACAGCCTGGCAAGCTCCACTTCTTGGCTGTCTTCAGATATTTTATTATAACGTTATTTCCCCGCTCATTGTCCTTCTACTTTCCCTCCCTCTGTTTTTAAGAACCAGTTCACTTGCTAGTTACAGGTTGGATAAATGAGATTAAAATTCACAAGTACCCTGCATTCATAATTTCATCATCTCTTGCCCCAGAGTGATGGAGCCCAGTGTGTGAGTCTTAAATTTAATTGCATCTCACCTTATATCCGAGGGGTGCAATGATGGTCCAGGTGCAGTCAACAGAATGTGGATAAACAGAAGGGAAGTTTGGTGAGGTGACAACTCCTTTGGTGCTGGTGAATGTACTGCCACAATTCACTGGGAAGAGCAAAGATGTATTAAGACATGATATGACTGACTTGCAAAGACAGGGCAGGTGCTCAGGCCTTCAGTATCTCATAGGGCCCGATATTCAACAAAAGAGCCCTAAGTTAGGCTCCCAAATTTGTGTCCTATTTTCAACCATATTTAGGAGCCTAATTTCAACTGAAAATTCATCCTCATTAGGAGCTTAAAATTTAGGCACCTAGTGCTGAAAATCAGTGCTAAGCTAACTTTTCCCCCCACCCTGAATCTGCCCCTGTTGCTACCTACTTTCTATTCTCCTAACATTTGGGGGACAGGGAGGATATTCAGCGGTGCCTTTTAGCTCTCACTGCCGAACTGTGACTCCGGATATTCAATGCCAGGGCCCTATCGGGCCACTGGGATTGAATATCCGGGACGGCTGAATAGCGCTGCTCCTAACTGGGCAACAGCGATGTTCAGCTAATGCCCAGCTAGCTAAAGCAGTGAAAGTTAGGCAAGCCTTTCGGGTGCGAAACTCACCCCTAGCCAATTACCCCCAGGTACTGCCTCTGCTCAGTTCCCAGAATGCTTTGCCACTAGCTGGCCAGCATCAGGGAATTTAGGAAGGGAGGAATTGAGTGGTTGAGGCAAGTTGCCTAGGGCCAGAGGTTTGAATCCCACTGGAGGACAGCAACCTCAGGTAGAGGGACTTGGGTTTCTAGTCTCACAGGTGCTCCTTGTGGCCTTGGGCAAGTCACTTAACCCTCCATTGCCTCAGGTACAAAAACAGATTGTGAGTCCTTCCAGGACAAGGAAAATATATGCTGTATCTGAATGTACACCACTTTGACCCAGTGAAAAGCGATATATAAGCATTGCTAAATAAAAAAAAAAATTAGTGATGGCATCCAGAGATATTTAGTAGCGCTAATACCCCTGAGCTAGTCGCCCTGAATATCCCACTAAGTACCATTTAGGAAGTTTACAGGTCTGTAAACTACCTAAATGACTTTGAAAAATCCTCCCTAGGATTTTAATGACATTTTAAGAGAAAATTTAGGCACACAGCCTAGAAATATTTTCAGAGGCTAATTTAGGAGAATAAATGCTTTGAATATTGGTCCGTGCAGAACGCTCTGTCTTTTCTGAACTCCATTTTTCAATGAACATTTCAGTTAGTAATTGCTCTACCAACTCATTCTCAAAGCACGGCAAAAAAATGCAACGAAACTGACTCTTGCCTTCTGAGAGTTCATCCATGTTACCGCCGTGCTTCTTTAAACCTTCTAGAAACCTTGTGACACACCTGAGCAGTGGTGTAAATTCAAGTGAAGCAGCCTTCTGGAAGAAGGGGCCCACTTTTAGGCACTCCTAGATCTACTGAAACAAACTCCCCCACCCTTATCTGGGGGACCCTTGCTGGAGTTTTGGAGGTCCTTAATTTGAACTCAAGCTACTGCATCTGAGATCTTTAAAAAGCGTATACATCCCATCCCTATTCAAATACAGACTCCAGCATGATCTGTGGAAATATGATGAAAAGATCTGATAGAGCCTTAGGGTAATACCTGAGCTATAGGACGCACTGAAGAAGCTTGACAGATTAGTGCCGTCACTGAAAAACTCCAGCAGCATGTTGTAGCCAGAAGCTACGATTGCAAAGTCCTGCCTCACTCCACAAACCATGGCCAGTAAAACAGGGGATGTCCTGCTGTCTCCATCGTAAACTGTGATGTAGTTGGAGGAGCAGCCTGAGGAGGACTGGATAGAAAAGGTATCAAATTTCAGGAGAACCTGAAAGGGAACAAAATTGAGGCCAAGCATTAGAATGTGAAGAACCTTGATATGTCGTACGAGCACAGCCCCTAATTGTCAGCGGCCACTCAGGGGTAGATTCTTCGATAATAGCAAGTCCTACAGCAAGCCTTCTGAAATCATTTGGCAATTATGCAATACATTTACATAAATGTAAATTATTTTGCATGCCAGACTGTGTAGAAACATAGTAAGTTATAAAAATGATGGCAGATAAAGACTGTACAGCCCATCCATAAGAGCCTGATTTTTGAAGGCAGTTACATGGATAACAGTCCATATTATTATTATTTTTTTATACCGCGCTCTTTAGAATCAGTGCGGTTTACATGTATACTAACAGGTACTTTTTATTCCCTTGTCCCTGAAGGGCTCACAATCTAAGTGTACCTGAGGCAATGGAGGGTTAAGTGGCTTGCCCAAGGCCACAAGGAGTGGCCATGGGACTAGAGACCCCAGTCCCTCTGGCCTGAGGTTGCTTGTCTCCATGGGGGAATTGAACTCCCAGCCTTCTGGCCTGAGGTAACCTGTCCCAAGCACTGAGCCGCTCCTCCCCTGTAATGCCTTAACCAGGATTTTCCAAAGGCACATACATGGGTAGCGCCTTTGGAAAATCCCCGTTAAGTCCCTAATGCGCCCAGATGCAATCCTCTTAGCATTAGGGCGTAGTCAGGGCATTCTGGGGTGGGGCGGAGGCCGGAAATGGCACTAAGTGGGGAGCAGTGATTTTCAATGTTGCCCGCTTGGCGCTCTGTGCTTTAAACCCCTCACCTATCTTTAAGGTGCTGGGGCTAAACGGGCAGCATCAAAGGTCGCTGCTACCCACTTAGCTTTGGCAGCTGCCGGCCTGTGTGGTGTGACCCGGATTTTCATTTCCTGCCTCAATGAAAATCAGGCCCTAAGTTCTGAAGTCCTTTCCTGTCTCTCAGAAATCCTCTATTTGTCCCACGCTTTCTTGAATTCAGATACAGTTTTCATCTCCATCACTTCCACTGCAAGCCTCTTCTATGCATCCACCACCAATTCTGTAAGGAAATATTTCCTCGGATTGCTCCTGAGTCTATCCCCTTTCACCCTCATCCTATGTCCCCCTCATTGCAGAGCTTACCTTCAATTGAAAGAGGCTCTCCTCCCATGCATTTATGCTGCAGGGGTAGTTAAACGTGTCTATCATATCTCCCTTCTCTCACCTCTCTTCCAAAGTGTCTGTATATATTCAGATCTTTAATTCTGTCCTCATATGCTTTATGACAAAGTTCACTGACGATTTTGGTAGCCACTCTCTGTGCCATCTCCATACTGTTTATATTCTTTTGAAAGTCTGGCCTCCAGAATTGCACACCATCAGGTCTAGCCCCAGAAATGTTTCACGGTGTTCACACCCTAGGCAAAACTCATATCTTAATCTGTCCCCCTACCTGCTGTCAGAATGCCCTGCTTTTTGCCTCCTTTCCAGAAGTTGCTGCCCTAGGCAACTACCTAATTTGCCTGGTGGTTGGACTGGCCCTGAAGACTTATATAGAGGCACCTCCTTCTTCCTGTGTAGTAGCTGATAAGAATGCAATAAATAATACCCGGAGTCAGGCAAAGATTCAAGCCAATTTAATGTGCACAGACTCAGATTGCAGTAGCATTCAAAATGGTCTGAGCACAGAGCTCAGAAAAATGACAGTTTATATACTTTTCTTCTCCAGTCTAATACAGGCAAAACTCCTCATTGGCCACAGTGGCCCACTTACTCTCATCCAATAGACATCTCTGACCGGGCCCAGGACTCGCTCCCCCTGCTTGGGTCTTACTAGCCACGGGTCAGCAATTAGACATAACACTAAACATAATACTTTTACTACAGTATATTTTGCTACTTCTGCAAGGTCAGTTAGCTTGCAAAGATAGTGGAAGGCATATCAGAAGCATTCTTAACAAAAGCAAAACAAAGCGAGGCCAAACAAAGCAAGGTTAAGACGTATCTCTAGCCTTGGCTCAAAACACTAAACAATCTTCATAATGCTAGACAAAACATTCTTATACTGTTCAGTTTCTCTGCTATATTTTCATCCTAATTACGAGGTCAGTGCACAATCAGCAAAGATACAGTGGAGGACATTCCTACTAAAGCAGACATCTGGCTTACCTAAACAATAAACAGTAAGAAAGTATTTAATTCTCTTATCTCCAGGAAAGCAGAACATGTTATCAAACCAGAATAGAACAGTATGTCTTTCTAACAGCTAACAGCATTCTGTAATTTTCCAAAATCAGCAATAACATTTTAAAGCAGGAGAAAAAGGGCTTCAGACCTAGCTCTGCTACATGCTAGGCCATCGCCTATCACACCTGCAGGCCATTCCTTTCCATATGCACCCAAGCATCCTTCTGGCTTTCGCCATTACGTTTTCTACCTGTTTGGCAAACTTATCATCATCAGAAATAATCACACCTAGGTCCTGCTCTTCTTTCAGGGACAAAATTTTCCCCTCCCCCCCCCCCCCCCCCCATAGCATACTATTCTCTTGGGGATTTTTTTTTTTTTAGCCCAAATGCATGACTGCATTTTTTAGCATTAAATCACAGCTGCCAAATTCTCAACCATCTTCAAGCTTTGCTAGATCCCTCCGCATGTTATCTATACCTTCCTGGGTGTGTACCCTATTGCAGGTTTTGGTATCATTTGCAATGAGGCAAGTCTTACCCGTTAGCCCTTCCACAATACCACTAACAAAAATCTTAAAAAGAATCGAACCAAATCCCTGTGGCACACCACTGGTAATAATATTCTTATCCTGAGTGAACTCCATTGTCACCTGTTGTCGCCTCCCACTTAACTAGTGTCTAAAAGAGTCGATCACTTTAGAGTCCATCCCTAGGATGCTCAATTTATTTATAAGTCAATGGCTTGCTGAAATCTAAGTACACCATATCCAGTGCGCTCTCTTAATCCAAGTACTGGGACTGACAGTTAAAGACCATCCAGTCAAAAAAATAATCAGGTTCATCAGACAAGACCTACCTCTAGTAAAAGCATGCAGCCTCAGATCCTGCATCCACTGCATTCCAGAAACCTCACTGTGCTCTCTTTTAGCAGCATTTCCATTAATTTACTCACTACAGAGGTCAGACTAACCGGCCTCTAGTTCCCAACCTCCTCCTTATTCCCGTTTTTGTGAAAAGGACTAAAATGCAATGTGTGCCTTTGAGTCAATGCTGATTCCTGGTGACCCAGCAGCTCCTGGGTTTTCTTGGCAGTGTGACTGTTAGTAGATTGCCAGGCCTTTCTTCCAAGGCAACGGAGGGTTAAGTGACTTGCCCAAGGCCAGTTAGTGGGAATCAAGCCCTGGTTGCTAGCATGCTCCAATTAGCCCAGAATGTCACTGCCAGAATCATAACCAAAGCACACTTAACTGACCATATCACACCTATCCTACAAAATCTCCATTGGCTCCCAATAGCAAGTCACTCAAAATACAAAATGATAATTGCAACATTCAAACTACACAATAACATTGCACCATCATATCTGTCATCCCTTATAACTGCTCAGCTCAACACCAGAAACAGAAGGAAACGTAAACTGAACCTCCTCAACATTCCCACCACTACACGTAAAACCAAACAGATAATGAGCAACCGAGCATTTACCTTCACAGCCCCAGTAATTTGGAACTCGCTGCCAGACTCACTACGATCACTCAAAGACATACAAACATTCAGGAAGGAATTAAAGACTCTACTCTTCATTGAACACTACAGCAACCACAACACTACCAGCACCCAATCACCCCCCCCCCCCCCAACAGAAGGCATAGTCTAATCAGAGGCAAAACTACATACCTCACAAACTCCCCAAAAGCATATTCAGCACCTGATCGGTATAACAATCATTAAAAAACTGCTACAATGTTGCTTTATGTCTCAATGTAAATACTTAACAAGATACAATGTACATAGTTAAGTTGTTACAATGTAGATAGTTATACTTAGTTCTGTGTAACTTGTTATGTTCTATGTAAACTGCCCCTGATCTCTGGAAGGGGCGGTATAGAAAACTGTCCAATTAAATTAAATAAAACAAATAAATTAATGCTGTTCTAACCCTAGACTTCTCCACTCAGCATGCACCAGTCCTCTGGGACCACTCCTAGCTCTAAAGAAACATTGATAAGATCAGACAACAAAGCTTTCACACCTTCCCTAAGTTCCTTCAATACTTTTGGATTATCCCAGGTATCAATATGGAAGAGAAGTGGAAGAGGAGATCTCAGAGATGGTGAGTAAAGGAGGGAGGGAAGATTCGGCATAGGGTGGAGGGAAAGGGAATACATAGGTTTGGGTAGTTCACGCAGCAGGGATTGTTTCTTAGGTGTATCTGCATGGCATTATAAACAGTGCATCTGGTAGTACTATAGAAATGGTTATTAATAGTAGCGTTTTGCATGTGTTAACTATTAAGAGTATGCTGAAACAACGAGAGCAATTTAGCTTGCATTAAGGACATTTAGGGGTATGTTTACTAAACCGGGCTAACGGTTAACCCGGGCTATCTGCAACAAGGTCCCATTGAATAATATGGGACCTAGTGGCAGATAGCCCGGGTTAACCATTAGCCCGGTTTAGTAAACATACCCCTTAGTGTGTCAGCATGGCAAGACAAAAACAAGAGCCCTCTTTTCCCTGTCAGTGTCCATTGTCAACATGGAAAAGAGAGGGGATTTAAGGGCACCTCCCTCTTCACACTCTCCAGAGGTTTGTCTGGCAAAATGAGCACTTTTCTGATGCCCCTTTGTGCCTGGAGCAGGTATAACCTTTGACACCGCTTCGGACATGCAGAACATTTCTGAAATTGGGCGAGGACGTCCAAATTCTTGGGATTTCCATGGACGTGCCTACACTATGCCCCAGTGTCTACTTGGACATCCTCACATTGAGGATATTTTTGAAATCACTTCTAAAATGATTCTGGGGACGTCTCCATGCTTTGAATATTGTATGCCCTTTTTTGGATGTCCAAAGTACGAATAGGGCTTCTAAAATAATCTCCTTTATGCACATATGCTGCTATATACCTGCAAAAAGCCTTTATGAAATGACCCCCTAGGGGGGTGGCACCTGGAAATGTCTCCATCATATCTCTAAACCTTTAACTATAGGAAATTCATGAAAAGTGAATTCAAAATGGTTCTGGGTGGGTAACATGGCAGGAAATTACCACTAATGTCAGGGATTGCCCAACAACCTGGTGCCTGAGCTATGGAGCATGTTTACTAAAGGTTAGCACGTGTTAAGTTCCATTTTGCCCATAAAAATAAAAGGGCCATGGATTCTTAGCATGCATTCGTTTCATTAACATGCATTAAAACCTTGTGTAAACATCCTCCTATGATTTTTCATAACATATTCATACTGCCAACAGTGCCTGTGAGCAGCTAATAGCGTAACTAACACCAAAGTTGATTGCACTATGCTTTTCATTGCAATACTGCCCCCTCCTTGCTTCAGTCGCCAGTAAATTAGAAGACTCAGACCATCCACACAACCACACCTGCTCTGATGGGATTCGCACCAGCCACAGACAGCTGCCTCCGCTCCAGAATGTCAGGGGGAGGCTGAAGGCAAAATTTCCAGTAGGATCACTGAGCAAAGTCCGGCAGAGGTCTGGAAGAACAAGGGTTAAATAAAGCAGTGGTCTCAGGGCCAGGCAAGAACTAGAAAATGGAGTTACTTACCTGTAACTGGAGTTCTCCGGGGACAGCAGGATAAGTCAGCCACACTTGGTGACGTCATCCGACGGCGCCGAGACGGAAGTACTCTCCATAGCTCAGAAGGGCTTTTAGCCCTTCTGAGCATGGGCCAACTGGCCCCACCCCCCTGCCCGCCCCTAGCTAGCCAGTATGTCACTAGCTGAGCCTTTTGCCGCTAGGAGGCGGGCACCAGGACGGAGGCTGACCCCATCCCAGGGGAGGTGGGCAGGTATGTGTGGCTGACTTATCCTGCTGTCCCCGGAGAACTCCAGTTACAGGTAAGTAACTCCATTTTCTCCTAGGACAAGCAGGATGAGTCAGCCACACTTGGTGCCTCCCAAGCTGACATGTGCAGTGGTGGGAGGGGGAAGCCAAGAACCTTCTTCAGGTCAGGCATGCGCCTTAGTGCAGCATGCTGCATGTTGCAACCAGGACCTGTAGGCATGTAGTGACGATGTACGCATGTGCAGTAGCAACGTCGTGAGAAGGTCCTGTTACCAGGCACTGTGCGACGGCTTGCAGTCATGATGTACGCATGTGCAGATGGTGAAGTTACAAGGCACTTCAGTGGTGCGGCCCCTCGGGCAGTAGCGGTGTGGAAGTCACTGCCCTGAAGCGGCAGTGGCAGGCTACCAGGCACTGTGTGACGGCTTGCATTCCTGGTGTACGCGTGTGCCAATGGTGAAGTTACAAGGCACATCGGTGGTGCAGGCCCATCGAGCAGTCGCGATGTGGGAGTCGCTGCCCTGAAGCGGCAGTGGCAGGCCCGTTGGGCAGAAGTGTGGGAGACACCGCAATGACGAAGCAATGGCAAGGATCGCTGGTGCAAATGGTACCCTTTTTTTTTTTTTTTTTTTTTTTACGTGCAGTCATCTCTGGAGCTTGTTACCGGAGGATGCTGCAACCGTTGGTGTGGCCGGATAGGGGATAACAGGGACTGGTAATCGCTGCTCGGCCTGAAACCAGTATCGGAAAGCTGTGTCTTTGGAGACCTGTCCTAGATTGGGCACTGTTGGGAACAGAAGTTTGACCCAGTATGGCGTACCATCCAGTCTTGTCACTAGTGAGGAGATCGGTGGTCCTTGGTCGATCGGTGCGCAGCATCGGCTACGCTAAGACAGAGAGACAGAGGTCAATCACTAAGCCCATGGGGCCCGGCCAGGCGGCATGTGGGGTGGCAGACCAGATCATTAGGGCTGACTGGTCAAGGGATTCCTGACCTTATCCTTCCTTTGGATGGTGTGTACTGTGATAGTTCTTGTTGCAAGGTCTTGGTGGCCTTGCATGAGCCGGACGTAGGGAGGGCCTCTGGGATGGATGCGTGTATGTGCATGCCAAGAATGGCTTGGGCCCTTACCTATATCTGAGCCCTTTCCTGCATACGGGAAGCTGGCAAGGCGGTTGCCTGTATCCGGGTAGATGGTTGATTATCTGATTGTGGGTAGTCAGCAAGATGATCCGCCCAGGCCAGGAGGAGTGCCAGTGTGACTTGGGCATGGATAGACTGGATGCAGGAGTCATCCCTAGGGGTGTAGTCAATTAGGACTGGGCACTGCTCAGTGAAGATACTGGGCCTGCTAGATATCTATCCCAGGCCATCGTGTTGTGATATGGGAGCATGATGTCAGAGCAATGGCTTGAGGATGCTTGCGCCATTGAGTCATGCAACGATAGGCACGGGTCGTGTAGGTGGGTAAGGACCACAAGGGCAGGTCTGGATCACAACCTGTCAACAGGGTCACAACCTGTCCACCGTGTCAGGCTGTTGGGGACAAGGCGCACTGGTGCCGGACAGACAGTCTGCAGAGAGCTTGACTGACGGAGAATGCCTAAGGGTTGAGCTCCCACATGATTCAGAGGGGGAAGGCCTGACAGGAGCGTCCGTTCCCTCGCCATCCCGACTGTGGGGATGCATTGTAATACCTTAATATGGTCCTCAGCATTGCTGCAATGTGGCAACGTGTTGTAATTCCCCAATATAGATCTCAGCCTGGTCTAGCATCAGTGACTTGCTTGACAGATACACCTGCCTTGTGCATGCTGAGGCAGGGTGCTGCCCTTGAGATGAGCATGAGGAGATCCCGACTGGGGATCCCAGGTTGGCCATGAGCCTGTCACTCAGACCTCTGCATCCTGTGACATTGGCTTAGTGCTACAGAGCCTACTGGGGCAGGTGCTCTCCACAGGGGGGAGAAGATGACCCACCTCGCATGAAGATGACGTTGTTTCACCCAGTTACGGTGGGTATGGTTTGTCAGGACACAGTAAAGCTCCAAAGATGGGCAGTGGTGGACCCGTCAATAGGCGTGGGGTGACCAATATCCTTTCCGCTGAGATGAGTTGTCCCTCATGGTCATGGCTTTGAGGGCACAGCATGGGCCCATCTGCCCAGAAGGGGTCTGGCAGGGTAGGGATTCCGTGGGGTTTTCCTGCTGGGTAGTGGGGACTGGGAGCAGCTCCGCTGGAACAGTTCTGAAAAAGAAGCTTGGGAAACATTAAGGCAAGTATAAAACTGAATTAGAATTTCTTAATTGTTAAATTTGGTGGAGAGTAGAAAGTCCGTCTTGCTGGCAAGGCGGAAGAACTGAAAACTGGCTAGCTAGGGGCGGGCAGGGGGTGGGGCCAGTTGGCCCATGCTCAGAAGGGCTAAAAGCCCTTCTGAGCTATGGAGAGTACTTCCGTCTCGGCGCCGTCAGATGACGTCACCAAGTGTGGCTGACTCATCCTGCTTGTCCTAGGAGAAACAGGGCACATACAATGGGGAAATGGGAAATCATTTTGAAAACCTGATGTTGGGTTTTGTGCAACTTTCAGAGTTTCTTTGAAAGACATTGCAGATGGGAACAAGTGAATGAAATCTGGATAAAACTCTGAGTCATGCCCTGGTTGAAAAAATATTTGTTTTATTGCAGGAAAAACAGAAATGCAAAACTAACAAGTGCCAGGGAAATTATTCACACATGTCCAAATGAACATAAAATTAATGAAAGCTTTTACAGAAACTATTTGGTCTGAATACAACATCTGTAAGTATTTCACAGAAGCACATTATAACAATTTGGAGATTTAGTCTGGTGAACAAATAGCTTGCCAATGCCAAATGTCGAGGTTATAGATCAGGGGAGAACAATGGAAAGTGTGTGTGCATGTTGGAGGTGAGGTGGTGCCTTGGGTGCATTTTTCTCTGGCTTGGCGAAGTTCTCTTGTATCAATAGCTTCTACAGGCAGAGATGAGCTGAAAATTCATAAAAAATGTCTTTTTTAAAAATGTAGCTGACATCTTTTCAGTAGTAGATTGAGGTGAGTGTAGTCACAAGCCCTGCTCACATTCTGTGCATCTGTCAACAAGGTCGCTCTAAATACCAGCAGGTTAGCAAGAAAAAAGGGACCACTTACTGCAGTTATACAACTTGTTGATTTTGGCTATGTCCAGATTACTGAGTCCGTATCTCTGTCCAATGGCGATGTCTGGGTCAGGAATGGGTACAATTGTTGGCATGCCTGTTGTATTAGTATAAGAGTATCTGTACACAATCAGAAAGGATGCTTTAATGTTTGATGAAGAACATAGTGGGGGATGAAGAGTACAGTTTAAATAGGGACCTGTGTTGCATTTAGAAGCAACTTTCCCACCAAGCTGGGTGGGAGTCCTCTGCCCCTGCTGCTGCCAGTAGGGAGGTGCCACAATAGGGGCGGAGGGGCGGAGAGAATAGTGCATTGCACCAATGTCCTCTTAGTTTGCAAGGCACAAGGGAGGAGGGCACATCTATCTTTCAGAAGGCATATGGTGGCTATGTGCAGGCATGTCTAGGTGCAGACACAGTTTTACAAACCTGGATATGTCCGGTATGGACATCTGTGGGAGTGTCTACATGGCCACTGTTGGAAACAGGATACTGGGCTTGATGGACCTTGGTCTGACCCAGTATGGCATATCTTATGACATCCCCAGAATAGTATGCCAGACCCTGGACATGTAGAAATAATCTAATGGTTAGAATAGTAGGCTAGGACCTAGGTTGCCAGGGCTCAAATCCCACCGCTGCTATCATTGTGATTGTGCTGAGTACTGGGGATGATGGCGTGCTATGCTTGCTGATGTTTTTCAGCCAAAACAAGCACTTTCCCAATGCTTATTTATGTCTGGAGCAGGTCTAAACTTAGATGCAATTCCAGACATCCAGGGTGTTTCTGAGATCAGGCAGTGACTTCCTGGGAATGTCCTAGCCACGCCTCCACCATACCCCTGTTCAGATGGGACGTCTCTATGCCCATTTTCAGACATCCAAAGCACAAATAGGGCTTCCAAAATAGCCCCCATACTGTTTGGAAGGCACACACATGTTCTATATTGTTTAGAAGACATGCCAGAGATATGTGTACCATGTGCGAGGTGAAATATGATAAGGATCAGTCAAGGTTGCTGTTCATGCTAAGGTCGCTTGGCCAGTAAGAGGCAGTTACTCTACTTGCTATGTCTTGGTTTGTGGCGCAGGTCATCAGAATAATGGCCATCAGTCACTGGTACAAGCTATATGCCCACAGCAAGGGCCAATCAAGTTGTTCTAGTAGCCAGTCAGTTGTAAGGAACCAGTTTCCTGCATTTCATAAAATGATTCACCTGGAAAGCAGCTGCTTACCTGCCCATATGCATCACGGAATTATAATCATAGGGAAGGCCCAGGTTATTGGAGTTTGTCTGCCGTTTCAAGTTGTACTGGTCACCTGCAAGATAGAAGAGCAAGCTGCTCTCATTGGAATCATTAGCATCTCAGGCCCCTACAGGAACAAGGCTAAAACCCGGCTAGTAAACTCAGCAAGGCACCAGGATAGGTGACTAGGGAGACCCATCTGAAAGCCTCACCGGAGCACTGCGTGTAGCCGGCTGGGTTTCATTTCCAGCTGAGCATCTCACTCCTGAAGCAGTCAATGCTGCTAGACAAGAGCAAAGCACACAGCCCTTGTGTGGATGACTGAGCCAAAACTACTCTGGCGGTTACAGCTCAGGCTTCTCCAAATAGCTGCACCACATGTGACTCCCAAGGTTCAGCCACCTGTCACGCACTCTGACCTTTACGCACTTTCAGAAACGTATTGCCACTGGATCCGGATGTAAGTGTCCCGATCACTCCGGTTGTTTTCATGGATGAAGCCCAAGGCATGGGACAGCTCATGCTCAATGATCCCTCTCTCTAGACAGCCTTTCTGTTCCAAGTTCAGGGTCTGGGCACCACCGATCATCCCAATGTAAGACCAGCAGCTGTAAGATGATACTGGATATCAAATGGCAACACCAAGGGGCATTACTCAACCAGAAGAAAAACATGTTGGGGCAGGAGGACTCACTTCCCACAGGAGCACAAACTCTGCATAGGTTCAGCTGGAGTTTTCAGTGGAGGATCTAAGTATGCAGTATAGAGGGCGTCCCCCAACCCTGTTTGCTGCAGTAACGCCACACCATGATTCTTCCTATCCCGTTCCTTCCCTCAAGTATCCCTCCCCATTTTATGGAAAGAGAAATAGTTTTAATACTGTAGTTAGCAAACTGCAATCTTACCCAGACCTAGGGCTGGAAGTAAACTGTAGGTAATCACTCTCTACTGTGAGGGGAATGAAACGGATGCAGGTCATGGTGGTAAACTCCTTCATAGCCACAGTTATCATCGCTCTATCATCCAAAGCTGCTGAAAAAAGGGGCACAGCTCAGTCAACCAGCAGAAGAATCCACAAAGGCAATTTTTGCTGGAAAATCTTTCAGAAGCAAACACAGGGGCTTGTCCCCAGTGACCCAGAGGTCTGTGGGCCAGAAATGAAGGAGACTTACAATAAACCAAAGAGAAGGTATAGGGCACATGGACAGTTCCATCACTGGATTTGGGCCAGAAGCAGTTGTTCGCTGGACAGTTCCAGGCACTGCGAATGGACCTCAAGACGATGTCCCCCTCTGACAACTTCTGTGGAGAGTCTAGAGGGAGGCAAACAAGAACCAAAGGTTACATGATCCACTAAGCAGAGGCAATCCCAGTAGACACAATAAACTCCCTGTGATACCTACTTGAACTAATAATGACATTTGATTATTTATTTATGTTATGTCAGAAGCCTATTGTGAATAATGGCCGCAAATAGATAAAGCCCAGAGAGGGATAGGTTGCAATCAGAGGTACATAAATGTCTTAAATACTGAGGGAATCAAACCTAGGGCAAAGTTTTGCTTATTTGGAGCAGCTTTTAAACTACCCTACCACAGAGAAAGAATGTAGTCTTAATTTTCTGAAGTCAATCCCAGAGTCTCTCTTCTTTACAAGACTCCCCAGGTATACCTCTGCTCTCCAATTATCCCAGAGCCAGCAGCAAGCACCGAGAACAGTATCGTCTATGGCCAAGAGGCAGCTCCCCTCCCTACCCCTACCAGAGCACCGCACATGGTGGCAGCCCTTCATAGAAACAGGAAAAACGAGGGCAAATAAAGACCACGTGGCCTAGTCAGTCTGCCCTTCCATTCCAACTGCTACGCTTTACAGTGCCTTTTGGGGAGCCCTGAGTGACTGCACAGGTTATGTACAACTCAACCAGGACCATACCAAGCTAGAAATGGGCCATGTGTAACTAAAGAAACTGCCTCAGCCATGCATAGTAACTCACTCTTTTTGAGCTTCCTGTAATGATATCACTGCCTTTTTGTACTTGTGCCCTTTGCGCCCTTGGTTCAGCCCTGCACTCAACCAAACTTGAATGAGCCCTTTACCACCTTCCTCGCCACAGTCACCTCTAAGGGAACCCCTCCTGTCTTCACACAGCCCCCTCGTTGCTGCAATCACCGTAACTCTCCTCCTTACTCCACTCATTTCCTCAGGGCTTCCTCCACACCACAATCACCCCCCCCCCCACCCCACACCATCCATTCTGCTATCACACCCATTCCCCTCGCCACAGTCACCTCTAAGGGAACCCCTCCTGTCTTCACACAGCCCCCTCGTTGCTGCAATCACCGTAACTCTCCTCCTTACTCCACTCATTTCCTCAGGGCTTCCTCCACACCACAATCACCCCCCCCCCACCCCACACCATCCATTCTGCTATCACACCCATTCCCCTCGCCCAGTGGCGCAGCGTGAGTTGTCAGCACCCGGGGCAAGGCAAGTAATTTGCGCCCCCTAACCCATGGATTTTAGCCGCCGGGGAGCTTCTTTGCGCGGGGGAGCCGACCGTGATCCTACCCCGGGAGGGAGCGATCGTCAGCACTGACCTCGCTGAGCCGGAGTCCAGGGAAATGAACAGCACAGCAGCAAGAGCCCGACAAGCATGGTTTAAACGCCCAACAGCAGGGAAGAGGAGGAGATCCGGAACCAGAAACTCGCGATGCCGCCCTGCAGCTCCGCCTTCTCGAGCGCACAGGGCGATCCGACCCCAACCCCAGCTTTACATTGAGATCAAGGGGCGACGACGCGATAAACAGTCCCCCTCCCACCCACGCCCCGGCAGCTTGTGTGAAATAGCTACCTAGAGGGGGTCAATCGCATCGCCTGCGCTTTGTTGCCGAGGGTTTGCCAAGAACAATGCGACTCCCAGGACTGCGGGCTCGAGGGCTATAGCGCAAACCTCTTTTCAGTGCCACCACCAGATGGCGTACGCGCCAACATGTATCATAGGGACCTGCCTTTCCCCCTCATCGGCAACAGAGAGCTGCGAGTGCGAGCGCCCCCCCCCATGTTGCGCCCGGTGCGGCCGGCCCCCCCTGCACCCCCCACGCTACGCCTCTGCCCTCGCCCATTCACCTGCACAATTCAGAAGTTATCAAGAGACCCACAGGAGAGAGCAAAAGAGACAGATCTAAGCATATCCCAGGCCCCAGAATTACCTCGATTAAGTTTTAAAATTTTATTGAAAATCATCTTCTCATCCTCAGCCTGGGAATGAAATGGGAAATAGAGCCAGCGGCCTGCAAGAAGACAGTAGCAGAGTCATATCTTCTGAATCTTAGTTAATACTCTACCCTTCCTCTAAAGCTGTCAAATATATGGAGACAGCCAGTTCTGGCAGATACTTGGCAACATGTCTCGCACCTTGCAGTAAAGTTTGCCAAGAACAAGGAAAAATATGCTGGAGAAGATTACCACAAGTACTATAGACTGAAAAAAGATCAAATAAGTTGATTATGGATGAAACATGAACAAATGACTAAACTTCAGCATTCATATTGTGGCCATATCATAAGAAAGTGCGACTTGCTGGAAAAGGATATTATGCTGGGAGACATAAAAGAGGAAGACCGGCAGCAGGATGGATTGACTCAACAACAAGAACAATAACGATGAACATTGCCTTAGCAACAATCAAGCACATCACATAAAATTGGATGCTCTATTGGAGAACTGTCCAGAGTCGCCATGAGCCAAACTTGACTCGATGACACTTAATCAATCAATCAATGCTGGCATACAAAGGAGATGAATTATTACCAGGAGCGGAAAAGATCCCCTGGTTATTATCATCAGCTTACACTTGGGGAGATAAAGTGACCTGTCTGATGTCATCTAAGAGATTTGGGCAGCCAGGATTAAAACTTAGATCCAGGGAGATAAAGTGACTCGATCAGAGTGAGGTGAAGATCCAGGACTAAAACTGGGATCCAGTCGGAGGATATGGCAGGCCCTCCACGAGACAGTAACAGAGGAAGATATGACTCTGTCTAAAGAACTTTCCTGTTTCAGTTTAACGTGGTGAAGTAAAGATCCTTCTTCACCCGACCTCAGGACATTCAGAGCAGTAGACATAAAATAAAACACAGTTCACAATAAGGATCTCTAAAATGTAAATCACGCTCACCTCCTTCAACTTCTCTTCTCACCTGTAAAATAAACACCAGCAAGCTGAATATCTAGACAGATCTCAGTAATACTCTTGGACAAGATTAATGAAGTCATTGTTTAATGAACACATTTATTTTACACCACTGGGTACAGAGATCGGGAAGAGCGAAAACATCTCTCATGACTGCATGCTCCTGTGAGAAAGAATTGAATATTAATAATAATAATAATAATCTATTTTTAGTTTCTGTGACGGTGATGTCAAGAGTGTTGTGCTCCAAGTGCCTGTCAATCTGTATTTTAAAGTCCCAATAGTCGATTGCTACAATAAAATCTTCCTTTTTGCAAAGACTCCAATGGATTCATTTAGCCACTTGATCATGGGTAGGACCCGAATTAATGGAGTTAAAACCAGTCGGCATTGACTGTGATGTGCCACACATGAAGGATCAATATCTAAATATTTATGCCTATAAATAATACACATTTTTCTTTTCTATAACCTTGATGTATGGTTATAGATATAGATGTGGCGAAATACCTGGTGATAGCAGAATTGATGAAAAATGGCTGGAAACAAATGAAATACCATGATTTACAAATGTCATGCCATGATTGCCTCCTCTTCATTGGCTGCCAGTTAGTGCTAAAATTGAGTTAAACTGCTGTGTCTCACTTTTAAAGTTATTTATAGTTTGGATCCTGATTATATTGTTTATGTTTAATACCTCTCACTTTTTACATGAGAATAAATTGAAATAGCCTGCTGGTTCTGCTATTAAGCTAGTAAAATAAGTAAAAAGGTATTCACATTTGCGGTCCCTAGACTATGACATTCGCTCACCTTAAAATTACTTAGTGAATAGTCATACTTAAAACTTCAGAAACTTTTAAAGATGTGGCTGCTCGTAAGATATTTTAATTGATTTTGGTTTAGAGAGTCATTTTAGAAGCTCTGTTCATTATTTGCATGTCTGAAATCATCCATTCAGATGCGCCGATCACATCCACGTCCCAAGAACGATTTAATAAAGCACCGAATTTACACGTGTCTGGCGCAATCATGTCTATGGGGTATGTTTACTAAACCGGGCTAACAGTTAACCCGGGCTATCTGCAACTAGGTCCCATTGAATAATATGGGACGTAGTGGCAGATAGCCCGGGTTAACCGTTAGCCCGGTTTAGTAAACATACCCCTATGTCGCAAATGGGCATGTGGAGGCATATCTAAGATGGTGGTGAAAATATCCACGCACATCTCTGATTTTAGATTAGTGCCACGCATTTAACACACCAGCAGACACATCCGTATCTGTATCTGCCCCTCGGCATGAACAGGAATTTGAAAAGTGCTGGTTTCGGCCAGCTTTCAACCATAAGGATAACAGGGCATTCCCTCTTGTCACCAAAATAAGTTTTTCCTCCTCCTAGAAAGTTTCCTTGAATCCTGCCGTGGTGCTGCTGTTTCTGAGATGGCGTGCTGGGAAGTGTACGCTGTAACATATACACATTCACATCCTAAAATGCCGGCAACGTCCGTATTTCGCAAGAGCACAATTCTAAAATCAGCCAACTCCCAGCATGTGTTTGGGCTCTTATTCGGTCATCCGTGGGTTTGTTTTATGTTTGTGGAAACATTTATCTTTTAGGATAGTGACAGGTTCATTTTAGAGAACATTTACACATACCCATCGTCTTTGCTGCCCCTCCCACAGAATTTTGGACGTTCTGACTTGGACAGCCCAGGGGATGCTTAAACTACCTCTCTAAAATGTGCCTTCACATCAAATGGGAAGTGTATTAATTATAATAATAATTTGTATTTTTGCTATGTTTCATCATTTCATATTTTATTTTCGACTGCATTGTAATTTGGGTTGATTGTAATTAAAATTTATGTTTTAGTCATTAATCTTTTTTTAATTCTTATGTAAGCTGTTCTAAATTATTGGTATGAGCAGGTTTAAAAAAACTGGATTGAATTAAATTAAATTAAAAGACTTTGGAGGAAAAATCAGTGGTAATGCCAATTGTGATTGGAGCACTACTGACGGTACTTCCAAATTAGCAGGAATCTTTGGGCCCAGTTTTCAAAAGGGGTGATATTTAAATGCCACAGTAGTCAGCCTGGCGCAGTGTCCAGATGGGACCTACTGTTGGATATCCAGGCTCAGCAGCGTCATCTGAATGTGTCAACGTTTTTCCAGCTTGTGGCATTTTCAGCCAACACATATCCAGATTGCAACTTAGGACAGCTTTTCATGTGGCCTAAGCTGCCTGGATAAGTGTCGACTGAGAAGTTTGCTGCAAGATCGTCAGCACTTTCTGGATCGTGCTGACACGCCCTTGCTCCGCCCACAAACCATCCCTGCACCAACCAGATAATACCACTAAATATCACGGTCAGCACCCATAACCAGACAGCCTACCATTGGCTGACTGACCAAGGGTTCCTTATATTGGCCCCTTTAAATCCAAAAGATTTAATAATCCCATCAGTTTTGCAGAAGACTGCCCTACTCAGGACAGCATGCATTCTGCACTGATATCTCCTAGGGGTAGGACAGTTAGCACTGGCTGTGATGTGCCACACATGAAGATATAGTAAATAATAGTAATAATGCACTTTCACTTAATTTGGAACTAAAAGCTGAATTACTCATAAATAGAGTCAGCAGTGAAAACTGTAGAGCGAGAACAAGCCATTTCTAAGGAAAGGACCACAAATGCACAGATCTTAAGCCTGAGAGGTGGAAAGAGCATCAAACGGCATCACCTCACCACATCTTACCAGGAGAGGAAAGCCCAGAGAACCACAAAACAGAGCCACGAGGGTGGTGACCTTCAACACTAGTGCCATCTGTTCAGATGTGTTAGCAATGCTAGGACACGCTCTTACAGGAAGCCGTGACCTGGAACTGAAAGCAACTCTTGGTTAGTGTCCACTGGTTCTCCGCCCGGCATCCCTAGTCACTGTACAGCACAACATGGATCATACAACATTGTGGGAATGACACCAGTCAAACTGCCATTGACAGAGTTCAGGCTCGCTTTCACTTTGTGGCCTATTTACAGTTCTAAAACAAAACATGAATTACAGTACCTGATATCTTAACTAGCTCCTAACACATATAATTCCTGCTCCTTTCCTGTCCTGTGGGATAAGTGGCTCAGGCCTTAGACTTGAGAGGCTCAATAAATGATTTTTTAGCAGCAGAAGCCTGACTTACATGTACGAGCTCCCGACAATGTTTTCCCTATTTTATTGTCAGATTCTGTTTTTCCTTGCCCAATAGCACAGAAACCCCAATGAAACAACAAAGGTTTCTCTGGTTGATAAGGTCAAGATAATGATCCCGAAATAGGACTGACTGTGGCATGGGTGGTATTTTATTTATTTGTTTATTTATAAACCCTTACATACTGCCTTCCTGAATAAATCATTCCAGGTGGTTTACAAAACAAAAATATGCAGCCATTAAAAACGTAACATAGTATAAAAACAAACAATAATGGCAAGCATATCTGTAACCTCCTCCAGGTGATTCCCAGCCATTCAGTGAACTGTCAGGCCCTCAAACATGGCAGCTAGTGTAGAGATGCATTCTGGGAGGGAATCTACTTATTGTAGTAACACATTTCTTTCTTTTCCACCTTCCATCTCTTTCCTCCTCTCTCCTTTCCTATGTTCCCCCAGCTTGATTCCTGGGCTGGTCCGCCTCTCTCCTTCTTCCCCTTCTTGTTTTACTTACCTCATGGATCTAACCATGTCTGATTCTCCTAGAGGCAGTAGGTTCAGCAGAGGTTTCCTACCAACAATCAAGATGCCTTCTGATCTCTTTGTACCTCCCTTCTCTTCACCTAGGCGACCTACACAAGATGACTCCTCTTTGCCATGGCTGTGCTCCTATTATAGAAGTGTCAGATGTTGCCATGTGAATCTGGGCCACTTGGTCTCTTGTTACTAGCTGCCAGTACAATGAGTGAGCAACTTATAGGAGATCTGGGGAAGTCTCTCTGAGAAAGATTTTACCTACCTTGTCTCAAAATATGCACTGCTTAAGTTTTGGGTAGGCTGTTTGGGTGTTATAAAATGTATGATTTTAGTGGGGGGGATCTGCTGTTTATATGGAAATTAAGAAATAATAATAATTATTATAATTATTACTATTGTTCTAGTATTGTTTAGTTTTATTTTTGTGTTTTATTGTTTTTAGTTTATTTTATGCGCTTTTCATTTATTCACATTGTAAAACACTTTGAATGGCTTTGGGCCAAGGTGATATATACATTTTGGGCCCGATTATCATCAGGGCACATCTGTCCAGATGTCCAAAATATGGACGGGCCGGATTGGCACCCGATTATGAACCCGCAGGAGCTATATGTTCCCACAGGATCAGAATCAGGTGCAATGGACTGGACGTGTTGGATGTGCCCCAATTCTGAGCTGCTGCACATTCTGCTTGTTCCCCTTACTACCCGCCCCGGCATAGAGCCTCAGTGTCATGGCGTCCCATTGCCATGGCATCTTGACTCTATGCAGGTGCTCCGATCAGCTGCAAGCAAGGTCAGCTACCCATGCCTCAATGCTCAACTCCGATTGGACCTGTCAAGGCTGGGATTGGGTGGCAAGTCCCCCTTGCACAGCTCACCGGGTCAGTGTTGGCCCTGCTGCGCTGTCCTCCAACATCGGAGGGACTTATTCCACCTCCGAGGTAAAATAAGTCACCAGTCTAAGAAGGCGACTGCAATCAGCCCTGTACGTCCGGGGTCAGGATCCCACCTCTGCCCCGCCCTCACTCCTCCTCTGGCCCTCTCCCTTCTGCTCCTGTCCAGAGCTCCCCACACAACACTGATGTACGTGTGAGGAGCCTGGGGTTCGGCATTTGCTCTCTGCGAATAGCAGGGTTTTGATGTCCAAACTGGACGTCCACCCCTGCTATTCGCAGCTTGCAATGATTCCCTTTATAAATAAATGAATGAATGTTGTATGAGCAACATTCTTTAAATGTTTTTTTATGATAAAATATTTGTTCTTTAAATTTTTTTTTATTTATGAAAAAATATTTGTGACCCAATTTATCTTATCTCACCCAATTTATCCTGAAAAGAATTGAAATAGACACCAAAGAAACACAAACTAGCTGTTTTCATAAATCCTCCCCATCTGGGACATACATGCAGAGTCGCAGACCAGAATGTTTGGAATCGCGCCTCAAGGAATGGATGAAGGTTTATAAGCTTAAAATTAACCCCAATAACACAGAGGTGCAATGGCTAAATAGACAGCAGAAACGTCTCAGTGTTTCCGGAAAGAGCAGGGGGCTGGAACCCAAAAAATACAGTTTTGGCAATGGCAGTGAAGCTATAGAGTGAAGTCCCCTTTCTTTACCCCTTGCCAATGGTGACAGCTTAAATCATACATGCATGAAAAAGATATATTGACCATTGCACATGCATCGATCCTGCCATGTGCTGATTACTTCAGTTCTTTATGTCAAAGTTTGCCAGCAAGGAAATTCAAATGAGGTCAGTTTATGACTGTCAAGACAAGGATGGGGAAGAAAAAGTACAATCATATCCCCCCCCCCCGCCCCACCCCATTAAGATAGGTCTAGGAGAGATGCCCATTGAACAAAGGGTACAATTCAGAGTTTTAACAACAGTCCTTAAATTTCATTCTTTCCTACCTGGCTACTTGGTTAACTTTTTATTTCCATAACCTCCCCATCTTTTCAGTAAAGCCACTGTATCCTGCCATGAAATATTACCGACTATGAATTGTACCTCTCGGTGTTTTGTTCCAGCCTTCTGGAATAGCCTTTCAAGGAATCTGCAAACTGAATCATATCATCTTATACTTTGCAAATTATTGAAAAGATGTTTCTTTGAAAAAAGTATTTACCCTATCATGTATGTTTTTACCTCTAATTTCGTGGTTTCATCTTCCTTCGGACTTGCATTAGAAGCATTTTTTAGTTTTGAAAGTGTGATCTTCTGATTATTTGTTTGCTTTTATTTTTTGTTTTCTGTTCTTATTGTATTCTATACTATGGTTTGATTTGTAAACCACCTTAGAAAGAAGGAAAGAGAAAGACAGCAGGACGAAAGGAAGAGAAGAGAACAGGAACAAGAGGTGAAGAGATAAGAGAATGAAAAAAGGAGAAAGGGAGACAGCAAAGAGAGGGGAGCGAGGACAAGGAAACAAAGACTGAACAAACAAAACAGAAACAGAAAATTTAAAAAAGGAGAACAGAGACATCAAAGAGAGAGGGAGAGAGAGAGCGAGAGAGCTGTTCCAGTTTTCTCTGCCAGCTTTCTCTCTCTCTCTCTTTCTCTCTGTCTTTGGTATCTCTGTTCTTGTTTCTTTTACTTTCTGTTTTCTTCTTTCAGAACTCTTTTCCTTACCTGTCTTTCTTGTGCACGTTCCTTCTTTCCTTCTGTGCTCTCTCAGGCTTCTTTTCGTTCTGCACGCTCTTATTTCCCTCCTACCCTCCTTCCCTTCAAAGAGAGCAGCAGCCCTATAACAATCCTAGCAGTATATCAGGCCCTGACAGACATGCACAGAAAAAAAAGAGCCACCAAGATTTGCCTTTAAATCACTTTGCTTCTGTCCCAAGTACAAATATCCACAATTTTCTTCGCCTCTGCAGAGGTGACAGGACCCTGAGCTGGTATCTTTCAGCTCTGCTGTAATCTTTGGGTTTAAGAGTGAGGTTATGTTCTCCCTGGAAAGGGAGATCATAGGAAAGTTATAGGCACTTTCTCATGGGCCGCTGTCCAGCTTAAGGCTGGAGTAAAGATTCTAGCGTTGGAGCAAAGGGTCTTCTGGGGAAGCGCCTTACTTCACCTCAGATGATCCTGCTTGACAAAAATCCTTGGTGGATCAAATGGGCCCTAAAGCCCCCTCCTTGTAAAAATCCAAAGTGGGCCCTGGACGATCCCTGTCCCTCGCTGCTATCTCCCGTCACACTTTGGGTTGAGAGACAGAAGCAGTGCTCACTTGCTCCTGTCTCTGGTGCTGCCATCTTGGAGAATGGAGGTGCGTATTTGAGGCCTATTTTCTAAAGTGAAGGTCGTGCATACTTTATTTTAGAAAATAGGAGCGTAAGTGGTGTAAGAACATGTGCAAATTAGGTGTGAACCCTTACTCCATGCCTATGCCTAGATTTTAGGGAACACATGTAAGCTATGTTTTATGACTTAGGTGCTTAAATTTGCACTCCGCCTATGTTCACCTAAACTTTACCTCTAAAAGTATGTGGGATCAATAATAGGTGCATACTTACCCCTAGAATATGTATATAAGTGCCCATTTACATGCATACATCCTTGAAAATAGTTACTTTTTAAAAAATTTAATCTTTATCATTTTACAATAAATCCAAGCATAACACGCCTGCATAAAAATTAGGGCACAGACTGAAAACATCATTGATACATCCAATGAAACACAGGAAAAATAGAAATAAGGAAAAGGCAAAAACGGCTTAGACTGCCCCTACCAAAGCCCACAATAAAGGAGGGAACCAAGTACATCAGTAATAAACAAAAACCTGTGAAGAAAATTTGAATGGGTGTCAACAGTCAAGCAAAAAAACCTTACTGCAATGGGAACTGGGCCGCCTCAGCCGAGCGGCGAGCATTCAGAAAGGCCAGCAACTGTGATGGCTCAAAGAATATATAAGAGGTAGACTGCAACTTACCCATACATTTACATGGAAATTTCAGAAAGAATTGAGCCCCTAAGAGCAAAACACTCCAGGATGAAGTAACAAGAATTCTTTCCTTCTTTTTTTGTCTCTTTAGACAAATCAGGAAACACACGGACAGATAGCCTTGAAAAATGATGCTACGCTTACGAAAATACATTCGTAAGAACCAATCTCGGTCAGAGGAAAGAGCAAAAATTGCTATTAAAGTAGATGGAAAAACAGAATCACTTAGCGAGGTTGCCAAAATACCCGAAAACATCCAATGAGTCAACCTGTTCAACCCCTGGCATCATCCCACCACCAATACCCTTTTTACCAGGAGGGAGGTAATACAACTTAGTCATTGGGGGATGGAATTCATTTGGAACCCCCAAAACATCAACTAAATATTTCTTAAACATCTCTTTAGCACTTATAACAGAAGACTTTGGAAAATAAGCTGGGGTTTCACAGGTGTCCAAAAGGAAATAAGCAGAAAATTCTGGAGGCAATTTGCAGTAATTTTAGCCCACACAGATAACAAACCTGAAAGTGAAAAATCCTTCTAGAGAAGTGGGGGAGGAAGTTCCAAAAGGAGAGAGCAGAAAGGGACATTTCATGGAAACCTCTCCGTAAATTGACACTGACTCTAGGGATGACTTTTATCTTACTAAATGGGGCAAACCTATAATCCCACACTGACCTGATGCCCCGGAGTACAGTGGGTCTAGAAAAAGGGCAGATTTCATTAGGGTTGTGAGAGAAGGATTTGGCTGACAGGTGCAGAGGTGACTGAATCATAGCCTAAGGGTGCTAGACTGACGTCTGAATAGGCAGAAACACAAACAGCACGAGAGCCCAGGGATTGTAAATCCTGTTGGAGCCTCTCCAAAATACACATACCGGGTCTCAACAGGATGGACTAATCTCTTTATTCTGTCAAAACTCGAGGTTGCTCAGTTCCAGACCTGCCATACAATAATACCTTGGCAAATTACTGGCAATGCACCCGGTGTAAATGGTCTTAACAGGGTTAGGACTACAGCGTACACACCTTTAACTTCTTTGCCTCACTGGTTTATTTGCAAGACCTGTTTAGTGTTAAGGCAGCACTAGTGAAGAGTTAGCCTAGTGTGTACATATTCTTAACCAGAGCAAAATTGTTTACCTGGCTGCCTTACCATTAAACAGTGACCTTTCTGGCAGTGCACTGAAAGGTGACTTCATTGAGTGACAATCTCCCTAGCATTGAGAAATGTGCTCCCTGGCAGTGTGCACCCCTTAATACCAATTGATGATTACATAACTGGCTCATAAGATTCTAAAGTGAGGATCTTCCCATGACATGCACGATATTGCAGAACTGTATTTGGGCATAGCTCTGCAACATCCCAGGGTGCCGTGTTTACTGGATGGGACAGAGGCACAGACCCTGTCTCTGACTAGAGATTTATGACATCCCAGGATCTTTGAGGTCAGATACACTGTAAAGACCCTGTTTCTGAGCAAAGATCTGTGGAATTCCAGGATCCTTCACAGCAAGGACACAGAATGTCCCAGGATTTCTCATGGCAGGAAGGCTGGTACATCTTCTCCATGACTGAAGGCAGGAATGAGACCAGTTTTACTGGCTGACTGCATAGTGCCTGGATTCTAAAATTTTTCACTAGCAGTAAGAAAAAGGGTGGAGGGGGAGTAACCAAGTGGACAGAAAGGCAGGATAAGACCCAGTGGAGCCAGAGTTCAAAACCTACTTTTGCAGTTGATGTGACCTTGGGCAAGTCACTTCACCCTCTGCTGACTCAGGTTTAAAACTAGATTGTAAGCAAAGGAAATATCTTCCAGATCTGAATGTAACTTGCTTTGAGCTACTGTTGAAAAGGTGTGAAAACAAAGACTTGACTACCTCTGGATTACAGTTCAGATGTAGAATACTGGCAGTTCATACCATGAACTCCTCAGTTTTGAGATGATGCCACAATTAAACCTGCTCCTGTCAGAAAACAACTATAACTGCCTGATGGCTTCTGGAGGCGAGGGAGACAAAAATGGTTGGGTAATTCAAGAAAGCCTAGAATAAGCAGAGAGGCAACGGGGCAAAGAAGAGGCTGTGGGTTAGCAGAATACCTTGGATGGGTCTAATGTTTTCTGTCTGATTTCATATTTCATGATATTGAAAGAAAAGAAAGAGAATGGGGAGCATTGTCAATGCAAACAACTCATTCTACTCCCTCTAGGGCAGAGGCTGGGGGCAGGCGATAGGGAATTACAACACAGCAGCACTGGAGACAAGGCTTGGGCAGCACATGAGACTCCCTAGCAGACCTCATTCCAGCTGTGCTGCAGCCCCTGTCCCCACTGCCCCCACTTCTGCTCCTCTCAGGGACCAGCAGCGGTGGAAATGACTTGCAACAGCACCGAGTGCTTGTCAGACCCTCCAGTGCCGCGGTCCTGTTCCTGCTTTCACCACTTCTGATGCGAACTTCCTTTTGCATGGGAACAGAAGTGGGACCATTCCTTTCTAGATTGTCACGCCACTTCTAACCGCTCCACTTTACTTCTCAAATATGCAGCTGCCACAGCATGCATGTTAAAAGCTCACTAGTGGCACGTTCTGCGAGATTATGAATGCAATCTGCTGCCCATGAGGTTTTAACATGCGCGCAGTGCCGTTACAAATCGAGGAAACCATGGGAACTGTAGGAGCCTGAGGCAAAAGTTGAGGGGTCTGAGCCCCTCAGGCTCACCTGTGGCTATGCCACTGTTTCGAGTACGCCAGCTGATATCCAGGGTGTGGAGTTTCCCTCTAGTCAGTCCCCGATTGCAGCAGAAAGCCCTAGCCAACACCCCCCACCATCATAGCTTCACTATTCTGTGTCTCAGAACAATCACCAGCCAAATAAGTACATGACTAAAATCAGCGGCGCCAACTCAGTTTTTATACCAAACTGCATAAATGTTAATAGATTTGTGTGGATGCTCTTGGATTTTGTTACCACATATCTTTATTTTTAATGGGGCAGGTCAGTAGAATTTGGGACATATTTTTCCTGCCTATTCTTCTGAACTACACAGGAAACAACTGATGTAAGTTCAGGTTGCGTAGATCTTGTTTTAAAGCGTTCGGACCTGTAAGTACATCATCCACGCTGGAACAAGACGTTTTACAGATTCAAATGCCCAATGTGAAGATCTGCTGCCATCCAGTGCTAAGAAACTAAAACTACACTAACTGGCTTTGTAAGCTTCAGGCAACTGGTCTACTCTATAAGAGATTTCTCTTGGATCTGACACTAATTCCATGTCATTGTTTATTGTTTATTAAAAACTTATTATACCGCCCATCACAAGATGAGCACAAAGCACAAACACTGTGATCCAGTCTTGCACCTCACTCCTGACCACCAGCATCCCCTGCCATTCAGTACTGACCACCATTCACCGTTCTGCCCATGTACCTCAATCCTGCCCTCGGAGGCGCATGGGGTAATATGATAAAGCTCTTTGCACATGCAAAGCATGTTTGGCATGCAGAAAAGGGCCCTTCTAAACTTTTGCATCTGAATACACACATGTAAGTACACGTGCAGGAACTCCTATGTGCGCCACATGGCAACATTCCTGAGGTTGTAGTTTGGATGAGCTGGTCGGTGTTGCTTTGCATGAAATGTGCAGGTACATACTTGGAGCACATGCACACATGTATTTCTTCTTCAAAGCTGATGTAAATTTGTGGGTGAGAATTTGTGTACTCCTGGGGGTCATTGTACGAACATATTTAAATTTTAAAAAGCAGATAGACATTTACAGTAGGTTGCCTTTAGAAACCTTTTTGGAACTTTGACATAGGTGCCTTGTTATAAAATTGCAAGGCTGGTATTAGTGTTTCTGGTGCCCTCCTCCCTCATTAGCCAATGGCCCATGGCTGCACCCATAGTGCAGTTGTTGATAACACTTTCGTTTTTTATGTTTCTTTCATTGTTTGCTGTCTTATTTTTTTTTTCATTTTTTTTTCATTTTTTAATTCTTTTTATTTCCTCATGTTTTATTTTGCTGAATTTCAGCCCCTCCCAAATATCAGCATCCCCTGTTATGCTTACTGTGTTGCTCTGGCCCTGTAAAATTGCCCTCCACATGGCCAGACCCTGGATTCACATTAGCAGTTTCCAGAAGGAGCTGAGCTTGTATCTCCTGGCTTAGGATGACCAGGGCCAGCACAACATGGTAAGTCAGTGTGGTAGGGTGATGATGATGTTTTGGGGTGGGCAGCAGGCTTGATTACCCTGTTTCATTGACCATGTCCTGACCCCTCTGACAGGAAGTGTACAGAGGAAGCAGGATGTGGCAGTGCTGGAGCACAAGCCTTTGTTGGAAGATCTGTGCCAGGCAGATTTTCTCTGTCTTTTAGTCCAGTTAGAGGTAGAGTGGCAGTAGTGACAGGCCCAGTGGGGGGAGTGGTGGGTGGAGGTAGGTAAGGAAGGAGAGCTGAGATGCTGAAAATAGCAGGGGGGGGGGGGGATTTAAGTTGCGGGGCAGCACTGGAAATCCTAGCTCCACTCCTGAGCATGGTGAGTGGGGAGTTGGAAGAGAGATATAAAAATAAGGGAACACCTGGGTAGTTTGAACTAAGGTTTATGGTGCCATTGGCTAAAAGAGGCCAGTCCCAATTAAATAGGATGATGCACGTGCCTAGGAATCCACAAGGTTAAGGGGCCACCTGCCAGGACAGTAACAAGCTAGAAATGCACCCTGTGCGACTAACAAATCTGGTGCCCCCCCCCCCACATCTGCCCCAGCAACATGCAGTAACTCACTCTTCTTGAACTTTCTGAATGCCCAGTGATGATATCAGCCCCCTTTCTGTACTTGTGCCCTTTGCACAAGGTCACACTAGTCACACAGTCGCACTAGTCGCACAGTCCTTGGTACGTCCCTGCCGCCCGCCTCCTTAGTTGACTGTTATATATGCAGCATTATGACAGATACAGTTCATTTGTTTATTTTATTTTATTTATTTTATTTTAAGACATTCATAACCTGCCTATCAAAACTTCTAAGTGGTTTACAATAATAACACATATGAAGAATACAATAAAACAAGTCAGACCACCTACTCCATCCCCCCCCCCCTTCAAGCTGAAACAACAGTGTAACTTTCTTACAAAAATCTAAATAGTACAGAAGAGTCTGAAAGGTATCAGGCTGCGTATTCCATCAGGACGGCCTCACCACTGAATAAGCCCTGGCAGGCGTGATTGCCAGTCCAGTCACTCCAGCCAACAGAACTGTCAATAGATCTCTAGTTGCTGATCGTAAAACTTCCCCGGATTATACAGAGTCAATAAAGCTCACAATTCGGAAACTGAGGCCATAAAAAGAACCTTAAATAGCAAGCACGAACACTTGCAGCCTAAAAAGAAACAGCAACCAACGCAGCTCTTTATAAGCTGGTGTAACATGATCCAATCGTCGTAACCCTTGAATCATATGAACAGTTGCATTTTGAGTCAACTACAATGGTCTTAACAAATATTGGAGCAATCCCAGATAGATCATATTGCAACAGTCAAGATGGTACAATACCATCACTTATACCACCCTTCGAAAATTTACCAGTTCCAAAATAGAGAGTAACCTCTGCACCAACGGAAATTTAAATAACACATCCCATGACACAGCCACAACTTGCTCCTAGAAGGAAAACTGAGAGTCCAATATAACTCCCAAATAACAAATCTTCTCTTTCACAGGGTCAGTATAACTATTCAAAATAAACGACAAAAGCAGTTGATAGGTCAAATCTCTACAAACCATCAAAGCTTCAGTCTTCTTAAAATTTAGTAGAAGACCATTATCCTCTAGCTACGTTTGAATCACCGAAAACATCTGCACAACTTGCAACGATGACAAATCTGCTGTTGCAGAGAATTGATCAACTATTAAAATATCATCTGCATATAACCAGAAATCTAACTGCAAGCTACGAAGCAGCTTACATAATGGCAATAAACAAAGATGAAATAAAATCGGAGACAGGGCTGACCCCTGAGGCACCCCTTGTTGCAACTGTCTCCACCCAGAGACCTCTCCAGATCACCAAACCTGCTAAGTCCAATCCAACAAAAATGATTTAAGCCGGAGGTGCCGTTTTGCCTGACTTTTACTTTGGAGCCTCTTCCTGAATGATTGCTGGCACTAGCGGCTCCCCCGATTGGTTGCTGAGCTGCTTGGAGGGCTTTAAACTCATCTGCCCCACCGCGGGACGCTGAGGTGCCGTTTTGCCTGACTTTTACTTTGGAGCCTCTTCCTGAATGATTGCTGGCACTAGCGGCTCCCCCGATTGGTTGCTGAGCTGCTTGGAGGGCTTTAAACTCATCTGCCCCACCGCGGGACGCTGAGGTGCCGTTTTGCCTGACTTTTACTTTGGAGCCTCTTCCTGAATGATTGCTGGCACTAGCGGCTCCCCCGATTGGTTGCTGAGCTGCTTGGAGGGCTTTAAATTCATCTGCCCACCGCGGGACGCTGAGGTGCCGTTTTGCCTGACTTTTACTTTGGAGCCTCTTCCTGAATGATTGCTGGCACTAGCGGCTCCCCCGATTGGTTGCTGAGCTGCTTGGAGGGCTTTAAATTCATCTGCCCCACCGCAGGACGTGGTCGCGGGCGTCCCCTGGGGGCGTGCCCGAAGGGGCGTGACCAAAGGGGCAGGCCATGCCCCTTTGGTGCCCCTTCGGTCCACGTCGGTTGAGGAGGTTGCCCCTGTTATGGGGAAAAGGAAGAAGAAATCGCCGCCTGTTGTCCAAGTAAAGGCAGTAAAGGTCATCGGTCCGATGGATGCGCATGTACAGATACACGATTCTGTTGTTTCTGCCCAGCTAGTACCGAATGATCTTGTGGATATCTCAGCTGTGAGTACTTCTTCCTCTATCCCTTCTCCTGGTGAAATGGGCATAACTCCGTCCATCGATGATCCTAAACTTTCGTTGGATGTTGTTTCTTCGTTGATTGAGCCACCAGCAACGGTTAACTCTGCTTCGACAGTGTTGCTGACCTCTTTTTTAAGAGTGGATTCTGTTTCATCATCTATTTCTATGCCAACTGCTATTTCCTTTCCCTCGGTTGTTGAAGCTCATACTCCACCGTCAGATATTTGAAGGACATTTGGGCGATTGTCTCTCGTATGGAACTAGCCCTAGGTTCCTCTTTGAAAAAGATTTCAGATTTCTCTAATGAGACTGTTTTGAAATTGACAGATCATCAAGATAGAATATTAACTTTAGAAAAGCGGGTCGATTTTCAGGATTCTAATTCTCTCTCTCAAAAGGTTGCATTAGAGAAGATTCCTGTAGATTCCTTAGTATTGCATAGGCAGGATGAATACCTAGAAAATATGTTAAGATCTCGTAACCTTCAGTTACTTAATTTTCCGAAGACTCACTTTTTGTCTCCTATGATTCTTTTGCAAAAATATTTTCAGGAGATATTGTGTTTTAGTGATGTTCAGGCAATTAGTATTTCTAAACTTTTTTATGTTCCTATTGGTAATGTGGTTAGTGGGGAAGCGGGGGGGGGGGGGGGGGGGATGGGCACTCAGTTGCAACATCCAGCCTCTTCTCCTTTAGATATTTCAGAGTTTATCGAGTCAGAAAGTGATATTATAAATTCTAGAGCTACTCTTTTGGTAACATTTGTCTCAGAGATGGATAAAGATAGAGTTCTTCGTGCTTATTTTCAAAAAAGAATGAGAAGTTTTGTGGACAAACCATACAAATATTTCCAGATGTTTCAAGAGAAACCCAGCGGCGACGTAAGTCCTTTTTGGACATTCGTCCACGTGTTCTTGCTTTAGGGGCATCTTTTTATTTAAAATTTCCCTGCAAATGTCATGTTTTGTACCAGGGGAAAAGATATGTATTTTCTGATGTAGAACAGTTGACTATATTCCTGGATGGTAAGATCTAATGGTTATTTCCTTTTTTAGGTTCATTGATATGTGAAATTGAGTTTTGTCTATATTCCAGGGATTATTCAGGTTTTGAGAATTGAATTGTTAAGGCATCTCCTTGATGAGTTTCTATTTGCATTGTTTTGTATTTCTTTTTTTGATACTGTATTTTCAATGGCTAGTTTCATTGTTTGTTTTCTTTTGTAACGTTTAGAAAACGTAATAAAAAAAAAATGATTTAAGCCAACTCAGAACCATCCCTTCCATACCTAACCTCCTCAAGCGATCCTACAGGATAGCTGGTACCACTGAATCAAAAGCAGAAGTGATATCTAAAAATAAAAACAGATAAGCCAAATATTTATTTTTCAATACACAAAGAATACTATCCACCAAAGAGACCATTAAGGACTCAGCCCTATGATCTCTCCAAAAGCCAAAATCTGATAGGTATCAACAAACTTTTCCATCTGTACCCTAAATGCTTGCTCTATCATTTTTGCCAAAAATGGCAAACATGGAATAGGCTGATATAATTACTCATAGCCTTAACATTAGTACCACTGCTCTTAATCAACAGCTTCACTAACACTCTTTTCAACATTGTTGGCATACTGCCAGTATGCAAAGAAAGCGTAGTTACTCACCTGTAACAGGTAATCTCCGGGAACAGCAGGAATTAAGTCTTCACATATGGGTATCGTCGGTACTGATGGAGCCTGTGTGGGAACGCTCCCCAGCGTCCAATAGGAAAGCTTTTGGGAGCATCCCACAGCGCCTGCGTGCTGTCTTCCCACCTTTCCAACTCTCCTTCATCAGTTGAGTTTATAGCTGAGGCAAAAGGAGAGAAGGCTAGAAAGAGAGAGAGAGAGAGAGAGAGAGAGAGAGAGAGACAACTCCTAGGGGAGGTGGGCGGGTTGTGAAGACTTAATTCCTGCTGTTCCCGGAGATCACCTGTTACAGGTGAGTAACTACGCTATCTCCAGGAACAAGCAGGAATGTAGTCTTCACATATGGGGACTCCCCAGCTGAGAGATGCCAGGTGGATGACCCTAGCAAGCTGCAAACCTCTGGTGAGATGGGTCATTCTTAACTCCCATGGATCTCTGGCATTGAAAACCCGGGACGGTAGGTAGGAGTTGTACTAAATCTGAAAGAGATGCTGTAGAACAGCCTGTCCAAATGAGGCATCCCGATGGGAGTCCTTGTCTAAACAATAATGACCTGTAAAGGTGTGTACTGAAGCCCAGGTGGCTGCTCTACAGATGTCATCAATGGACACAGAACGAAGATTAGCCATAGAGGTTGCCATTGCTCTCACATTGTGAGCTGTGACGTGGCCTTCGAGCATAAGATTCTGCAAGATCCTATGAATGGGCAGGGTAGCTGCCTCTTTAGGAGCCTTAGGGTATTGAAGAATTTCTAATTCTTCTGCTCTGGGTTCCTTTTCTGGAGTCACCGTGATTGTAAGACCTCAAGCTACATCACGTATGAAATCCTGGAAGGACATGTCCTCTGGAGGAGACATTCTGCGTTGAGGAGAAGGAGATGCATCCTCCAGAAGGATTGCTCTAGTACCGGCAGAGTCATCAGAATTGGAGGATTCAAAATATCCCTGTGCCGGGTGTTCCTGCAATGCTCGGTACCGTTACCGCTCGAAGTCGGTATCGGGGTGTCTCGGTACCAGCCCCTCGATACCTGAGATAGACTCAAGTCTCGGCATGGGGGGCAGCATACCTGCCAAGGCAGGTGCAGTCGGTACCGATACCTGTGGAACCGTCTGTAGCGGTCTTAGCGGTACCGAAGCTGCTAAGAGATCCGCTAGACTGCATTTGATAGCGAGGATTCTCTGATCCATCGCTCCTGCCGATGCCTGAGTGTTGGTACCGGTGGAAGCGGCAATGACCCCAGAACATGGCACCAGTAGTTCTGCAGAGGTTGAAGCCTCTGGAACATTCTGGAGTCCCATTAATGCTTTGGATACTGAGGCCTCCTGCCTTGGCTGTTTTGCCTGTGAACTTTCCTTGAGGGTAATGCCAGTGGCATCTCAATACTTAGAAGGAGATCTACCCTTTGAGGACCAGCCAGTCTTAGAAGACTTAGGTTTAGTTACCTGAGATCCATGGGAGGAAGGTGAAGCCCTGGAAGACGTCGATGCAAGGGACATCGTATCAGCGGCAAAAAGGATACCGAGTTTTGCAGCTCTATTCTGCAGGCCCCTCTTGGTCATCTTTCTGCAGGAGAGACACTCCGATGGAGAATGGTCAGGACCTAAACATTTAAGACACCATTCATGGTTGTCTGTGACGGATATGGTACCGCCACATTTAGAACATTTCTTAAAACCACTAGCTGGTTTTTCCGTGTTTGAGTTAAAAATGGGCCTAGTGCCCAAAATGGCGCCTAACCCCGAGAGGGGATAGGCTCCTAAAGAAAAGATTTTTAGAAGCTAGGTTTTTTTTTCTTGAAAAGAAGAAAAGAGAACCGGTGGTACCAGTAGGCGTCGAGTGAAGGCAGATGCGACCACAAAAAAACTAAAGAAGAAGAATAATTTTTCTTCGGTGACAGGGTATATGTCCTGTCGGCTCCGTGGAAAATGAAGACCTGATGAAGGAGAGTTGGCACTGTGGGATGCTCCCAAAATCTTTCCTATTGGATGCTGGGGAGCATTCCCGCGCAGGCTCTGTCAGTACCGACGATACCCATATGTGAAGACTACATTCCTGCTTGTTCCTGGAGATATCTTAATAAGGCTACCAAGAAACTGCAACATCAATTCTTTCAGACTTCTATACCCAAGTACTGATAAATAATCCAGAGGGCAGCATGTCAAGAAATGGTTTTAGTAGAAACCTCAGAAAAAAATGTCCTGCTTCCATTATAACCACTTTGTGGCATCCACCACTCAATTTCCCTTTGACTAGTCTGTTCCAAATCAACTTCTGGTAACACAGCCACCTTCTCCTCTAAAGACCCTGCATAAGAATCAGCAGTAAATGAGGGAACAAGCTTTTTCCCCTCCTTCCACAATAAAAACCTAACCACTGAAAAAACCTCTTGCAGCCTAGACAAAGTCGCATTACTCTTATCCCGATAATATTGTTGTTTTAACACTACTACTACCACTACTACTGATCATTTGTATAGCGCTACAAGGCGTATGCAGCACTGTACAGACACATGTAAAAGACGGTCCCTGCTCATCAGATCTTACAATCTAGTCAAGAGCGCAACAGCTGAAGAGAAGGATAACATCTAGGGGAATGGTAAGGAAACACATTGGAGACCAAGTGGATCAGGATCCAAATGCGGTGTCGAAGAGGTGTGTTTTCAGCCGGGATTTGAAAAGGGCCAGAGATGAAGCCTGATGCACAGACTCAGGTAGTTTGTTCCAGGCATAAGGAGCAGCAAGTGAAAGGATTGAAGTCTGGAGTTAGCAATAGAAGAGAAGGGCGCAGATAGAAGGGATCCATTAGAAGAGCGGAGCGCCCGAGGAGAGGAGCAGGGAGAGATAAGGGAGGAAAGGTAGTGAGGAGCAGCAGAATGAGGGCACTTATAGGTCAGTAGAAGAAGCTACAGTCTTATCCTTATGGGCCTTAAAAATACTAACTTAAGATAAAGAAGCATCATGAGAATGATCACAATGTCAATATTGTGCCACTTGTCTCATTCTTTTCATTTCATACAGCAGTTCCCTAAACCAAGGGTCATATTTAGTTCTATTCCTCCCAAAAACTCTCGTCTGCACACAACAAGCCTTAGAAAACCTATGGTCCCATAAGGCCACCAATTGATCTAACGTTTAGTCCATCAGAACTCCCATTCCAAAAGCCATGAGGCTTCGAAACTAGGTGGATGAAATATCAAACGAGTTACCGAAAGAGGCAGAGTTAAAGATAGCAAACACATATTTTTGTCACCTTAAATTCAAATTCAATGACCACATGATCAGACCAAAGTAGTGATTGACCAGTACAAGAACTGCACCCCACCTCTCCAAATAGCCATTGTCTGTTACATGTTTGACTTGTGCTTTTGGAAGCCTCGTGCCTGCTGTCTGACGCACCATACGGGCTCATTTACATACCCACCTGGCTCTTGCTCTATAAGGAAAGGCACCAAAGTCTTGGTGGCCAGGGGTCCCAGAGAGTCTTAATCCAACACTGAAGCTGGAGGTGGAAAAAAGCAGGAGAAAGCTAATGGGCATGCTGCACCCCCCCTCCCAAATCAATACTTATCCTTGGCAAATGTAAAGAAATATCACAATGTGAGAAATAAAGAAAAGGAAATACAAAGGTAACATTCATAAAGAAATTCCAGCCTTCAGTTTCTCCACATTCTCTCCAAGATCTCTATCATGTTAAAATCGTTTTCTTTTTCTTGCAGATTTTAATGGCCCCCAGCACCTCCCTTAAGATGGCCTCATCTGGCTTTTCCAGTTGATTAATGCAAACAGGGCTCCTAGCTATGCACAGAAAGTATTTAATCAAGGCAGTTATTACCATATTTATGATCTTATCATATCGGACAGACCTCACGAACAGGTAACCAAATGCAATCTCTCTATAGCGCTATCTCTTTAAATCTGGCACCTTCCAAGAGCTTGTCTCCAGAGCCCCTTTGAGCGCTCCCTGAGAGAGTTTCTCTTATCTTCCGGCCGTAGACCGTTAACCAAGGTACATCTCTCGGTGTCTTGCTTTTTCAGTCCTTAGGCATGCAACTGTGCCAATATACCTCACTCCTGTTCTTTTAGTGCTTGATCTTAACTCAGCCCTGCCAGTGCCAATGCACCTCATTGCTGAACTGCAGCACCCCTGCTGTTCTAATCCTGAATCTCCTCTCACAGCCTTGCCACCATACCTCATTTCTGCATTGCAACACCTCCTTCTATTCTATTACTGAATCCTTATCAATGTTGTTATATCAAACAACAGGGAAATATAATACCTATGAACCCAGTTTATCACCACAGAGAACCACGCTTTAAACAATTCTCTTCCTGAGGATAATTCTCAGAAACATGCTTTAAATATAGGCACAGAGGGAAGAGCAGTCGTAATTATAGATCACTCCATGAACATTACGCTGCAGATGGAGATTGATCATTTCAAAGTTAACACTGAGTTAACCACAGGCCTGGGGCAAAGAATCCCAAGCTATTCCCTCCTTCCTCTCTCGAGAGGGAAAGGGGACAGATTTTGTGATGTGAGGTAGAGAATGCCTGGGTCAGGCTGGGGGCGCTCAACATTGCAGTCATAATCTCAGAAACTTCAGATTTAAGATTTTTTTTTAACCAGGGAGAATACTTTTGTTTTATCTGTGCTTGAAAGATGACATTTCCTTAACTAGCCATGCAGCAATGTGGAATGTAGGTCTATTTCTGGCCATCTTCCTCCCTTATTTGAGCGAGGGGAGGATGCACAGAATTTTCAGAGAAGGCTTAGGATAGTGCAGCATTTTCCCATTGCAGAGACTTTGGGACTGGTTTACTAAGTCTCATGCTAGTACCATGAGTTTGGGCCACGTTACTTGTGCGGGCACTGTACTAGGTGCATGGGGTTGGAGATAGCCATTCTCCTGAATTTAGCACAGCTCGTTGCCACCCACTGTGTTGGCAACTGGCATCTCAGGCTTTCAAGGCTTTCTCTAGCAGTACCATGGCAGGAATGCCCACACTCTGCCCATATAGCACCCTTTAGTAAACCAGCCTCTTTGCAAGGCAGCTCGGAATGCCTCTTCAGTCATGCACCAGAGAGGAGAGGGTTTATGATAGAGGGCAGGGTGATTGATTTGCAGATTATACCAGAAATGCAACATAGATAATTCCCAGTAAAAGGTTTTGAAGGGTGGCTGCATCCCAGATGCTCAGAGGACTTGTCTTGTGAGCATCAAACTTGTAAAGGACATAAGAGTTCATGTACAAACAGTGAAGTGTCATGTGATTTTCCTTACAGAATGAGGTCCTGGCTTTCCTTGTTGACCTTACATAAGATAAGCCATATTGAGTCAGCCCAAGGTGCATTGAGCCCAGCATCCTATCTCAACCTAGACCATTTATTCAGTATAGAGTTTAGCACTGAGATACCAGCATTCGTTCATGCCGAACCTGTGTTCTCATCACAGCTGATTTCCTAAATCCATTCCCAAAATATTCTTGAGGAATGCATAAGGATCCCATATTGCTTTGCAATGTACTGGAAAAGTCAGTTTCTAGGTGCACCCTAAACCTTGTGGAATATCCTAATCACTAAGGGGGTTATTTTGAAAGCCCCATTCTGGACATCTGAAAACATGCATAGAAGCCAGGCCTGTGGACGTCCCCAGAGTGAGGACATCCGAATCTGAACTGGACTATGGTGGAGGCATGGCTGGGACTTTCTCAGGAACCTGGATGTCAATGTCACTGCCTGATCTCAGAAACATCCTGGATGTCCTGAGACGCATCTAATTTAGACCTTCTCTGGTACAAATAAGCACTGGGAAGTGCTCCTTTTGGCTGAAAAACATCTAAAGGGTGTAGAGAAGATTGCACTCACAATCACAATGATAGCAGTAGTGGGATCTGAACCCTGGTTTCCCCAGTCCTAGCTCATTAAGCTATTCCTAGACATCCAGGTTCTCAAATACAATTCTGGAAATGTCTATGGAAACACCCCAGTAGATATCCATATTAGGCACATCCTCATTTGTAAAATCGAATCTGCAGCTTTTTTTTTCTGCTTTTTTTGCAGATGTTCTGGCTTAGACATCCCAAATTGTACAAGGACATCCTTTCTAAAGTGCCCTTCCATACTTCTGCCTTCCTGGCCAGCAGTGACACCATTTTCAGTCAGTGTCAGCTCATTGTTCTCATTCATGGGCCCTGCGTCCTGCAATAGTAGGGGGACCCTGCTGAATCCCTGCCTCTGATCATAGGCTGATCGTGGCCAACCTGCACTCATTAGGAGCCTGGCTCTATGCCCAGTTCCTACGCACCCATGCAGAGATAAGCACTGATACAAAAAATGTCTCCTTCATCCTCTATAAAGAGAACAAGTTAAACAACAAATCTCCTTTAATTGAGGATCTCAGACCAGAGTTCATCCTAGGGCACAAAAAATGCTTTCATCAAATTCTTGAGGCTGCCAATCAGTCCCTTTCATAGCTTGACATGAATGAATGGGGAACCGGTTCTAAGATGTAGTTAATTGCAGAAGCCCTTCAGGTACAGATTTGTGCACAGCGGTTGATGGCTTGTTTACTGTAGAAGAACAAGGCAGACATTTGACCCGAGGAGTTGGTCAGCAAAATTCTTTCCTATCTATGATCCCTCTCCGAACTGCTCTTCCATGGCTCTCTCCCCTCCCCCAACGCATAAAAAGAGCAGCTCAGATAACAGGGTCCTCCAAGAGGAAAGGTGCAGGGTGAAACGCCGTCTGCCAGACTCTTCACAGGGAGAAGGCCCTAAGCATCTCATCGGAGCATAGACATGGTCTGCAGGATAACTGGAACCTTGATTGTATGCCTTGTTTCTGCCACATGGGAGAAACCTCTGCAAGTGAGAATCAAATGCTCTGCTTTCTTCCCTCTATCGCCTTTTCTTTAGTTGTTTTTCATAGAATCTTAATTGTCGTGTGGTGGGTTATAAAGCCTGTCTTCTGCTGTTTGTCACTGTGTACAACAGTCCCAACAGAAGGAGCTAGGGAATGGAGGTCTCTGAGGAGAGACTAGGAACATTTGTTGGGGATGAGCCTTGGCATTATGTAAGCTCACCTGGCATTTATTTATATGGTATTTTATGTTGTCATACTACGCTGGGCTGTCATCCTGCAGGCAGCTCAAAAACTGATGACATCATACCTTACTTTTCTGCATTGACAAGAGGTCATGATTTGAGGGTGCAAGGGGTCAACTCAGGAGTAACATGATTTCTTCATAGAATTGGTGCTGAATAGATGGTGGAACCCAAAAATGTAAGAGAAGTCAAGCAAGCATGGGAAGTACAGAAGACCCTTAGCTATGAAGGAGTAAAGGAAAAGCTGGAGAACAGCTGGGTTAAGATTACAGGAAGCAAACAGGAACGATAGAAGGACCTTTGGGTCTTTATTCACCACCATCTTCTACATTTCTCTTTTTCTCATATACTCATATGATGATACTTTATACTGTTCTGGTGGCGAAGATGATGAAACAGGAACTTTAAAAAAGGACCGCTATGTCTTTAAAATAAAGGCCTATAATATCCTGGAGGTAGCTGAGGCAGGAGATGGACTGAAGGGTGATGTGAGAATTATTTCATGATTAGGATAGTCCACAAGGTTTAGGGTGCACCTAGAAACTGACTTTTCCAGTACATTCCAAAACAATATGGGATCCTTATGCATTCCTCAAGAATACTTTGGGAATGGATTTAGGAAATCAGCTGTGAAATACGGATATTCCTACATATCTCCTCCCCATTGCCCTGTACCTGTCCGTCCCCTCCCTCCCCATCATTTCCAGTATAGGCTGCTGACATTCCCTTCGGTCTCTATCATCACCCCTGCTAGTTTTCTGCCATTTCTGGAGTGCAGGTAGCACTTTACTTTTGCATGTTTAGATGTTAGAAGTTTAACACATTTTGCACTGAAGGAGTCTTCTTTTTATTCTATTGCAGAGTTTCATAGATGGAAAAAAACAAGGTAAGCATTTGTTTCATATTTAACCAAAAATGCAGCCCTGAGCTCTGTATTCCGCACCAAGACTAAAGCACCCACAAGTAGAATATGAGAAAGACAGACAGAAAGATGCCGCATTCCTCCTGGGCGATTAATCCTTACTTTAGAAGGAATGCAGCCAGGGTCATGCAGATGACAGGGTTTCTGGTACACTCCAGCCCATTCATGCTTTGTCTCCCCAGCGGTAGATGTGGTTTGGGATGCTGGAGCGGAAGAGAGGGACATTTTCAGCATCATTGAAGAATACACAAAGGGTAAGATTTTCTATTTCAAATCCTGCCCGAACGTGCTGCTGCTTTAAAGTTGCTTACTTCAGAAGTGACACCTCAGAATCCAACATATTGCCTCCTAAAATTCTCAAACCACGTTCAGCATTTCCAAGCATGTCTTCTATGCTGACACGATGCTGCACATAAGCAGGAGATTTGGTGGAAGACTCCTTAGTGCTGGCAGCCTGCTAAGGGTATCTTATTTTGTAACTTCCTTCCTTTGGCATTTCCCCATCTCCTACCTGACATATATTTTCTGGTCAGCTCTAGCAGTCATCCTACCATTCTCCCTCTTTCCAGTGAGTCCTCTTAGATAGTAACTACAGAAAAGGCATATATTCCTGACTTCTTGGGGAATGACTCTGATTGTACTGCTTAGCTGAGCACCTCTTTCAACTTTTGACTAGTTCCTCACCTCTCTCCCAGGAACCAGCAGGCAGATGCACCACGGGGATGTTGTCCTGCATCCTAGACACTCTGCTGTCCAGGTCTGGACCAGATCTACAGATGGAACAGTCCATATCCCCTACACGATCTCCTCTGATTACAGTAAGCACTTTCTGCTCACAGCTGTGTGGGTGCTGATGCTGTAGAGTTCAGGCATGCAGACCGAATTGACCATCCCTTGTGTATCGATCACCTGTTAGTTCCAGTTAGGGACAGAAGATGGGGAGGAAGGTCTGCAAAGCTTCAGAAACTTAAGACCTGGAGTCTCTGGATTTCAATAACAGCAAAAAGATTCAAGGTTTCATATTTATATCATTGTAGCCTTGATCATGGGCAATCATTGCTTAGGTTCATGTAGATGAGATAAAGTGTATAATTACTTCTTGGATCTGTGTATATGTGGTTATGTATACAGTTCTTCTGCATCTCTATATAGGGTTAGATGTACAATAATTTATTGGGCTTTTCTATAGGTAGTTATTTGGACAATCATTTCTTGGAACTGTCTATAGAAGGCTATTGAGGTCCTTCTGAAACATGAATAAGCCCTGTGTACATGAGGGATTGACTTTTTGCAGTCGAAAACATCAAGACCTGTATTCTGAAACCAGGTGGCCCTGCACGTACACAGCACTAAAAGGGGCATCTCAGAATATGGGCAGGAGGGGGCGGAAAAGGGGCATGGTCAGGTGTGGAGACGTACACTGTGTATTCTGGAAAGGCCTGTGTATGTCCCTGGCCTTTCAGCCATACGAACACGTTATACCTGCTGAAACATGGAATAAGGGCTGGACTTAGAAAAAATCCTGCCCTAAACTCCAATGCATCCCATAGAGATGGATGGCTCTGACATCTCTGTATTGATCTGGTGCGTCTGCTGTCTGGGGGCACAGAAGATGCAGCGGTAATGAGTAGAATGCACAGGTGAGGGACGTTTGTAAGGTAATGTAGCAGTAAGAAACACCCTGACAGAAATGTGCAGCATTATAATAGTCATTCTTTTGGCATGTGCTGGATGTGCCAAAGGGCCTATGCAAGGCCTCCCCAACAAAGTTCTTGGACAAACGGGAACATAGCTGTAGGGATGGTATGTGTTTGGCTGGGAAATGCAGTTCAGATGAGTATTTATTTAGACAGTTTTTGTATACCGCCTTATCTTTCAATCAAAGTGGTCACAACACAGTTGGGGGATACATTTAACACAAGGGGATATGAGACACATACACTAATACTTACAGGGAACATGGGCAATGGAGGGTTAAGTGGCTTGCCCAAGACCACAAGGAGCACCTGCGGGACTAGAAACCCCAGTCCTTCCAGCCCAAGGTTGCTGTCCTCTAGTGGGATTTGAACCCCCGACCTTCCGGCCTGAAGTACCTTGCCCCAACCACTAGGCTACTCCTCCCTCACTATGTAGTCCTGAGATGCTGTAGCAGCAGTTGTGTAGTGGTGCAGGGCGTGGTGATTTATTTTATTTTATTTATTTATTTAATTGGATTTTTATACCGCCTTATCATACAATCAGAGGTATGTTATCTGTGACTGCAAGCGTTTGTGTGTGTGAGTGTGTGTGTGTGTGTGTGTGTGTGTGTGTGTGTGTGTGTGTGTATTGGATGTATGAGGGCTGCAGGAGAGGCCCTGGTATGGTGCTCCACAAATCTGGGGGGACATGTATGCCTGGACAGTGCCTGGACTGTAGGACTGACCGCAGCATCGTCAGGTGTCAGTGTGAATGGGTAGTATATCCTGAGAAGCTGCTCTGTAGCAACACAGCAGGGCATATCCCTGGCTACGGTAGGGGACCCTCAGAGTTGGGGTATGCTGCAGTGCACACATCCAAACGCACATCAGTGCAAATCTCAAAGGAAAGTTAATGGTGCTCATGGGCCTGTATTGTTCATGTTTTCGCTGTTACATGTTCCCATCCTGATGGGTCCCTGTTGCTGACAGGCATGTCCAGACCTGCGGATATGGAATTAGGTTCAAAGGGGGCACATTTTTGGTTTAGACGTGTCCGCGGCCAGGACGTGCGCATTATGGAATTGGGCACCACGTGTACACTCATGCTTTGGCTTGCCAATATGTGATTATGGAGGTCTTTTTAGACATGTAGATGGTGATTTCAGATAGCCATTATTTACACAAAGAGATGGTCGGGATGCAGAGATTTCTAGGGGATGTGTTTTGGGTGCGGTTTAAGCAAGCCGAAAATGCCCCATTTTTCAATAGGAATACAGGTATATGTAAACAGATTTCCTCACTGGCTTTTGTACAGTTGCACCCGCTGTATATGCACCCATGTATTTGCCAATGCCCTTGTGTGTATTTTACCATAGGGTCTGCATTTCGGCATAGCTTTTTTGTAAAATACTAGGGAAAAGTGAACATCTCGACCTGGCTATCACATTTGCCACTTTCAGCCCTTCACGTGTAGAATAATTTCTTGCATTTCCTGGGGTGTGTGTGTGGCGTTACATGTCCAGTCATCTTTAGGGCCGTGCCCAGGGAGTTGTCTGCAATGATTTCTTGTATAACGTATATATGGGATTTTGCCTGTAATCATTTCCTGGGACTGGGTGCAATCATTACGTGCCAAGTTTCACTGTTTTCAAGAGCTGTATATGGGGGGCAGGTATAGTGATCTCCTGAGGTGTTCTAGAGGTTTATCCTTCAGTGTTCTTGTGGGCAATTTCTCCAAATGAGTTTGTTTTGTGCATAGCATGACAGTAACGAACCTCAGTCCTAAGCCAGTGTATGCACAGCGTGATCTCATCTTATGGGCTTCTGTATAATCTTTACTTGCATTAAATTTGTGGGTTATATGTGCTGTCATGTTCTGTGGTTATGTACAATATGTCCTCAGGTTTTGTATGGTTTTATGCAGACATATGCACTTCAGACTACAACACATCTCTCTGCACCCTGCAAGGAGGACTGGGGAGACTGGATAGAAATTAGGGCAATTAAGTAGTTATTTTGATTTATGTAAATATTGTTTTAGGCTGTAACTCACCTAGACAATTTTGGTAAGGTGTGTAAGCGAGCTACTTCTGAGGCAACCATGGATGGTGATTCTCAAGGAACTTCATACAGAATGAGCAGATCAATAGAGATGATTTTCATGGGCAAGATGTTGGAGACAAATCTATTTCCAATATTTCCAGCCTTCACTATTCTCACTGCTGGGTTCTGAGGCACAACTATTGACCATGCAAACATATAGCAACAAAACCTCTCTTAAATGCACGCTTTTCATGCGGTATGCCTGGGTTATTTTCCACACTCAGTGAATCATATTTGTGTCTTCCATTCCCAGATGTGCAGGACTGGGTCCTGCTCTCTGCAGCCCTGCAGGAGTATGCCACCTTGACTTGTATTCGATTCATAAACCGAACAAATGAAGAGAACTATATAAATATTATATCTGATACTGGGTAAGTTCCAAAGGCAGGGGCACCTGACATTTTATACCAGGGTGCCATGAACAGTTTTGGGTAAGGCAGGACCAGTGCAAGGGTATTAGGTACCCCAGGAAAATCCTTGGTCTAGTTCTCCCCTCAGTTAAAGTGCCTGGACCCCAACACCACCAGAACGAACCTGTAAAACTGCATAATTAGATATGATACTTTTAAGTGCTAAACTTTGTTTTATATATCTATGTATATAATATGCTGTCTGTGATGTGTGTGGTGCGCACCCCACTAACGCATGTATTTGCATTCTTCCTGAGCCATTTGAGCTGTAAGTATGCTAATCTGCCCATAGTGTTAGCACACGTGACTGCATAGGCTGAAGGGAGGACCTGCACAGTTGGATAACAGTGGGCCATGGGGGCTGGAAGGGGTCCCATGTGGTTGGGTACCAAGAGGAAAATGTCAACAGATGACAGCTAATAGATACCCAATGAGCATAAATGTGCTTTGTGAAAGTTGCCCGCTCTCCCTGAGGGTGAAAGTAGGCCGTGGTGGTTCTTTGAGTTGGTGTGACCATCAGGGCCTATTATTAGGTTTGACTGCAGCTACGTTTTGCAGTGTCAAGGAAGCTGCCACTCTAGATCAGGGCTTCTCAACTCTCGGGTTTTCAGGATTACTATGATGAATATGCATGGGATAGATTTGCATACAATGGATCCCAATATATGCAAACTTCTCTCATGCCTATTCATTGTGGATATCCTGAAAACTCGACTGGGCAAAGTTGGGAAGCAACTGCCTAGCCAGCCTAATGGTTAAGCCAGCTCAGAAGTAAAGCCTGAGTTTGCAATCAGCAGGTTTCTGCTAGCTAGGGATGTTAGTGTGGAGCCTGGATGTTGTGATCTTCCCATCAGCCAGCAACGTGAAGCACAGAAATCAGAGAGATGATATAGGATGCAACCCAACAATCCAACAGCATATCCCACCTCACCTCCCTCTGCTGCTGAGATGTTCACACGATTCTTTCCCTTTCTCTGCAAGCTGTTACTCCTACCTTGGCAGAATTGGTGGTGCCCAGGACCTGTCACTGCAGAGGAGCGGCTGCTTAATTACAGGAATCATACAACATGAGCTGAACCACGCGCTGGGCTTTGATCATGAGCAGTGCCGCTCCGACAGGGACAACTTTGTGAATATCTACTGGGACAACATCGCTGATGGTACTGTACAGATCTGGGTCAAATTAAACTGGACCATTTCTTTCTACTAGAAAGTTCCTTAACGCAAATATCACTTTGTATCAGACATGGTCAAAGTCTTCCGTTTTACTTTCCTCCAATTCTTACCAAAGAACACATCTCCATGCTCAAGTCATGTTATTTAGGGCCTGAATCAATAAGACTTGTCTCCCATGCCAAAAAAGCCTAAGGAATCAGGCCTACAGTGCAAAATAGTAGAAAATTGTCAGCCAGCCACATCAGATACCCGAAAGCCCTCAAAAAGCATGGCTGCCAATGTTGACGTTGAAAATGGGCTGTTATGTGGGTAAATGAATGTGTGTACACTTAGGAAAAATAAAACAGGGGTGTAAAAAGGGCCAGCCCAACCATTGGGAAAACTAGGTGGTCTTCTAGGGCGGCAACTTCTGGGGGTGGCAAAGAGTGGGGCATTCAAAGCTAAACAATACATTTTGACAGCCAGGAGGGGAGTAAAACTTAAGGTCTGCTTAGGATGCCAAAACCTTGAAGCAACTCTGGGGCCGGCCCTTGGTGTAAAGTTAGGGACATAAACAGTGAAGATACTACACGTAATACCTAGGGTTGCCAACTGGCTCCAGATGCGCCCGACAGGCTTGCTCCAGTCCTGGGTTTACCCCATTGCATGCAGTTACTTGTAGTTTTTCTTTTCTTATGGTGTGCAATGGAGAAATCAGAACTACATATCTCTGCCTGTAATGAGGTAAACCCAGGACTGGATCGAACCTGTTGGGCGCATCTGGAGCCAGTTGGCAACCCTAGTAATACCTTTTCAGAAAATGAAACCCTTTTTTATACATAGGCTGCGTCTGTGTGTGTTATGACAATATCCATGTGCATTCAGGTGGCTGAAAATCTGCTTCCCACAAACAGCAGGTTGACTCTCCTTTTACCCACATAGGAGGCAACGAAGTCTGTGGCCTATGATTAAGGCAAACAGGGGAAACAGGAATGAAGAAAGAAGCAGACTGATCTTTAGAGGAATGTATTAAATCTGGCTGATTAAAAAAAAAGAAATGGAAAATGACAGACGGAAAAATAGAGATGGAAAGTGGAGTGGAGGAGTAGTTTAATGGTTAAAGTAGTGGGCTAGGACTCATGGAAGCCAAGGTAAAAATACACCCTCCCCACCCCCCAATTCATCTTGTGGCCTTGGGTAAGTCACTTAACCCTGCATTGCTCAGGTACGCTTGGATTGTAAGCCCTCTGGGGATACAGAAATATCTCTTATACCTGAATGTAAACGATGTGAGCTAAATACAGAGAAAGTTGAGATTTTAGTCGCTCACTCAAATGCAGAGAGGGAAAGGGATTTTTAAGAAAAGGTATAAGACTAATGCAGTTTGGCCAGTGGCGAAAGTTCTAGTGGGGGCTCCCAAGCAACATTTTGCTGAGAGTCCCCCTATTTTAACTCCCCGACAGTGCTCCCCCACTCCGGTGGTGTCATGAAACCCCCCATGGTGCAGCAGCAGTAGCAATGGTGCAGACCCAGTGTGGAAAACTTACTTATATTTCTTTGAGTGGTGTGTCCATTCCAGGCCCAGAGGTGTTCTTCCCGGGCCTGTGTCATGGTAAAGTTTTTGTTGCCCGACTTCGGCCCATGAGCTAACAACTGGGCCTGGAGTGGAGTTAGCATGGAAAACAAATAAAAGTAAGATCACCGTGCGGGCACCTTCTTGCCCCCCCTCCCCACATTGTGGGGCGGCTTGGGCAGAATTTACGCCGCTGAGTTTGAGTCATAATATTAGGTTGTATAGCATGGTCTTCTCCCCAAAGTTTTATTTATTTTGAGCATTTCCATTCCACCAATTTAAGCCTTTCTCGTGGTGGCTAAATAACATGTAGCTGCTTAAGTCCTCCTACACGTGTCTCCTGAGTTCGGCAATGTTCATCTGCTTTTCCAACAGGTTATCAGAATAACTTTTTCATCTCTGACCTGGATACACTGGGCCTGGAGTATGATTACTCTTCTGTGATGCATTATGGGAAGTAAGTCCCTCAGCTGGCTGCCCCTCCTTCATGACCCTGAATAACAGGGATCCCACCACCCATGGAAACCTCATGGCTTCCCACCAGAAGGAACAGTTCACTCAGGTCTCTCTGTTTCAAGCTCTTTTTTTATACTGAAAAACTTCCAGAATACTTCATAAAAGGGATGAAAATGCAGGTCTAATCCATCTCTTCCTTGCACCAGGAGTCAGGCGTGCACAAGGAAGGGTGAGGTAGTTTATTATCACAGTGCATTGCAGAAATTTTCAGCTGAGATCCCAAAGTATTTGTAGTTTGACACCTGAGGCCCCAGAAACCTGGAGATAGATGATGGTGTGAAATACAGACTCATTGGTGGACTAGTGAGTAGCCTGATATAGAGCTTCCACCCTGACTCCCCAAAGAATGCAACCTTCTGCAGGCCAGAAGGAATGGCCATGAAGTGTCTGGGTTCCGGCCTTCAGCCTGGTTGACAAGCATGGGAAGCCATGAGGTCCAAAGCTTTCACCTGTCCCTAGCCTGCATTCTGTGCTTGCCACCTCTGACCTTCTTACTTGAAAACTCTTTTTGTATTTTTGCATTTTCTGTGATTAGCACTTCTTTATCTGTATTACAGAGCCTGTTAGCATGCAAAGGGATACAGACCAATAAATTCTATAATTAGGGCTTCTGATCCTGGGGGGTTATAAATGTGTTTTTTCTCAAGCCAGTGAGGTGCTTTGGGATGATGCCTAAAGTCTGTGTATGCATAGCATGTTTCTGAATCACAAAATTGAATTTTAGGGGCAATTTTAGATAGATCCCATTTCTGCATGTCTTATATTATTACAGGTTTGAATTTGGCATACTCTTTCTCAGTCCTCCTTATTTCCCCCCATCATCCTCATTCATTGACACCAGCACAGTGTCAATGGAACATCTTTTTACTTTGGGGCCAAACAAACTAAGTTCCTTAGTTGCTAATGTTGTGTAGCATAAAATGTTGGGCAGAATGTGGATGGGCTGGATTTGCACCCAATTCTGATCCCGTGGGGGCTATGGGCCCAATTCTGAGATGCAGGTTGTGAGGCTGCATGTCCTGGTGGGATGTGCAGCCTCGCAAGCCGTTGGACTGATTCCTCCTCCAACTCTCCCCATACATCCCGAGCATCAGGATGGGGAGAGCTGGTGGAGGGCGGAAGAGGGTGGGATCAGAGCGGAGTGAGGGCGGGCCAGTCCGGCAGGACATACAGGACCAAATCAAGTCATGGTCCTGTACATCCTGCCGGATCAAAGGGGATGTGCTGTGTATTCCACCTCAAAGGTGGATCGGGCCCAGGGATCCTGTTTCCTGCCGCTCGACCCCCAATCTGGCCTTCTAAGGCTTGGGATTGGGCTGCAAGGAATCCCCTGCCCTGCTCACCTGTGTCTTGGGTCCCAGCCAGGCTGGTCACCAATGTCAGGGTGGGAGGGACTTATTCCACCTCCAAGGTGGAATAAGTCCCCCATCTAGATCGCCGACCCCAGACATACAGGGCTGACACTGGAATTGGTCCTGTACATCTGGGGTCAGAGTGACATCTACTCCCCGCCCTCGCTCCTCCTACGGTCTACCCCCTCCCACCCCCCGTCCAGAGTTCCCTTCCCATCTCTGCAGTACGTGCGGGGAGCTCCTTGACTGGAATTGGCACCCTGGCATTTAGTGGGGATATACGTCCAACCCGGATGTATATACCTGCTAAATGCAAATTGGAATGACCCCTTATTAGCGTTGGGGGGATATTCAGCAAGTGGTGCCTTTAACCTGCTATTTCCTCCAAAATGCAGTGCAAATAAGCTTTTTCGATCATAACTCATAGAGTGACAAACACACAGAGGTAGCAAATTACATATAAAGCAATAAGAATTCTGTTCTCTTTATGCACAATATACAGATTTTTGTTTAGTGCTCTCTAAGTGCAAATATGAGGTCCATCCACTCTTTCTATTTTTTCTCTCACTTTTTCTCTCTCTTTACAGATATGCTTTCACAACCAATTACCTCAAAGCGACTATGAAACCCATCCCTAATGAATTCATTCCCATCGGACAGAGATACGGACTCAGTAACCTGGATGTGGCTAAAATCAACAAACTGTATAACTGCAGTAAGTGCTTCCTTGAAATGCAAAATCATAAAACTGTGGTCAAAATGCATCTCAGTTAATGTTCTGCATTTGCTGCAACTTGGTCCTGTCCTGTGGACAGCAGACCGATGTCTGCAGGTTTTGCTTCATATATTCCATTTCTGTCAAACGGCATTACATGTTTTGTATTGAATCTACTGGCTGGAGGTTTTTGGGCCCAGGCCAGTTCAGCTTTAGGGGCTGGACAGGGCACTGAAACATTACTGGTAGCTCTGATGGGCGATCTTTTGTGTGCCATGAACCATGGTAGCTGTAATGCTCTTGTCTTGTTGGACCATATTGCATCGTCCTATCCGATAGATCCTGATATTTCGTTAACTAGGTTGGGAGGTTGACAGGCTGAAGATATCTTACCTAAAAGGTTTTTCTCTCCTTCAGGACCGATTGCAACAAACAGCAGTAGGGTTCACTTTCTCAAATCCTTTTCCACTTTGATGAAGTGTCCCCAAGGGTTCTTTGTCTTCCATTCTTTTTCATATCAGTTTGTTCCCCTTATAGACAGAATTCACACGTTTGGCTTAGATTTCTAAATTTATATTGCTGACATCCACTTTGGAGTGTGGATGTGGCTGAAGATTTGGGAAATGCCAATGTTTATTTTGATGCTGTTTGGAACTGGCCAGTGGCTAATAAACAATCGATTCATCTCTACTGTTCCACTCCACTCGGGATTTTATAGACGTCTATCATATCTCCCCTCATCCATCTCTTCTTCAGGCTGAAAAGCCTCAACCTCTTTAGCCTTGCCTCAAAGGAGAGCTGTTCCATGACCTCATCATTTTGGCCATCCTTCTCTGTACCTTTTCTAATGCTCCTATATCTTTTTTGAGATGCAATGTCCAGGACTGCATGCAATACTCAAAGCGTGGTTGCACCATGGAGCAAAACGGAGGCATACCACCTAGTTCTACTATGCTACTACTCACACATTTCAAACTTGTGCAAATTCAACTCTTTAGTGTGTTTGCCACCATGTGTCCAAAATTTCCGTGTAGTTAACATAAAGAAGACATTGTTTCTATGAATGTCAATATGTACATGAGTACTTATTGCTACTAAAGCACAGGGACTTGCTCAGCATCACCCAGAGAAGCAAGGGCAGAATTGGTTTTAGAATCCTGGAATCTCAGACATTTTCAGGTGCTGTGTTCTAAGCTCTGGTCATCTCCTTATTACTACTGTATTCTGTTCTGAAATGATTTTTCCAGTTGATTGGACTGTGACTCTTCCTCAAATTATATTGTCCTGGACCCAAATCAGAACTGATTTATTCCTAATGGAGTTATAGTGGGGGAGACATTGCTCACCTGTTGCGTTTCCCTTCCCTTGTGATGAGCTTGACATATGATTTAAACTATTTGAGGGTGTTGATGTTTTCCATTGTGTGATGCACACTTTCAATATGTATTACTTTATTACTTTGTTTAGGTGCCTGTAGTACTCTGCTTTCTGAATTTAATGGAAGCTTTGTGTCTGCCAACTACCCATCACAGTATCCTAATAATGCCAACTGTATCTGGCTGCTTCGTATACCGAGAGAAAAGGTAAGCAAGAGAGGAAGGAGGGGGGAAATTGGGCTGAGGCAGACTGTCGAGTGCCAGCTCTCTTTCATGCTACATGGAATCAATACACCTTATAGCAAGGAAATTCAATGAGGAATAAAGCAGGACAAAGGAACACAAATACATCTTTTTTCAGACAAAAAGATCAGAGAAAAGAAAGTGGAGTTCCTTCTACATAATACACAGAAGAACACAAATAAGCACATTGCAGATCACCGAGAGATCGAGGGTTATTTCTTTTATCTTGGACGATATCTTTTAATGGATGATTTTGTATAATATTTTCATTCTGGGCTCTTCATTTTCAGGTTCTCCTGCAGTTTGATGCCTTTGATGTCCATTCTTCTCTTGGCTGTTTTTCTGATTACGTCAGGGTTTATGATGGAGATAGTCAGACATCCCCTATCCTACTGGACAGGACTTGTGGGAGTTGGATGCTTCCCTTCCTGATAGCTTCTGCCAACAAGATGCTTGTGGAGTTTGTAACTGATGGTTCCATTACAGCCAGCGGCTTCAAGGTTTCCTATAGTTCTGGTAATGAATGTCCCATGGATACAAGAACATCTCCTTCATTCTTTTGAGAGTCGGTGCACAAAGGAGTTTTATACAATGCAAACTATTGGGTTGATGCACAGAGTAAGGTGAAGCACAATGTATGCTGTACCAATCCTCATCATTATTATTATAAGAACATACGATATGCCATACTGGGTCAGACCAAGGATCCATCAAGCCCAGTATCCTGTTTCCAATAGCAGCCAATACAGGTCACAAGTACCTGTCAGGTTCCCAAAAGGCACATTTTGCATGAAAGCGATAGCGCCTGTTTTTGAGGCTAGGTCTGTTTGCTTATTGGACAGTCTGAGAGGTGGCGCCATCAGCCTTCATTCACAACTATCTTGACTGTCTCTGCACACTATTAATCATTTAATGATTTTATTGGCACTATTATGTATTTCTCTTTTCTCCTTTTAACCACTTTGGGGCTAATTTTATAACAATACACATATGTGAAAACAGCACAAAGGTGCTGATTTTATAAAGGCATCATACGTAGGCAACTCCCACTTGCACACAAATACTCTTGCAGAAATGCAGCCCTGCTCAAAGAAGTTTAAAATATGCATGCCCCTCGCAACCGCACCCCTGCTTTGCTCAGACTGCAGCCCTGCCAATGCCTACATGCCACCATGCATTTTCATAAGAGCATGCAGAAAATGTTTCCTGTGATTATCCTCTTCATGCATTTCTTTGGCAACACATACAACATTTATGAGGCCAAAAAATGTTCTAATTCTGATCGAGAACCAGTAGGGGAGGAAGGAGAGAAAATGAAAGCAGCAGTGGTCTCTCTTTCTCTCTGTCACCCATCCTCCACCCTGGCTGGTGCTTTTCCTATGTCATGTAGTTGGCAGAGGGCTCACCAGCATGAGGGGGGAGAACTGAGCTGTGACTGAGCATGGAGGGGCATGGCAATGGGCTATCACCCTCAATACCCCCTAATCCATGGATGGTCCTGCATCTGGGTACCAGCAACTTAAAGCACCCATTACTGATATTGTGACATACAAGACTATGAGAAACCCACCAAATTTGAAAGCACAACCATTTTTTATTTGCAGACTTATAAATGTTAAATTACTCCCTGGCTAGATCCATTGTCACTGTCCCTTCAATGGTCCCCTGAATGCTGTGGTCCTCACTTTTACTCTGACGATTGTCTCCTTTTTTCTCAGGATTATAAAAAGAAACTTCGAAACCATCAAGGAACATAAGACTTTAAAGTTAAAGTGACCATAGACTTTGAAACTAACAAGAAAGGATTTAACAATGATCTGAGTTTTCCAATGCATTATAAACCATAACATTCTACTGCCTGTCACCTTTGGATCACCCATCTGCCTTTTCCCCTTGCAGTTATCATTAATCTGCTCTTATTATGAAATTATATATTCCAGTATTGCCATCTTTTGCTCGTTCTGTCCTAATCCAAGGAAGGTGGTTTTGACTCCAGAAAACTAGTCAAAAATGTCTTGTTACTCCAATAAATAGGTATTTGCTTATATTTGTTCTGTTTTATTAATTAACCTTTTAGTTTGTGTTTCTCCAGTGACCTGCGGCAGCACTCTGACAGCCACTAATGGGAACTTTTCCTCTCCGGGCTCCCCATTCTATCCACCCCTGACAGATTGTACTTGGACAATCAATGCCCCACCTGAATACAAGGTGAGTAGGAATGTGGCACATAGCTAGGGCTGTGCAAAGAACCTAATAGCACACCATTGGAAAGCACATACAGAGAGGTAACGTGCATGCGATTCCTGCACAGAAAGGCAATGTAAGTAGTACAAATCATGTAAAAGTCACACAAGACAGGTAAACCTGTTCTACCCTATTTATAAAAGAGAGGGTATGGACAGAGAAGCAACATGATGCTATAACTTATTGGGAGTTGTTGCCCTGACACAGGTATTACTGAACTTCACATCCTTCAGTCTGGAGTCGAGCAGCACTTGTGTCTATGACTATTTGATGGTTCGAGATGGAGGAAGATTCACTTCCGGCGCATTGGGCAAATTCTGTGGTACAGCAGCAATCCCAGCTCTGGTCTCCAGTGGAAATGCGCTCTTGCTGCAGTTCCACAGTGATGGCTCTCAGGAGTTCAAGGGGTTTCTGGCACACTACTCATTCGGTAGGTCCCTGCTGTACTCATCACTTCTTTTCTAGATCAAATGTATTGCATTCCCATGCAGGAGAATTATTAGACGTTTATAGTCTGCTGTGAACGGGTCTCAGTACTTGAAAAGCAGGGGGAGTTGTTGCTCAGGACTGAGGCGTATTGACATGGCAGTATCGGCTTCTCAGTACCGCAAAGAAGGAGTGAGGTGCATTGACAGACATAGCCAGCGGATACCAGATTATTTTTGAAATGGAACAGGGTAATCATGATTATTTAAGTTCATATCTTGTTTCTAACAGCAGTGCATTTGGAGGAGGGGGAGGGGAGGGCTTGTGAGTTAAAAGAACCATGTGAAAATTGACCATATACAAATGACATGTTGGTCTATGGTTTTCTTTTAGTTGCGGCATCTCAGATCATCCTCTAGTCTCCTGGCAGAGATTGACACTCGTAGATCAGCTGTCCTTATGTTCACTTTTCATCATATCCACGTCCACCTGCAGGCGACGGTGGAACTACAGGAAGCCCCATGCACATAGGGGAGGCAGCAGATTGGAGCCTTTGGAAGCTGGGGAGAAAAAATTTGAGATTGCTTATAATACTTTATCGTACTTATCTTTAAGAAGCACGCAAGAGCAAGCATTGGAAACAGAGTCTTTAAAAACATGGAAATCTGTTGTCTGTGTTCATTATCAGGGGATTATTTAACTTGTTTTAATGAGCAGTAGCCTGGTGGTTAGAGCACTGGCTTGGTAACCAAAAGAGCAAGGTTTGATTCCTATTAGTACTCCTTGTGGCCCTGGGGTAAGTCACTTAATCCTCCATTGCCTTGGAAGAAAGGCCTGGCAATCTACTTCTCGCTGCACAGCCAAGAAAACTCAGGCACTGCTGGGTCACCAGGAGTCAACATGGACTCAAAGGCACACATTGCATTTGCAATAATACCAAAGCAAACCTGAGAAAGTCTGATATGAAGGAAAAGCTTTTGACGGATACGTTTATATGATAATCTGAATTTCTCACAGTGTTTTCTTAAGGTACTGTCAGCAAAGTCCATCAGAAATGACAGGTTGTAATGAGATTGCTGCTATTTGCATCTAACATAATACACTTTAAGTAGGCTCCTAAGTGCACGGCACATGCTTTTAGGTGTGATCTAGCTTTATGAGAGGCCTTGTATGCACGGAAACCAGCATTTTGCTCTAGTAAGCAATTTATAAAATTCCCTCCTTTAAATGTCTAATGGCCCCCAGAGTGTCTTCCTTCTAGCCTACCTGGTCCTTCTCCAAACTTCAGCGCAACCACAGTTCTTCAGAGGTAGGGGCAATGCCCATTGACTCCTGCCCTATCAGCCATGAAATTTAAGAAGGTAATAACTGAACTACTGCTCCTCTGTGCACCAATGTCTGCTCTGCACATTCATTTGCCACATGCTAATCGTCATGAGTACACGCTAAACACAAACAGAGCATGCTTAATGCAATTAGCATTTATCATTTGCAATTAAAGTGCACGCTTCATTTTCAGGACATACACAGAGTGGACAACATGCAAACACTGGAGTGGAGGAGTAGTCAAATGGTCAGCACACTGGCTTGGGAACCAAGAGACCAGGGTTCAATTTCAACTACCACTCCATGTGTCTTTGAGCAAACCACTTAACCCTCTATTGCCTCAGAAAAATCCAAGTTATCAGTGTGCATTATCAAGTTTAAGTTACAGTGTAAACTGCTTTGATTGAAATGATAAAGCAGTATAAAAAAATCTGTTAAATAAATATGATGCAAACTGCAGGCAACTGCCGTTTATGTATCTAGGATGATAGAGTGTGAAGAATACTGTACTTTCCAGAAATAGGACATCTTACCTATGTATATGGGGCAATGAGGAGCTGATTCACTAATGAACAAACAAACCCTTTTCAAAGAAGGGGAAGCAGTAAACGTAGAGGGCATAACATGAAGCTGCAAAGGGGTACCATGACAGTCATGAACCTCACGCCAATGCCAGGGCATGTGTAGTACGCTCAGACTGTCAAATTTATTGCTAATGCTCACTGTAGTATTTGCAATGTGCCAAAAAGAGCTTCATTCTGGAGTTCATAAGATGTAACATTTATGGGTAATTTATCAAGGTGTGATTGGAAATTCCACTTAATAAGGCCTTGGCTCCCCATACAACGAGGAATATTTCTGTATCTTTCTGCTACCTTTCCCTGGTCTCTGACTGCATTTCTTAGTACTTCAGGATCTCCTTCCTCTCCACAGACTAATCACTCCACAGACTAATCACTTGGAACCGACACCTCCATTATTAATGCTATTCTGCTGTTTTTCTTCATTACCACTATGTTGGGTTTCATCGAATCCATAGTAACATAGTAACATAGTATATGATGATGGATAAAGACCAGCATGGTCCATCTAGTCTGCCCAGCAAGACGGCAAGAGTAGGTGCACCTGCCGCTCCATGCCTTTCTGTCCAGGAATCCCATGCCTTTGTTTAGGGTTGTACCCACCGCTCCGTGTAGATCATCCCTATTTGTTCAGATATACGAGATAATTAAGTTTATTTTGATTTTATCCTGTTGCTATAAAGCAGGGGTTCTTAACCCTGTCCTCGGGACTCACCTAGCCAGTTGGGTTTTCAGGATAACCACAATGAATATGTATGAGAGAGATTTGCATACACTGCCTCCATTATATGCAAATCTCTTCCATGCATATTCATTGTGGTTATCCTGAAAACCCGACTGGCTAGGTGGGTCCCGAGGACAGGGTTGAGAACCCCTGCTATAAAGGGATCCACTGTGTCTGTCCCATGCCATTTTGAATTCTGTCACTGTGTTTGCCCCCACTACTTCCATCAGGAGGGCATTCCAAGTATCCACCACCCTTTCAGTGAAAAAGTATTTCCTGACATTGCCTTTCAGTTTACCCCCTTGCAGCTTCATGTTAAGTCTTTTAGTTTTACAGCTTCCCCGTCTTTGGAAGAGGTTTGTTTGTTCATTAATACTCTTTAAGTATTTAAAGGTCTGAATCATATCTCCCCTGTCCCTCCTTTCTTCCAGAGTGTACATATTTAGATCTTCAAGTCTCTTCTCATAAATCTTCTGATGCAGACTTCAAATCATTTGGTTGCCTTCCTCTGAACCGTTTCCAGTCTTTTTATATCCTTTGCAAGATATGGTCTCCAAAACTGAGCACAATATTCCAAGTGAAGCCTCACCAGCGATTTGTACAGTGGCATTAGTACCTCTTCCTTTCTGCTGGTAATTCCTCTCCGTATGCAACCCAGCATCCTTTTGGCTTTTGCCACCACCTTGTCGCACTGTTTCACCACCTTGAGAACCTCAGAAACAATCACTCCGAGGCCCTTCTCCAGGTCCGTGCACACCAACCTCTCGCCCCCTATTGTATACAATTACCTTGGATTTCTGCTTCCCAAATGCATGACACTGCACTTCTTCACATTAAATCTTAACTGCCAAGCATTAGACCATTGTTCCAGCTTTTGTAGATCTTTCCTCATGTTATCCACTCTCTCAGGGGAGTCCACTGTGTTGCAAATTTTTGTGTCATCTGTAAAAAAACAGACTTTTCCATTCAGTCCTTCAGCAATATCACTCACAAATACATTGAAGAGTACCGGTCCCAGGACTGAACCCTGGGGCACACCACTAATCACCTTCCTTTCATCCAAGTGGATTCCATTTACCATCATTTTCTGTTATCTCTCAGTCAACCAATTTCTGATCCATTTCACCACCTTGGGACCCATCCCCAAGCTGTTGAGTTTATTGATAAGCCTCCTATGAGGAACAGTAGCAAAGGCTTTGCTGAAATCCAGGTAGATGACATGGATTGCATGCCCTTGATCTAGTTCTCTGGTCACCCAGTCAAAGAACTCAATCAGATTTGTTTGGCAAGATTGTCCTTTGATAAAACCATGTTGACTCAGATCATGCAACCTGTTGGTTTCAAGGAAGTCCACTATTCGCTCTTTCAGGAGCACCTCCATTACATTTTCCGCCACTGAGGTAAGGCTTACTGGCCCGTAGTTTGTCACTTCTTCCCTGTCACCACTTTTGTGAAGAGGTACCATATCAGCCCATCTCCAGTCCTGTGGAACTTCTCCTGTCTCCAAGGATGTATTAAAAACATCCTTTAATGGCCCTGCAAGAACCTCTCTGAACTCTTTCAGTATCCTGGGATATATCCCCTTGTCCACTTTCAGTTTTTCAAGCTGTTCTTACACATCATCTTCTGTGAATGGTGTGGTGTCTGTTCCATTTTCATTTGTATATTTGGGAATCACAGGTGGTCCTTCTCCAGGATTTTCTTTAGTAAAAACAGAGCAGAAGTATTTGTTTAGCATTTTCACTTTTTCAATGACACTTTCCACAAATCCGTTCCCAGCACTTTTGAGTCCTGCAATTCCATCTCTGATTTTCCTCCTCTCCCAAATATACCTGAAGAAAGTTTTGTCGCCACACTTCACATCTTTAGTAATCTTTCTTCTGCCTTTGATTTTGCTATCCTTATTTCTCTTTTTGTCTCTTTTAGTTTGATCCTGTATTGCAATTCCACTTCCCTTATCTCCTCTCACCTTGCCAACTCCTCCTTCAGGTACTTGGCCATTTTACTGAAGTCAGTGTTTTTGAAGTCTAAGACTTTGAGCTTGCTGTGATTGGATTCCACCTTGGCTTTTCTCTCTGATCACACCATGTGATGTTCACTGCTACTCATATAGGCACCTACCCAGATATTCGGCATGCTATCTCCGTTGGTGAGTACTAAATCCAGCATCGAGCTTTCCCTGGTCAGTTCCATCACCATTTGTCTAAGTAACACATCTTGGAAGGCATCCACAATTTCTTTTACTTCTTTCTAGATTTACAGAAGGAATACTCCAATCCACATCAGGTAGATTAAAGTCACCGAATATGATCACTTCCCCTTTCGTGGCTATCTTTGCAATATCAACAATCAATTCGCTATCTATTTCTTTGGTTTGAGTTGGAGGCCTGTAGACTACACCAGTATGGATGACAGTGCCATCTCCTCTTTCCAACACAATCCACAGTGCTTCTTATCCAGTTTCTTATCTATTGGGATGGAAATGTCCCAAGTTATCAGAACTTCTGTATACTCTGTAATTCTCTTAGGATCATGATCCCAGGGCTTTTCTGGTACAGCAATGTTGTAGTGCCTACAAAGTTTCCAATGGATAAGACGTGCCACCTTGTTGTGCCTTTCTGTATAGAAATTACCTGCCATCAGAATTTCACAGTGAGCTACAAGATGAGAAACTGTTTCCAACTCTTTTCTTACAGCATCGACATATGTCCGTTACCAGTTTTCACTATGCTTGCTGTGAACTAACTCATCCGTAATTCACTGACCTGGACTGCAACTCTCAATCTCTCATCCTTAGGTTTTAGTCCACCTCTTCATAAACACTCATGTGTCCTTATTTGATCAACAAATAGCTCCTGGAGTAATGCTTTGTACTTAACACTGTATTTAAGCATTTACCACTTCTTGTTTCTCGTTTGCTGATCTAATTCTTTGAAGAGTTTTTGCTCTTGTTTTGCTGTTAGTACTCTATACTGACCTTTTCACTTATTAATTTATGATGGATTATTGCTCCTTCTATTCCTAAATATGTATATGAACTTTCTGTTTAAGTTCCTTTATGTCACAATCATTGGTTAGGTTGATGTTTTCAGCTTTGCTCAATTTTCCTCTAAGGAATGTTGCCTTAGCACACTTGTTCTGGCCAAAAGTCATCCTGACGTCATTGGAAAAGCTTTTCACTACAAGGAGTTGTTACACTAGGTCTTGTTCACTGGGAATGTATTTATTTATTCATTTTCAAATATTTATAGCACACCACGCCCACGTTCTCGGTGAGTTCAAAAAAATGTACATAATGAAAACAGTAGTACATGTGTTAATTAACAATAAACAAGAATGCATAAAAAACATAATACAAACATAAAACAAGCAGATAAAAAATCCTTAATCTCCAATGACAAGCAGGTTCAAGGTTTATAGCCTTGCTTCCATGCACACTATGTGTAGGCATTCCTGGGGTGCAGCTTGGCTGGGGCAGGGGCAGCGTTGTACATTTTATAAAATGCATTAGTACTTGCACCTCTTTACACCAATTTCAGAGCAGGTTGAAATGCATGCATCAGTGTTTGCATGCTTCAAGGGCTACTTCTGGCTGCCTTTTTTATAAAGGTACGTGGGAGTCATGTTAGAAGCATTTCCACATCCAAAAAGCAGCATTGAGAGGGACAGATGGAAATACAAGTCTCAAAGCCATTTTAGAAGCTGCTTTTTGTAGATGACAGAATGCTCACTGTGCCTGCCTAGCCAGGGGGAGTGGTGGGGACGGAGAGTGGGAGTGGTGTGGGCAGGGTCTACAATGCAGACATGGGAAATTTATGTCTGGAGCAAACAAATACAGACATCAGCATTCATACCTGCTCCCAGGCACGACTAAGTGGCTTGCTGACAGAGGCAGATGCCCATGCTAATGTCAGGGCCCCTCCACCCTCACCTCAGACCCAAGGAACTCCTCCCTGGCTGTCCCCCTGACCAAGTAAGAAACCCATCCCCCAATGCTCTCTACTGATTCCCTCCTCCCTACTAAAGGAGCACTCCAATTCCCTCTCTTACCCCTCTGAATCATCAGTCTGATTTCCCCTCTCTCTCAAGCAGCAGTCCAATCACTCTCTCCCTGAAGAACCTTCCAACCACAATGTAAAATGGTGAGCCCCCCTCTGAAACACCACCTCTCAAGTGTCCAGGCTCCCTCACCCCCTGATTCACATCTTCAAGCTTACCGGGATCATTAGTATCCAGTGGGAGCAGAAGCGAGGCCTATTTGCCTCTGCTCTGCATGTAGCCGCTCTCCAAAATGGTGCCAATGACCCCTAGTGATAACCTCATGCTCCTGCTTCCACAGGACATCAATGACTCTGGTAATTCCAGGGATGTCAATGGGGGGGTCGTCTTTCAGAGGAGGGGTCACCATTTTACATTTTGGTTGGGAGCCTTTGGGAGGATGTAGAATTGGACTGCTGTTCGGAGGGGTGGGAGGGTGAATTGTACTGCTGCTTCAGGGTGGGTGAGAAAAGGAATTTGACTGTTGCTTTGGGGGAGGGATGAAAGAGGGACTCAGCAGAATGCATAATGGGGCTCTTACTGGATTGGTGGGGGGCAGCCAGGGGTGTTCCTGAGGTCCAGGATGTGGGTGGGTGGGGGCCCAGGCCTTTAGAGCTGTGTTGGTATGCTGTCTGTGTTGGTACAGTGATTTTAGGAAGTTGCTCCCATGTCTAAGGATGTCTGGAGGGTTCAATGGCTATTTTTTCTATGTGTTTCCTAAAATCGCTGTTCCTGCCACACGTACAACGGCATACCCGTGCAGTTTTGCAGATATTTTACTAGGGCTCTACATTTAAGCAGAACCTCTTGTAAAACACTGTCCTATTTCTCTACTTCCTGAGATGAATGCGGGAATTCCGCTCTCCATTTCCTTTCTAAAATGTCCCTTCATGGCAACTGTGCCGTCTTTATAAAATAGCTTTAACATAGGAGCCTTTTATGACTGCTTACATAGATATCCTCACATTCTGCTATAAAATCAGGCTCATTAAAGGTTACTTTGGCAACATGTGAAAAACCGTCATGCTACTAGAGTTCTCTGAATCTGTGTAGTATTGCTCTCTAATGCTGGATAACTGTGTATAACTGGGTGTTCAGTGCAGTACGGAGTGAAGAAGATCCTTCAGCATATCCTGGACATTGGAGCCCCTCCCCTCCGGTGTACGTCTTGCCTCAGAATTCCACTCTTTCCTTGGGGAACTACAAAGCATTAATGGAAGAGCTGAAAACAGAGTCCTGCCTCCCAATCTGATAGCTCCCTCCTCCTGCACAGGCAGGGGCAGAACGGACAGGAACCCAAAGGCAGGCAGGCTTCCTCCCTCCCGGCAGGAGCAGGACATCTCTAGTCACCTGCTCACTTGGGAACAGGCATAAGAAGGAATCAGATGAGAGATTAAACTTCTGCCAGGAGAAGATAGCAGGGAGGGCGCATGTTCCATGAGGGAAGCAGAAAAAGTTCCCTGATTGTGCTAGGGCTTTGCTAGCCATTGCAAAATGTTTCCAGGCCCACTGATAGCTCTCGGGGCTACCTTGGGCACAGCAACTGCCCTGCTGGCTCTGTGTGGCCTTGCATTTCTGTTTAAGTGCATATGGACAGAGAAAGGGCCACACGAATGTGATCAGAAGACTAGCAAGAAGAACCTTGAGCCCCGTCTGCTGCAACCACGCCAGCAGGTAATGTCTCATTTCCAGGTATTCAGGCCAGCAACTTTCACTCCCTGCAGGACAGCTGGTGACAGCCTATCTGCATTTCTGTAGTCGGGAGGGGTCAGTCAAGGAAAGATGTTGCTGTGAATTTTGGAAGTGCTGGTTAAAGCCAGGAATAGTACAGGCAGGGCTTCTCCTATTGCAGTACTGAGACCCTCACTCAGCCTATATAGCCTGCCCTTCCATAGCAATTACTAAGCCTTACAGTCCCTGCTTTCCCTTAGAGATCATTACAGTGGCACATAAGGCCGGGAACGTTGTTGTTTTCTTCTTTAGTGCTGGCTTTTGTAATTGTGCGTCTCATGGCTCATATTCAGCATTGTATCCTGCTTGTGAGAGGAACTGAAAACTGAAGCAGACTCAGGCAACTCATTTTGTCTTCAGTGTTCTTGCCTCACCCTGCAGATTTTGATAATTAAACTCAAGAATCACCTTCAACTGAACATCATCTTCCCCCACAACAATCCTGTAAAAACGCATCATTGTGTGCGCCTGCCCTCCCTGCAGGTAAAAGAATGTGCTGAAGGATCTTTGAGTTTACGGGGCCGTCAGAATCTATTTTGCTTTGAATACTGCTGCTCTTTGCTGCTGTCCTAGGTGACCACCTAGCCTTGCCTAATGGTTGGACCAGCCCTGCTGATCTCCCTCCCCACTCACCATCTCCCAGCTTCTGGTTTTTATCTAGCTTTTGTTCTATGATGGCCCTTCGGAAATACACATGCAGTTGCCTCTGAGATGCACATAGGTCAGCCTAGTGTTGGTGCATGCATTACAGCGAGTAAAGGACAAGGGGACCATTGCCTATCATACTACCGGCACTCAGCTACAGCTGGAGGATAAAGGGAATGTGCAATGATGGGCAGTGCACCTACCTTTTAATAAATAAAAGTGGTCCAAGTTCAGACAAGAATCAGAGGCTGAGCTGAGATTAGAAGTCATAACACTATCTGGGGTGCTCTTGATTTGTCTTGGCTTGCAGAATGAATAAGATGCTATATAGTGCATCCGCGATAGTTGTACCTGGGGATGGGGAGGGGGGGGGAGCTGAACTTGCAGAAAGAATGACAGCCTTGCTGGTCTCACAATGGGCTGGGGACTTAATCAAGTACAATATGTTTGGGGATTGTTGAAAATCAAAGGCATGAAGAAAGTAACCTGTGCCCCAGGCTGGCCTTTTTCTGCCATCATCCATTACGTTACTATGAAAAACATTTCCCAGTGAGAATTTTGTAGAATTCAATACAATCCCCGCTCATCTCATAACTCAGGGGCGTGTTAGTTGCTAATGCATGCTATCTGACCATAGTAGCTGCTAACACAGGGCAATTGCAGTAATGTAGCGATTTTCTGCGCCGTTTGCAGAATGTGCGTTCTCCCAGGGCAAGCAGGATGAGTCAGCCACAAGTGGTGACGTCATCCGACGGCACCAGAGACGGAAGTACTCTCACTAGCCCAGAAGGCTTTAGCCTTCTGGGCCTGACCAGTAGCCCCAACACCCGATCCGCCCCTAGCTGGCCAGTCTTTGTCTTCCGCCTTGCCAGCAAGACGTTTTTTTGTTTTACTCTCGACCTCCTTCTACCTAGTCGTGATCTTACCTCTACAAAATGAAGAAACCTGGATTTAAAAAGTGTCCCGGCTGCTCCCGCAAGATGGCGAATTCGGACTTGCATCAGCTGTGCCTCCGATGCCTAGAAACAGCATGCCGTTGAAGACTGCCCTGCTTGCGGCCGCATGTCCCCCCGGGCACTTAAATCCCGCCGGCATGCACTCGCGGACTTCTTAACTCCTGCCGCTGTGAGTACCTCTGCTGCCGATAACCCCGATGCTGCCGCTCAGGCCGGAGACGCGCCTGGTCAGGCCTCCATCTCCCGCCGCGAGCATGGGACCCTCATCTCCACATGTCCTCCCCTGGCAGCTGCCATCTTGACCGGGGCTTCCTCCCACTCTCCTACGGCACTTCCGGATGTCCCTCTGACTGTTTCCGGTCAGCCTCAGACCTCACGGGACAGCGCCGAACGGGACGACGCAGACCAGCTCAGCCTCCACCACGCCGGCAGTGCCTACAGCTTTTCCGGGGCAGCCTCCAGAGCTGCAAGCAACCAGCGCACTCACTCCTGGAGCGCCGGACACCGTCAGAGCCATCGCCAATCAAAGCACAGTGCTCGGGGGAGCTCACGCAGGCGCCGGAGCAAGCGCAGATCTCAGTGCAGGTCTCAATCTCGGCGCAGATCGCGGAGCTGGGGGCATAGATCACCATCACGGTGCAGATCGCACAGCCGGAGATCACGGAACCGGCAGGGACAGCGCAGATTGCAGAAATACAGGAGCAGGCACAGGGATAATACACGGCGCAGGAGCCGTCGCTCCAGCCGGCGCAGTGACAGCGGATCCCACAAAAGGAGCAATCACAGCACCTCTTCATCATCGGCTCCCTCTCGCAGCAGATCCCGCCAGTCATCTCCTTCTGCCTACAGTGCCCGCAGCTCCTCCCCTGCACACAGCCTCCTCAGTGAACAGGAGGAGCATCAGACACAAGAGGAGCATCTACGGCCGCCCACATCAGGCATGCAGGCTGCCCCTGAACCTTTTCAGCAGGAGGCTGCCCCAGAGACCCCCAAACTGCTACAGGACATGCTGCTATACAAAAATAGGAGAACCGGTCTATCCGGAGCGTGCTGTAATCTTAATAATAGAAAAAACACTCCACTTGAAATTATAACTTTAGTGGTAGAAAAATTCTTTCAACTAAACTTTACTGATCATCTGTAGATATATTCGTGTGATTTCTTCTGTCGATCACTGAACTCCACAGAAACAGGAGCCGGGGTTCTAATGGAAAATACAACTACTGCAGGAGGTTTCAGACCATATATACCGCGCTTAATGAATGCTTATTGAATAAAGCTATAGCGCACTGGTTACATCAACAACCATCCTGTATTATTTTTCATGTTTTTTTTAAGTTTTCATACCATGTGTCCATTTATACCCAATTTTAAGTGAAAGACAAAAAACCTTAACTTATATCTTGTGCCTTCTGCGCCTCAACGCTTCCTCCGGTACCTTAATGCGCTTCACTCCGAGCAGGAGTTTCTTCAGGAGGATCTATAAAAATAGACACAAATGTAGCAATATCTACGAAGACATCCACTATTGTTAAACGAAAGACATGAGAGTCAATTAAAAGTTCTCTGTACTGTCAAGGAAACTAGACGCTTCTGTCTTTTGATTACTTACTGAAAAATAGCTGCCCGCGTTGCACTCATATGTCTTGTAATGACTCGAAAAAACGCCGCGCATGTGCATTATTCACATCCGGGTGTCATTTATACTTTCTATCAGGTAGCCTACAGGCACACTTGCCAATCTATAGAGGAGTTAAGACCTTTGGGTTGGAGAGTATTAACAGAAAAAATCCAACGTTGTTCGTGATAGAACAAAGTCTCATCTAATGTCTTACCCCTCATAGGGTGTTTTATGTGATCAATGCAGAAGCACCGTAGTTGTTCAAACGTATGGCCCTCTTCAAGACAGTGTTGGACCAAGGGAGCTGTCATCACTCTACACCGTAAACGACTCTTATGTTCCAGAATACGAGTTTTTAATGTCCTGATGGTTTTCCCTATGTATAGTTTCTGGCAAGGACATTTTATAGCATAAATAACTGATGTAGTCTGGCAGGTCGTGACTTGTTTCAAACGGTAGGTGCGCTCCAAATATGTAAATTCAGTGATAGATTCTGACATAGGACAAATTATACATGTGCCACACTGTGTATGACCACGTTGACTCTGACTTACTTCTGGAGATCGTAAAACTGCTGGACTCAGTTTCTCTTTTAGATTAACATTACGTTGCCATACACAGCGAACATATTTATCTTCTAATCCCGGGACCGTGTGCAGGAGTAGCCTAGTGGTTGGGACAAGGTACTTCAGGCCGGAAGGTCGGTGGTTCAAATCCCACTAGAGGACAGCAACCTTGGGCCGGAAGGACTGGGATTTCTAGTCCCACAGATGCTCCTTGTGGTCTTGGGCAAGCCACTTAACCCTCCACTGCCCATGTTCCCTGTAAGTATTAGTGTATGTGTCTCATATCCCTGCGTGTTAAATGTATCCCCCAATTGTGTTGTGACCGCTTTGATTGAAGGATAAGGCGGTATACAAAACTGTCTAAATAAATAAATAAATAAATAAATAAAAGATGTATATGTTTAGACATGATTCTTTGGATGTTGTAACTCAAAGGCGAAAACTTAGTGATAAAATTGACATAACCAGTCTCTGCCTCAAAAGTTGGCTTAGGTCTGGGCTGTAACAACCAGGCTCGATCATTAAATAAGGCTCGTTTATACGCCGTTTTTATCACTCTTCGGGGATAACCTCTGGCTGCAAAATCTCCTGAAAGTTTTCGTGACTGAGTTTTAAAATCAGTCATATCTGAACAATTTCGCCTATAATGGAAAAATTGAGACAGAGGGAGGCTATCCTTTAACTTAGATGGATGGCCACTTGAATATTGCAAGAAAGTGTTACGTGCAATCGGTTTCTGATAAATCGAGGACTTCCAACCTGTAGAATCTTTTTCAATTGTTAAATCCAAGAAAGTTATATTTGTGTTTGCAATAGTATGTGTAAATTGAATCGCTTCATTGCACCTGTTCAACCAGTGAACAAACTGTAACACGGAATCTTCAGTACCTTTCCATAAAAGAAAAATGTCATCTATAAAGCGGACCCAGAATTTTATATTGAAGCTATATGAGGAACCGGTAAGCCATTGATGTTCAAAATCCCCCATGTATAAGTTGGCGATAGAGGGGGCACAGGTGGCCCCCATCGCAACCCCAGATTTTTGATGGTAAACTGTGGCTTCAAACAAGAAGTGATTGTAAAATATTGTGAGGCGAGCTAAGTCCATCAAAAAAGATAACTGAGCCCTAGTTAAATCTCCTCTTTTAGTTAATTGCATTTCTACCGTGCGATATGCTTCTTTTTGAGGTATGCTAGTATAAAGTGAAGTTATGTCGAGAGTAATTAATAAAATATCTGCTTCATTAGCCAATTCATTGTATTGAGCTAGTTTCTCTAAAAAATGAGCTGAATCGCGAATGTAAGATGGTATGTCTATTAACAAAGGGCGTAAGAAAGAGTCAAGATATACTGACAACGGTTCCAGAATTGTGCCACGCGTTGATACAATCGGTCTTCCCGGTGGTTTTTCAAGACGTTTGTGCACTTTAGGGACGAGATAAAAACGAGCCATACTTGGGGTTTTTGTATTAAGATATGTGAATTCTTTTTTGGTGATGACTTTATTTTGTAAAGCTGACTGAGTAATTTGACAAATTTCTTCCTGTAAAGATGCGGTGGGATCTATCAACATCTTTTCATAGACCTGGTTGTCAGAAAGATGATGGTATGCCTCCTCAAGGTAATCTGTCCGGCTGAGCACAACCACCGCTCCTCCTTTATCCGCTCGGCGGATAACAATGTCAGATCTCTGTTGGAGCTCTCGTAACGCGGTGCGTTCTGTCAATGGGAGGACATTCTTAGATAATCGATGGGTACTTTCTAACTGTGTTACTTCCTTAAGAATTATGTCTTTAAACACTTGCAATGCTGGAGGAAGAGGACCTGGAGGCATCCAGGTAGATTTTAGAGGAAGCATAGTTCGCCTGATAGGGGTATCTCCTTCACCAATCTGACCTTCTATGAGATCTATTGGTTGTTGTGCAAAATAAACTTTCAGACTCAGTTTCCTCAAAAGGGCTTCTAGATCTAGTCGAAACTGAAACGGATCATGTTGAATGTTCGGTACAAATGACAAACCTCTGTCTAGCAGTTGACATTGGGCTTCAGACAATTCACGGCCAGAAAGATTCAAAACCAAATGTGAAACATGTGCTGATCTCAGTTCTGCCGGTTGCGGGTTAAAACCCTTTTCTTCTTCTTGGTGTTGGTGGCTTCGTCGGTAAAATCCCCTCGGGCCATCTTGCCTGAATCTGAACTACTAAGATCATCAGAGGTGTCCTCAAAAGTTACTCGTCGCTTTGAACGCCGATTTTTCCTATTGTGGTCCATCCAGGGATACACATACCCACTGGTATAATCTTCATGATCTCGTTTGAGCTTTTTTATCTTACCAAGCTTAACTTCTTGACGAAGGGTTTCCACTTGTTTGTTGGTATTCTCCCATTTGAGTTTAAAGACGTCCTCTGTTTCAGCTTTTTTTAACTTTGTTTGCAATTGTTCAACCTCTTTGATGTAACCATCTGTCGCTGCTTTTGTTGTTTCTGATATAAGGACCATAAGGTCGAGGGAGCACTTGTTCAATATGCAATTCCATTTTCGTACAAATTCTTCATCCGTGGTAAACATCCGAGGCTCTTTATAGACCCGAAGGCCCCTCGGGATTTGATGTCGACTTATGTACTCAATCATAGATAGACGATGAAGTTCCGACCGCACTACTTGTTTTTGTTTTTTAAGTAACATTTCCCAAAGGGGCTCCGAACTAGTGTCTGTAGCTGTCTGTTCAGAAGCGAAAAGTGTTTTTTCTTGACATAAAGTAGATATAAAATCTGACGTAAAACTCAGAATCTCTTTCCATCCTTCTTGACCTGCCATCTATGTAACTATACAAAAATAGGAGAACCGGTCTATCCGGAGCGTGCTGTAATCTTAATAATAGAAAAAACACTCCACTTGAAATTATAACTTTAGTGGTAGAAAAATTCTTTCAACTAAACTTTACTGATCATCTGTAGATATATTCGTGTGATTTCTTCTGTCGATCACTGAACTCCACAGAAACAGGAGCCGGGGTTCTAATGGAAAATACAACTACTGCAGGAGGTTTCAGACCATATATACCGCGCTTAATGAATGCTTATTGAATAAAGCTATAGCGCACTGGTTACATCAACAACCATCCTGTATTATTTTTCATGTTTTTTTAAGTTTTCATACCATGTGTCCATTTATACCCAATTTTAAGTGAAAGACAAAAAACCTTAACTTATATCTTGTGCCTTCTGCGCCTCAACGCTTCCTCCGGTACCTTAATGCGTTTCACTCCGAGCAGGAGTTTCTTCAGGAGGATCTATAAAAATAGACACAAATGTAGCAATATCTACGAAGACATCCACTATTGTTAAACGAAAGACATGAGAGTCAATTAAAAGCTCTCTGTACTGTCAAGGAAACTAGACGCTTCTGTCTTTTGATTACTTACTGAAAAATAGCTGCCCGCGTTGCACTCATATGTCTTGTAATGACTCGAAAAAACACCGCGCATGTACATTAGTCACATCCGGGTGTCATTTATACTTTCTATCAGGTAGCCTACAGGCACACTTGCCAATCTATAGAGGAGTTAAGACCTTTGGGTTGTAGAGTATTAACAGAAAAAATCCAACGTTGTTCGTGATAGAACAAAGTCTCATCTAATGTCTTACCCCTCAGAGGGCCATACGTTTGAACAACTACGGTGCTTCTGCATCGATCACATAAAACACCCTATGAGGGGTAAGACATTAGATGAGACTTTGTTCTATCACGAACAACGTTGGATTTTTTCTGTTAATACTCTCCAACCCAAAGGTCTTAACTCCTCTATAGATTGGCAAGTGTGCCTGTAGGCTACCTGATAGAAAGTATAAATGACACCCGGATGTGACTAATGCACATGCGCGGCGTTTTTTCGAGTCATTACAAGACATATGAGTGCAACGCGGGCAGCTATTTTTCAGTAAGTAATCAAAAGACAGAAGCGTCTAGTTTCCTTGACAGTACAGAGAACTTTTAATTGACTCTCATGTCTTTCGTTTAACAATAGTGGATGTCTTCGTAGATATTGCTACATTTGTGTCTATTTTTATAGATCCTCCTGAAGAAACTCCTGCTCGGAGTGAAACGCATTAAGGTACCGGAGGAAGCGTTGAGGCGCAGAAGGCACAAGATATAAGTTAAGGTTTTTTGTCTTTCACTTAAAATTGGGTATAAATGGACACATGGTATGAAAACTTAAAAAAAACATGAAAAATAATACAGGATGGTTGTTGATGTAACCAGTGCGCTATAGCTTTATTCAATAAGCATTCATTAAGCGCGGTATATATGGTCTGAAACCTCCTGCAGTAGTTGTATTTTCCATTAGAACCCCGGCTCCTGTTTCTGTGGAGTTCAGTGATCGACAGAAGAAATCACACGAATATATCTACAGATGATCAGTAAAGTTTAGTTGAAAGAATTTTTCTACCACTAAAGTTATAATTTCAAGTGGAGTGTTTTTTCTATTAACAGGACATGCTGCAGCAATGGTCCTCCTCTCTGGCTACTCTGGTCTCGGGCCCCAGCACCATCATGCCCCCTCAGCCTGCCCATTCAGTGACCAGCGCGGCTGCCAGGCCGACACCACGCGACCCGGCCCCCCCCCCCCCCTGCACAGGAGCAGGATGCCTCTGAAGCGCCCTCGCAGACAGATGCGGCATCCCACATGGGCTCACCCTCTCACCCCGACGCCCCGTCGGACCCTCCTGTTCCCCCTGAGGACGTAACATACTACAAGTTCATTCAGAAGGTCATAACCGCCCTCTCCATCTCTTCAATGGACATTCCGGATCAACGTGACGAGGTACAGAGCGCACTCAAGTTCATTGATGCTCCCAAGTCCGTCTCTGTCTTACCCGTCCATCAGCTTCTCCAGGACAACCTCACGAAGATATGGCAGGCTCCGGCATCCAATCACGCCTGCCCACGCAGATTGGACAGCAAGTACAATGTCCAACCTGTACCCGGCTTCGCCAAGCCGCAGCTACCGCACCATTCCATTGTTGTGGAATCAGCCCTCAAGTGCTCCAAGTCTTCGCAACTCTACCAATGCACCGCCGGGCAAGGACAACAAGCTCATGGATGATGTGGCTAAGCGAGTCTATCAAGGGGCTATGCTAAACGCTAGGATCGCGGCCCACCAATTCCAGCACGCGATCTATCAAGACTCTCTGGTGAGCAACATCAGGTCCACCGTCTCCCTCCTGGCTGAGATTCCACCCGCCCTCTCTTCTGCCCTTGCGGAGCTTGATGACTGCACACGGCATCAGGGACGGGCCGCCCACGATGCCTTTGAGACCGCAGCCAGAGTGGCGGGCACGGCCATCTCGGCCCGCAGACTAGCCTGGCTCCGGGCTTCCGGCCTTCGGGCTGATTCTCACGATAGCATTGCAGACATTCCCTGTTCCGGCGATTCACTGTTCAGCGATAAGGTCAAGGACACTGTCAATGACATGCGCGAATGCTGCACCACCCTCCAGACCTTAGAGGAAGGCAGTGACTGCCCTCGCACCTACCGCAAAGCAGCGCCAGCTCCAAGAGGTACTACCCTTATCGCAAGTGGCACCAGCAGCCCCGGTACAAGCAACAGCAGCACTACCAAGCCCCGTACAGGCAGAAGCCTCGCCAGCGGGACCGAGGGTCGAAGAAAACCCCGTCTGCCCCCGCAAAGAACAATTCTAACTTTTGACTCGCAGCCCTGCCAGCACCTTCTGACCGGGGGGCGCTTGTCCGCGTTCCTACCTGCCTGGGAAAATATAACGTCGGACCAATGGGTGCTGTCCATCATAAAGCAGGGCTTTCGCATCAAGTTCTCTTCAAAGCCACCCCTTCGGCCTCCCCCTCAGAATTCGATTCCACCGGAGCATCTCGCCCCTATGACTGCAGAGATCCAGTCCCTGCTTGCCTCCAGGGCCATCGAACCGGTTCCCCCCGACGAGACCGGCAAGGGATTCTACTCGAGATACTTCCTGGTCCCCAAGAAGTCAAGGGGAGTACGTCCCATCCTCGATTTGAGAAAACTCAACAGATGCATAGCCAGGGAGAAGTTCAGGATGCACTCCCTCTCCACCATCCTGCCCCTCATCCAACCAAGGGAATGGCTTGCCTCTCTAGATCTCCAGGACGCCTACACACACGTCCCAATGCACCCGCAACACAAGAAGTTTCTGCGCTTTCAAGTCACGGGGCAACACTACCAGTACAGAGTGCTGCCGTTCGGCCTCTCGCCCGCTCCCAGGGTGTTCACCAAGTGCGTAGCGGTAGCAGCTGCACTACTTCGAAGGCAGGGGATATGTGTCTTTCCCTACCTGGACGATTGGCTCTTCTCCGCCAGCTCCCCTGCATCACTACGGAGAGCTGTCAACAAAGCTATCTCTCTCCTGTCCTCCTTGGGCTTCCTAGAGAACCACCGGAAGTCCCACCTTTCCCCAGTCCAGAAACGAGTTCATCGGTGCCTGCATCGACACAAAGCGGGCCAAGGCCTTCTTGCCTCGGAGCAGGAGACATGCAATCATCAGGCTTGCTCTGCAGGTCCTAAACAGTCCTCAATCTTCGGCCCGGACCATTCTGCGCCTCCTAGGACACATGGCCGCTGCCACCCATGTCCTTCCCCTCGCGAGGTTGCACATGAGAGTTCTCCAATGGCACCTCCGCTCGCACTGATGCCAGCACACCCAGCCTTTGTCCACCCCAGTCCCCAGGGACGACAGGTCTCAGGTTCAGGAACTGCTAACACCTAATCAGGGGTTAGTGGGCCTGTTTCCTGAGTGCAATTGAAGCCTGCATAAAAAGGCTGCTTGCCCTGCCCTTTTGAGGCTTTCTTAACCAGGGCTCCACACATCAAACAGTAAGTAGGGATTTGAGGGTTTCTTTGTTTGGTTTTTTTTGTTACGTTGCTAGCTCTCTGACTGGGAGCTCTTAAAAGGGTTTTGTGTATATTTTTTTAAAGCAAGGTTAATTTCATTTTTGCTGTTTTAGGGGAACTGTACTTGAGCACAGTAGTATTGCTGAACTCTGTAACCCCCTCAGGTTCAGGAACTGCTAACACCTAATCAGGGGTTAGTTCCCTCCCTACCCACCCCGACTCCCACTCACCCCTAGTGAGCAGTCTTGCTTTATAGGGCACCTCCCCCTTTAACAAATCACAGTGAATTGGACCAGCACATTTTGAATATAACTAAAGAGATTTAACTGCTTTTTCTCTGAAAGGACAGCTGCGAAACCAGCTGGTACTTCGTAGATCTCTCTCTTTTGCTTTAACAGATATCTAAGCTCCACAAACAGAACAATGGCTGGGAAAAATCGTATTGCTAAAGCTGTTGCCCCCATTACAGCTTCTGCCTCGGTCCAGACAGAGGTCCTATTGCCAGTTGAAGAACCGGTTCCATGTGCAGGGTGCCTGCATGCTGAAGCTCTGAGGTAAACAAGTGGAGGAACTCAGAGAGGAGGTGGCGAGGCTGAGGAGTATTCAAGACAGTGAGAAGTACATTGATGAGATGCTGCTTGCAGCAACCAGGCTCTCCAGCACAGGAGAAGATGGGTGCCAACAGAATGTCGATGGTTGGACAAAAGTCACCAGAGCCTGCAAAATCACCAATCCAACTTCTCCAGCCCTTGAATTGAAGAACCATTATGCAGCCCTGGAAGTGGAGGAGGTGAAAGCATCCCTGGAAAGGGAAGAACCAGAGTTCAAGTACCCCATAGTTGCAGAATCAGTGACCAGAAGGAAACGAAGGGTAGTGGTGGTTGGAGACTCTCTTCTGAGGGGTACTGAGGCGTCCATCTGCCGACCAGACTTGATGTCCAGAGAGGTATGCTGTCTGCCTGGTGCCAAGATCCAAAATGTTACGGAGAGTTTGCCGAGACTCATCAAGCCCACTGACTATTACCCAATGTTGCTAATCCATGTTGGAACAAATGATACTGCCAGGTATACCTCGGAACGTATCAAAAGTGACTTCATGGCTCTGGGACAGAGGGTGAAGCAGGTAGGTGCACAGGTGGTGTTCTCTTCAATCCTCCCTGTTGAGGGTAAAGGCCAAGGCAGAGAGGCTCGCATCCTGGAGATTAATGCATGGCTGCGTGGATGGTGTCTTCGAGAGCGTTTTGGTTTCCTAGACCATGGGATGCTGTTCCAAGGGTTGCAGAGCAGAGATGGCATCCATCTGTCCAAGAAAGGTCAACACATCTTTGGTAGTAGACTGGCTAATCTACTGAAGAGGGCTTTAAACTAGATTCGTTGGGGATGGGTGAAGAAAGCCCCCAGGTAAGTGAAAGCCCCCAGGTAAGTGATACATCAAATACCTTTATGGAAATGGGTAACAGGGGTAACATATGGAAAGCAGTGTGTATAAATGCCCGTAGCATGGGAAATAAGATCTCTGAAGTTGAAGCTTTGGTTGGAGTGGCTGACTTAGATTTAGTGGCAGTTACAGAAACATGGTTCACAGAAAACCATGACTGGGATGTAACTATACCTGGCTATACTTTATTCAGAAAGGACAGGGTAGGAAGAAGGGGAGGAGGAGTAGCACTATATGTAAAAACTACTATTAAAGCTTTGGAATTACAGAGCTTAAAAGGGAGAGAGGAGGCATTGTGGGTTAAACTAGAAAGAGGGAAAGAGAAATCTATTTGCATTGGTGTGATATACAGACCTCCCTCACAAGAGGAAGAGGTGGACAGAGAGTTAATTGAAGACATACGCAGCATTGCTAGGAAAGGGGAAGTGCTACTGCTAGGAGATTTTAATATGCCAGATGTTGATTGGCACATTCCTGCTGCAGTATCATCTAGGAGTAAGGAGATCCTGGATTCTCTACAGGGAGAACTATTCAGGCAATTGGTAACAGACCCCACACGTGAAGGGGCCATACTGGACTTGGTGCTTACCAATGGTGAAAGTGTTTCTGATGTTGCAGTGGGAGATCATTTTGCATCCAGTGATCACCAGATGGTGTGGTTCAGTATTAGGACTAGGGCTGTTAGAATCCATTCCAAGGTGAAGATCTTAGACTTTAGGAAGACTAACTTTGCGATGATGGGCCAATGCCTCAGGGAGTCGTTAGTGGGATGGGAACAGCTGGGGGATGTAGAACAACAGTGGGCAAAACTGAAAGGGGGTATTTTAAAGGCAACCAACCTTTTTGTAAAAATGGTAAACAAAGGCAAAAGGAACAGGAGACCGCTATGGTTTTCGAAGGAAGTAGCTGAAAAAGTGAAGAAAAAGAGGGAGGCCTTCATGAAATACAAGAGATCACAGAGAGAGGAAGACAGGCATCTGTATTTGGAAAAACTTAGAGAAGCTAGCAAAGTAGTCAAGAAGGCAAAGATTCAAAAGGAGGAGGAAATAGCCAATGCAATAAATTGGGGGAATAAGACATTTTTCAGATATAGTAGTGAGAAGAGGAAGGGCAAAAGTGGTATTGTCAGACTCAAGGGTACAGGGGGGGAATATGTAGAAGCTGATAAGGATAAAGCGGAATTACTTAACAAATATTTTTGTTTTGTGTTCACAGATGAAAAACCAGGAGCAGGACCACAGAAAACACCCACAAATAAGAACAGAAGCGAGGGACATCTTGAACAATTTTCAGAAGACTGTGTTCGTGAGAAACTAGCTCAACTCAAAGTAGACAAAGCGATGGGACCGGATGGGATACACCCTAGAATACTGAGGGAACTTGGGGACATTCTAGCAACTCCACTGACTGACCTTTTCAATGCCTCGTTGGAGTCGGGAGTGGTACCAAAGGACTGGAGAGAGGCTCATGTGGTGCCTTTACACAAAAGCGGAAGTAAGGATGTGGTTGAAAACTACAGGCCGGTTAGTTTAACTTCAGTGGTGAGTAAATTAATGGAAACGCTGTTGAAAGAGAAAATAGTGAGGTTTCTGGAGTCCAGCAGATTACAGGATCCGAGGCAGCATGGATTCACCAGAGGCAGGTCTTGTCAGACAAATCTGATTGATTTCTTTGACTGGGTGACCAGGGAGTTGGACCGAGGGAGAGCTCTAGATGTGGTGTATTTAGATTTCAGTAAAGCCTTTGACACTGTTCCTCACAGGCGACTTATAAACAAACTGAGCACCCTAGGGATGGACCCTAAAGTTACTGCTTGGGTTAGAAATTGGTTGGGTGGGAGGCGACAAAGAGTACAAGTAAATGGAGCTCACTCTGAGGAGAAGGATGTTACCAGTGGTGTGCCCCAGGGATCTGTCCTTGGTCCGATTCTTTTTAACATCTTTGTTAGTGATATAGCGGAAGGGCTGTCGGGTAAGGTTTGCCTCTTTGCAGATGATACCAAAATCTGCAATAAAGTAGACACCCAGGAAGGTGTAGATAACATGAGGAGGGATCTAGCTAAGCTTGAAGAATGGTCTAGAATTTGGCAGCTGGGATTTAATGTTAAAAAATGTAAGGTCATGCATTTGGGCTGCAGCAATCCAAGGGAGCAATACAGCATAGGAGGTGAAGTACTTTTGTCCACTAAAGAAGAGCGGGACCTAGGCGTAGTTGTGTCCGATGATCTTAAAGTAGCTAAACAGGTAGAAAAGGCGACGGCAAAAGCTAGAAGGATGCTTGGGTGCATACGGAGAGGAATGGCTAGCAGAAAAAAGGAGGTGATAATGCCTCTGTATAAGTCTTTGGTGCGACCTCATTTGGAGTATGGTGTGCAATTCTGGAGACCGCACCTTCAAAAGGATGTGAACAGGATGGAGTCGGTGCAGAGGGTTGCTACTAAGATGATTAGTGGTCTTCATTATAAAGCATATGAGGACAGACTTAAGGATCTTAATATGTACACCTTAGAGGAAAGGCGGGATAGAGGTGATATGATTGAGATGTTTAAATACCTCCGTGGCATAAATGTTCAGGGAGAGAGCCTCTTTCAATTGAAAGCAAGTTCTGCGACGAGGGGACATGGGATGAGGGTGAAGGGAGATAGATTCAGGAGTGATATGCAGAAATATTTCTTTACGGAAAGAGTAGTGGATCCGTGGAATAGTCTCCCAGTGGAGGTGGTAGAGATGAGGACAGTAACTGAATTCAAAAAAGCATGGGACCAACACAGAGGATCTCTAAAGGTAAAAGGTGGACTGTTGTAGTTGTTGTTATGGAAGGACAGACTAGATGGGCCTTGTGGTCTTTTTCTGTCATCATGTTTCTATGTTTCTATGTCTTCCAAGGCAGTACGCTGGTGGACCCTTCCCACCCACCTCTCCCAGGGCAAGCGTCTGCAAGCACTCGCCCACCAGATCACCATAACCACGGATGCTTCCATGCGAGGTTGGAGCCCACTGCGCCAACACGCGCACCCAGGGAGCTTGGTCCCCCTCCGAAACAACTCTACATATCAACATCCTCGAGCTCAGAGCTGTCCGCCACGCCCTCTCGGCCTTCCGGAGCCTGATATCCGACAAAGCCGTCAGAATACTGACCGACAACCAAGTAGCTATGTTCTACATAAACAAGCAAGGGGGCACAGGGTCACGTCCCCTATGCAGAGAAGCCCTCAGCACCTGGCATCTTGCCCTCTCGCTCAACTGCAGCCTCCAGGCCTGCTACCTGCTGGGGGAGGAGAATGTTCTGGCCGATCACCTCAGCAGACAGCTCAGCCCGCACGAGTGGACGCTACACCAGGACGTTGCATCGTTCCTCTTCAAGGAGTGGGGTCTCCCACAAATCGACCTCTTCGCATCCCAGGACAACACAAAATGCCGCCTGTTCTGCTCGAAGAGACCTTCCCGACTCAGGCTGGCGGCAGACGCCTTCGACCTTGCCTGGAACCAATGGCCACTGGCCTATGCGTTTCCGCCAACCCCATTAGTGGCGCGGACCATCCAACGCATTATCAGGGACCGTGCGACAGTCATCCTGGTGGTCCCATACTGGCCCAGGCAAATATGGTTTCCGTATCTGCACCGCCTAGCAACGGAACCTCCAATTCGACTTCCCCTGCGAGCGGACCTCCTGTCACAAGACAACGGCTCCATGCTTCATCCCAACCTGCAGATGCTGTCTCTATCGGCTTGGAAGCTGAAAGGCTAAGCCTGGCACCTCTCAACCTAACGGCCGAGGTCCAACAGATCGTTCTCGCAGCCCGGCGCCCATCCACCAGAAAATGTTACAGCCTTAAATGGCGTTGCTTCGGCATCTGGTGCGAGGCGCTGCACCTTGATCCATTCTCATGCCCGGTGCCCTTGCTCCTCGAGTACCTAGCATCTCTCTCCACCCTGGGCCTGCGTACCCAATCCATCAATGTCCACCTCGCCGCCATCGTGGCTTTCCATCACCGCGTTGGTGACTCGTCGGTGGCAGTCCTCCCAATCGTTGCCAGTTTCATGAAGGGGTTGGCCAATCTGCACCCCCCAATCAGGGAACCGGTGCCTCCATGGGACCTGAACATTGTCCTCAATCAGCTTACCAAAGAACCCTTCGAGCCTCTGCACTCATCCGAGATAAAATTTGTCTCATGGAAAACCCTGTTCCTCATTGCTATCACTTCTGCCAGACGGATCAGCGAACTCCACGCCCTTGTCGCTTACCCACCTTACACTGTTCTTCTCCACGACCGTGCTCTTCTGCGGACACACCCAAAGTTTGTCCCCAAGGTGGCAACCTCCTTTCACATCAACCAAGTCATTGAACTGCCCTGCTTCCTCTCCGGACCCCATTCTGATCCGGAGCAGCAGTGCCTTCACAAGCTGTATTGCGTCCGGGCCCTTCGTTGTTACCTGCAGAGGACTGCCCCCCTGCGTAAAGGGTCTCAGCTCTTCACTTCATACGACCCTAACAAGCCTGGCCTCCCAGTGTCCAAACGCACGCTGTCAGGATGGATTTCCGTGTGTATCTCTCTGTGTCTCTCACTAGCTGGAGAAGACCCCCCTGCAGGCGTCAAGGCTCACCACCTGCGGGCGTTGGCCACCTCCATTGCCAACTTGTGCTCCATTCCAGTCCCTGACATCTGCAAGGCTGCCACGTGGTCCTCTGTCCAGACCTTTCAGAGGCACTACTGTCTAGACGGCCCGGACCACGGCAGCCCCGCCTTCGGCCTATCTGTATTGTCTGTGAGCTCGGGGCTGAGTCGTGTGTCTTGACTCCCTACTGCCAAGACCCTTGACTTGACTGGTCTTATCTTGTTACCGCTAGTGCTTTGACTGTAAGATTGTAAGATTGCTCATACAATGTGCCTTGATCGCTGCATCTTATACTGTGTTGCACTTTATGCCTTGCCTATTAGTTGAGCTACGCCGTCGGCGTAGGGTTATTACGTGGCTCTGCTGCTGTTTGATGTCCTGTTGCACATTCTTCTGTTAACGTTTGAGCACCTGGTTATGTTTTGCACTTTGTGTCACTTACCACTTGTTATTTGCACACCTTGCTCTTTGCACAGGCCTGCCTCGTCAGGCCGCATTAAACCTGCCTTGCACCTTATGGTTCAGCTTGAATCTGTCTCATTATTGATTCCCCGCTGCTGCTTCTGTAGCTAGGGAGACACCACTTGTGGCTGACTCATCCTGCTTGCCCTGGGAGAAATACGAGTTACTTACCTGTAACGTGAGTTCTCCAGGGACAGCAGGATAAGTCAGCCACACTTTCCCACCCTCCTCCCCGGCGGGGACCTCCTGTCTCTGCTCCGCCTCCTAGCTGCTGGAAGCGCCTCAGCTTGGAAGATCTGGCCAGCTAGGGGCGAATCGGGAGGTGGGGCTACTGGTCAGGCCCAGAAGGCTAAAGCCTTCTGGGCTAGTGAGAGTACTTCCATCTCTGGCGCCGTCGGATGACGTCACCACTTGTGGCTGACTTATCCTGCTGTCCCTGGAGAACTCACGTTACAGGTAAGTAACTCGTATTTATCTGCAGGAGTGGGAATGGGTGGCACCCTACTCCTGCACCAATGGGTGGCACTAGCTACGTCCACAATGCTGGCCGACTGCGTTCTCTGCTGGGAAAATGCTGTGCACACCCCCAACACATAACCCACGGCTTTTGTATCTTATGCAGCGTAATTTCCACTTTTCTGGCACAACACATATTCTGCAAATAGCGCAGAAAAGCACCTCATTACTGCAGTTGCCCCGTGTTAGCAGCTACGCTGGCCAGATGCATGCGCTGTCACGTTAGCAACTCGCGCGGTTTAGTAAACATGCCCCTCAGTGTCTATAGGGCGCTTTATGGGGCCTTTTTACTAAAGTGTGGCATGCGTTAATGGCACGCTCAGGCTCATGGTAACAGTTACCGTGGGATTATCTGCCAATTGCACGTTAGGGTACCAAAGGGGCAGGTTAGAGGTAAACACTTTGCAGCATGGGGGAACGTATTGTGCCCTGTTAATGTTGCAATTAGCATGGGGGCATTTACCTCCACTTCAGCAGGTAATAGCACCGTGGGTGAGGGTACTCATCCCTGTCCTAACCGCCAAGAGCATGTTGGCTACACCATGGAGGCTTTGCACGTAACTCACACTACTTCTTGTGCTAAATGCACGTTAAGAGCAAAAGCTTATCACACATTAGAAAAAGGGCCCCTAAGACACCCTTACCTAAGTAACATTGATTTTTTATGTTGATATATTTATTACATATATGAAAAGTACATTTTAAAAGTTTTGCTAAATAAATTTTGAAAATAAAATGTTCCTTCACCTCTTCTCGCTCATCTTTATCTTGGTCTCTGTCTCCTCATTCTCCTCTATTTCTGATTCCCCTCTCCTTCTTTCTCTTACTTTTGTCTTGCTCTCTGTCTCCTGATCTCTTTTCTCTTCCTTTCCATCTCTCATTCCTCTTTCTATTTGCTATTGTCTCTTCCTCTTTGTCTCTCCTCTCCTCTCTAGTTTAGTATTCAGAAGTCTATTCAACATGTCCAACCCCAGACTCTGCTGAAATGTCCTTGGATTTATAATACAAAGCTAACTAAGACTGCCCCACAAATAGTTAATGACATGACTTCTGACATGAAGAAGATTGCAGAAGAGACCATGACTGCACACTCCAACAATCAGGGCTCCGATGAGAGCAGTGAGGTGGACCAGACCTTAGAGGACATATTTATTCTCTCAACAAATGGTGAGTTGCTAAGTTCCAGAGTGTAAATGCACCCGGCTATGTAGAGCTCAGAGCTATGATATAGCATATGGAATCTTCTGGTCTGTCACTCATGGGAGCCTGGGATCACAAGTGACATGTTTGACAGGCTTGGCTCTGGGAGATGGCTGTCTACGGTACATTGCATTGCAAACCACAGCATAATTTATGATATATAGTCTATGGAACCATATTATACTGAAATATTAGGGGCTGCTGCAAGGAAAGGCAGAGTGCACTGAAACAGCTCTGCCCAATGTCTCAGTTCTGGTACTGTAGGGCTGTGTGTGGGAATTCATGTTCCTTTGGCTGAACTGAATGTTAAATGCTTCCAAAGACTTAGTTTGCTTTTAGTTTAGTTGAATAAATTTCCTATACCACATTTCCTTATACATGCCAAAGTGGTTTACAATAACAAGTAAAAAGAATTTAGAACAAATCTAAACTTTAAAAAAGAGAAGACATTATAGAGAAGGACAAAGAAAGGTGAGAGGATGAGACATAAACTGGATTAAGTAAAAAGTTAACAAATTGTGATGGATGACAAAGGATTACCTAGAAGGTTAGTCCCACTAAGCATCGTTCTTGACACAACAAAAGAGGGGATTGCGTTCCAAGCTTTCATGGTTTATTTATATCCCTGGCATGCTGTGGTATAAATCTCATTATTTTCTCTGTGGCAACAAAATTCCTGTATAATAAAATACAAAGCAGCCTTTTCACTCCCCCCCCCCCCCCAAGTACTTCGCATGGAGGTGTCCAATAGGAACAAAAAAGTGATGCACTACCAATTTCTTAGGGGCTCCAGAGAGCTAAGGTGAGCACATGACTGAGTAGGGCACTGCAGACAACCAATACCTCCAAGGTGAACAAGTAAAGGCGTGAGAGGTCCTGTAGTTTCATGGGGTGCCGTGAAATGTCAGGTTGGAAGGGGGAAAGGGGATGGAATAAACTGTGCCCCAACAGAGATTCAAAATCCTTCAGCTGCCAACGGAAGAAATGTTGGCTTCATCTAAACTAATATGCCTGCAAGGAGGCGGGAAGTCTATTTTAGGAAATATGCAATGGGGGGCTGATACAGGCCTGGCTCAGTGTGTGCAGCTGACGTAATCACAGATAGTCCATAGATTTCCAGTGCTCTGCTGTCTGGGAAGTGATTCCTTTCTTCCTTTTCCAGAATTCTAGACTTTCTAGTTGATGTGGCTGTAGATTTGCCTTTTCTCTGAATTGAGGAATTTGTGAGATTTTGTATAACTGTAGCTTGTGTGTTGATCCTCAGCCAGGCTTCTGTGGTTGCTCTGTCAACGTTAACACCCAGGTGGATTGGTTCTTGCTGTTTCTTAGAGCATATTTTGTGCCAGCATCCCCCAAATTCGTCAATATCTTCTGGTCTCTCTAAAAGGTATGAAAATTGTCAATCAATGGTCTCACACAACTTCTTAAAGCAAATAGCTCCAAGGTGCAACCTTCTGGTGATTGCAGCAACTTCTTTGTCAGCATAATACTGAGTCTTAGAGCAATGCCGTACTTAGTGAAGATAACGCCAAGTGCCTCTTTTTATAGCCCCAAGTTCTTTCTGTCACCCCTGTCTCGAGTCTTTGTCCAGAAGTGAGAGAGAATGAGGGAAATAGAGAGAGAGTAATAAGCCAAAGGGCAGCTCTCACAGCAAACACAAGTGTAGCCTTCTGATGGCTTCATGCACTCTGTAAGTCACTGTTGAGTTGCAGAGGCTGTCGTTGTGGTTGCAGCTAGCACTATAGCGAGATCAGAAGTAGCTGGACAGCTGACCCCAGGTGTCACTGCAGATAAAGCAACGTCTCTGAAGATGGTAAAACCCAGGTGACAAGAATTCAGTGACCAGATAATGCCAATGTGTATTTGCATTCCAGGTGAGGGAGATGATGGCTGTACTATTGAGGACTTGAACTGTGAAAAGCCGGTTACCAGTCAGGCTCCAAGGCTCTGCTATTCTCTGGACTATAATATTCAGAAGGCAGAGCTGTGTGTCTCTTTCCTGGAAGGTAAGCATGGGTTTTGAAAAGCTCTGGTGCAGTTTCCATCCCTTATCCTATAATATTTGTAACATCCTTGCCACCTTGTAGGTAGGGAGTGCAGAACTCTCTTAGGTAGACCTACAGAATTCATCGCATGACATTCCTAAGCTCTATAGACCAATGCCCCTTTCCAAGATGCCAGAGAGTTCACCACCCACATTCCTACTATTGTGGGTGGTGTGCAATATTTTAAAATTAACTGGAGTCTTCCAAAGATACAAACAACTCGATCACAAGCAACATCAATCTGAGGATCTACGATGCATGATAATTGATAATGTACCTGCAAATATAAGAGGGCAAAATCGTGGCAAGCTGTTAATTCAGCATGAACAATGCTGGATTTTCAGACTAAAGACAATAGAACTCTTAATTCTGCAATAGAATAGAAACTTTCTATAGCCGGCGGACTTAATTTTGCCTTATGGCGATGATACCCTACAGGAGTTAAATTTAATTGACATTCTGATCATTTGCATAATTTGATGTTTTATATGTTGATTGGTCAATCGGTATTTTAAATCTCTCTGTGTTCCGCTGAGGTTGAACAAGTGGAAGAGCGATGCCTCCATTGAAGGAAGCTGTTAGTGCTTTAGAAGTGAGAGAGATGGATTGAATTATAAAGAACCCTGAAGCAACTTTTGCAAAACGGAGGCCTTTGTCGGGTTTGAGTCTAGTGTCCTTTCAGCTCTGTTCTTCTTAATTATCTGGTCTTTATTGAAGAAAAAAAGAAAAGAAAAAGTGATTTTTCAATGGTTTGCACTTTATTGAAGAAAAGACAACATACAATTTCATTACATGGATTGTGATATAATTGCTGCTGCTGCTGTTGTGAAAATAATTTATTTATAGATATATATTTCATATTGCAGTCCTTTTAAGCAGTTTTTTTTACTGAATCAGTGATTGTCTGAGAAGAGCCACATAATATCATCAGCATTATTTGCAGACATTGAGATCCTTTTTTCTTCTTAAACTAGTAGTTCCAAAGTGTTGCTTGTGATTTAGTGTTGTGCAATATTGCAATTTCAATTACAGGGGCAGGTACCTTCTGTGAGACTCCCAAGCTATATGCATTCCCCTCATGACTGAGATTGCAGTATTGCTGCACCACCTTCAGTGGTAGGAACTCAGGCAACGTACTCCTGCATAATTTATAGAGAATTTTGCTACAGTCATGGCACCGCAACAGTCTGCAAGTATGTAGTCAGCACAGGTCTATATGCCATCAGCAGAGGGATCATGCAAGGGACACTCATATCATCAATTTACATCCATTGAAAGGGCATTGATATCATGCTCTGAGAGGTGTTCATTCACTCTGCAGAGGGTCCATTTTCAGCTATAGTCCACTTGCACTTCTGTGCAAGGCAGGGAAGTGGGATTAATGACCGCGTTTATGCTAGTGAGCAGGTGATATTGTCTTATATTCAGTTTTCATTCTAGTTGTATATTGGGAAAGGAGACATTACATTTGTTTCCCTTCAGGAATGACATCTCCTTCCTGTCTTCTAGCTTTAATCAGAAGCTCCGAGGACAACCAGGACACTGAATGTGACTGCTATATTTTGGGCTGCCTTACCACCAACTCTGGCACCCTGGAAGCCCGGACAAGGCTGGTGAGGAAAGCATTTTACATGACATGGGAAGAGACACTGCTCTTTCCTCTCGCCCAAGAACAGCAAGCTGAGGCATCTCTAAGCATCACCCTATGGAACTGTGACAGGTTCTCCGGCCATACTGTCATGGGCCAGGGCAAGGTCAGCGTGGTCACTGCTGGGGCACCATGTGGAATTGCCCGCTGGGTCCATCTGGAAGTTCCTGAGAAGGTACCATAATTTTATACCTCAGTTACCCTAATTGCTATCTCAGAAAATCTAACCCCTGGAGAAAATTCTTATTTTCCTGTATCCTATACATATATCTCTCGCCCATTATCTCACTGGCAACCAGCATCAGAACTTCCATACCATTTCAACCAGTTGCCAGGATCAACACCATCATTCTGTCACACCCTTTAGCTTTAGAGATGGATTTTATTCCTGAGACAAAATCCTTAGCAATTTTGAAAGTTTTTTCTAGTCTCTCCCCTTCAACTTTGAAGACCTAAGTAAATTTGGTTATTGCTATAGTGTTTATATTTTGAAAACGATACCATGACAAAAAATATGACCTCAGAGGAAGATAAAAGAATCCTAATAAGAGGTTCAACCCTGTTATTACATAGCAAGTGGAGATGTTTTCTTCGAGGTTAAACCCTTTATTGCCACTCGGTGGTGAACAGGGGCCCCGTATCCTACTTGTGATTCTTCTCACTTCAGTGGGAATCATAGTGACATTGGTATTTCTGAGTTTGTAAATGAATTCACTCAATGGCCGGTCCAAGCTTGTAAATGCATCATTCCCTCCATGGAACCGGTTCAGCATGTACCTTCTTCACCTCCACTGCATGTCTGTATTTCAAATTGCATGTTTTTCATCTCCATGGTGTACCACTACCTAGATGGCCTTTAGTTTATGCTTATCACTACCACCAAAAGAATTAAAAACCTGTTATTAAATGCACACATCCTCAGCCTTTGCAAATCTTAACATTATATAGAACATAGGAGGAAAAAGACCTCAGTACAAAGGAAGGGCTTTATGAGGCTGGCCCATTAATATTATTTCCACTTGCTTACGCCCCTTTCAGTACCATCACAGGTCATAAAAAAACCTACCAATGAACTCTGCCTGTATTGAAAAATCTTTTAAAACACTTAGGGCCCGATTCCATTCAAGAAGTAGATCTCCTTTGTACATCCAGGCAGACTGGATGTACAAAGGAGATTGCGATTCTGATCCCATGGGGCACGTCTAGCCCTGCGTGATCAGAATCGCGAACAGCACTGTACGTGCAGGCCAGGACTGTGATTTAGTCCCAGCCTTCACATACAGTGCTAGCCCAGCTAACTCAGCCAGGGCTTTTAAATGGAGCCGCAGCGCCATGGTGTCCTGTTGCCCTGGCAGCACGGCTACATTCAAAAGACGCGATGCCGGCTGCTGCCCCATAAAGTTAATTACCCACAGCCCTCCTAAGGCCAGAGCTGGGCTGCGGGGGATTAACTTTGTGCCCCCCCAATCCCTTTTGCGTCCCATACCAAACAAAACCCAACAAACGTCCAGGGAGAATCAGCCCTGTACGTCCAGGTCTGGCAACAGCCCACTGCCCACCTACTCTCCGCCCCCAGGCCACCTCTTCCCCGCCCCCAACTACCTTCCCCGCTCCCGACGTCCATCCCCGCTATTCGTGCCTTAGAATGACCTGCTTATTTCATCACTTATGTCATCTCTAGTCAAAACATCTTTGGGTGAAGTCCCGACATCCCATAGTCACTTACTTTAATGCTAACAGTGTTTTGCCTGATGCTGCTTCAGGGAGCATTTTCAGGGGATTTATCCTTAGAACTCATATGGGGAAACTATGTTACAAATGAATTATGAACACAAAGGCAATGTTTCTTGACCGCCGATGCCATACTTGTATCATTACAGCAGCGTAACTTCCACCAAACGGTCCTGACTCCCTCATGACCTCTCAGTATACTTAAATCTCCTGTGCCCCTAACTGCAGATGACAGAAGAGCGAGCGTTTTTTTTCTCTTCAGTTCTCGAGTTCACGAATGCCACACTTTCCTCTTTCCAGTATAAGAATGTGGTCAGGGACTCAATGTTCCAGGAAAAATGTAAACCTCAAGCAATGACATGTCAGCATGTACTGCACTCACAGTCCTTGATCAGTGGAATAAGTACAGTCACCAGACCTGAAACTCAGGCTTCCACTGCTTGTTATACATTTGTAATGGACTAACTTAATACATTTTTTACTAGCTTTTGAAGGTCAAAACGTACTTCCTTGGGTCAGAACAGTATGAGTAAAAGTTGACAATAGAAGGATACAAGGCGGTGGCAAAAGCCAGGAGGATGTTGGGCTGCATACAACGAGGGATTACCAGCAGAAAGGAAGAGGTACTTATGCCACTGTACAGGTCGCTGGTGATGCCTCACTTGGAATACTGTGTTCAGCTTTGGAGACCATATCTTGCAAAAGATGTAAAAAGACTGGAAACTGTTCAGAGGAAGGCGACCAAAATGATTTGGAGCCTGCGTAAGAAACCTTATGAGAAGAGACTTGAAGACCTAAATATGTACACTTTAGAGGAGAGGAGGGATAGGGGAGATATGATTCGGACCTTTAAATACTTAAAGAGGAATGATGAACAAACAAACCTCTTCCAAAGGCGGGGAAGCTGCAAAACTAGAGGGCATAACATGAAGCTGCAAGGTGGAAAATTGAAAGGCAATGTCAGGAAATATTTTTTCACTGAAAGGGTGGTGGATGCTTGGAATGCTCTCCTGATGGAAGTGGTGGGGCAAACACGGTGACGGAATTCAAAACAGCATGGGACAAGCACAGCGAATCCCTTTACAGAAACAGGATAAAACAAAATAAACAGAACCATCTAACTTCTCAACAAATAGGGGTGTTCTACATGAAGTGGTGGGTCCACCCCTAGACAGACATGGGGAGGGGTGGCCTGCACAGAGCAACAGGTGCATCTACTCTTGCCGTATTGCTGGGCAGACTGGATGGACCATGCTGGTCTTTATCTGCCATCATTTACTATGTTACTATGTTACTTTATAAGTGAATCATAAAAGCATTCCAATGATAGTCTGAAGGGAAAAGGTTGGGGGGAGGGGAAGGGTGGAAACAGGGATGCACTGATGGGTGACAAGAGTGTGACAAAACAGTAGAATTTTATGGTTTATAATGTGATAGGAAACCCAATTTTTTTTTACATCTCTTCTTGATGGTTTCAAAATATCTGATCATTTGAACTTCAATTATCTTATGTTCCTGGATTGTTTTAAAGTTTGTATTTAGTATTCTGATTATAAGGTAATTGATGTGGTGTCCAGTCCTGAAAAGTGTTTGCTTTGTGGTGTCTGATATGATATTCATGTCAATGGATTCTTGCCTTTATCATTTGGCCTGTCTCTCCAACATAGCACCCTTTTTCACATTTCTTCCATCGAATGACATATGCTATATCACAGGAAGAGCGTGAGTAGGAGCCCCCCCTGCTGGTGGACTTCACATGTGGGCAATTGTGGGGTCGTGTGATATGTGCTGGCACAATGTGCAGCTTGGTATATTACAGGGGCTTGTACCATTCTCTTCTTTTTGGACTTCTGTTGGGAGCTTGCTTTTCACTAGCTTTTGCTTCAGACTGGGTGGTTGTCAGAGGCCAACATTGGTGGAACAGGAATATCTCTTTCAGTAATTCATCCTCGTGAATGATTTTCTGATTGTATGTCACTACAAGAGGGATTCACTCTCTCTAAGGTTTTCTTTTCTTTGTACTGCAGTAGGTTTTCCCTGGATGTTTTAAATGAAGAGGCAGTCTTCCTGGAGATGATTTAAGGGTTGTAACCTTTTTATTCATAGGATTCTGACAGAATATTGAAGTATTTATCTCTATCTCTTGGGCCAGAGCAGATATGGTGCTATCATGTGGCTTGGCTGTGTATAATGCTTTTTTAAAATTTAAATATAGAAAAATAGAAACATGACAGAAGAAAATGACCAAAAAGCCCATCTAATCTGCCCTTCCATATCAACTACAATAGTCCCCTTTTTCCCTTTAGAGATCCTCTGTGTTGGTCCCATGCTTTTTTGAATTCAGATACTGTCCTCGTCTCTACCACCTCCACTGGGAGACTATTCCATGCATCTACCAGTCTTTTCATAAACAAATATTTCCACATATTACTCCTGAGTCTATCCCCTTTCACCTTCATCCTATGTCCCCTCGTACCAGAGCTTGCCTTCAATTGAAAGAAACTCTCCTGTGCATTTATGCCATGGAGATATTTAAATGTCTCTATCATATCTTCCCTATCCCGCTTTTTCTCTAAAGTATACATATTAAGATCTTTAAGTCTTTCCTCATATGCTTCATAACAAAGACCACTAACCATTATGGTAGCCACCCTCTGCACCAACTCCAACCTACTTATATCTAGAATTGCAGTCTCCAGAATTGCACACAATGCTCCAAATGAGTTTGCACCAGAGACTTATACAGAGGCATTATCACCTCCATTTTTCTGCTAGCCATTTCTCTCCCTATACACCCAAGCATCCTTCTGGCTTTCACAGTTGCCTTTTGTACCTGTTTATTTAATTTATTTATTTAACAGGTTTTCTATACCACCCTATCATTAAAAAAAGGGATTGTTGTAGTGGTTGATATGGAAGGACAGGCTAGATAGGCCATGTGGTCTTTTTCTGTTGTCATGTTTCTATGTTTAATTCAAGGTAGTTTAAAGAGAACATCACAGCAAAACCAACTTTTACATAGAACAGGGTGTGGAACTTGAAAGATTAAATGGGATACAATGGGTACATTCAACAATTATTAACTATATACATGTACATGAAGGCAGTGGGGTTTGTGTATGATGCAGTTATATATAGGCTGAGGGTAAAGTCCAGGAGGTTTAACCAAGAGATGTTAGATCAGTGTGCTCATGGGGTGGGTCCATTGTGTTCCAATATTTGATGGGCTTTCTTCTGGTCAGATATGTTTGAGCAGTATTCTTATGGAGTGGGTTCATAGGTCTTTGACGGCTCATACTGAGACGGGTAGTTCATTCCATAGTTGGGGAGCGTATATGGAGAAGGCTGTCTTGCAAGTAGGTTGTCTGGCTGTCCTCATGCTTGTTGAGATTTCCAAGATGTTGTTATCAGATGTTCTTCTTGTTCTGGTCTGCTGTGGCTGAAGGACAGGAGGAGATAGGTTGCTCATTATTTTAAAGGTTATTGTTAAGTTCTTGTATTTGGATCATACAGTGACCGGGAGCCAGTGTAGTTGTTGATGTGTGGGGGTGATATGGCTGTATTTTGCTCTTCCAGTAATCATTCAGGCTGCAGTGTTTTGCACCAGTTGTAGAGGAAGAATTGTTTTGTTAAGAAGGCCTTGGTAGATTATGTTGTAATAATCTATTATGGGTGTTACTATGGCTTGACATACTGTTTGGAAGTTACTATCACTGAGTAGAGTTTTGAGTTTGTGTATTGTTCTTAATTTGTGGTAGGCTGTCCTTGTTGTTCTTTTCATGTGTGGTTGGAAGCTGATTTGCTGGTCGAAGGTAACTCAGAGGTATTTGACTTCTTGTTTAGCAGTTAGGGTGTAGTCTAGGATCTTTATTGCATCCAGTGGGGAGAACATAGCATTCCTGGTGATATGTAGCAATTCTGATTTTTTGAAGTTTATTGAGAGGTTGTTCTTTGAGCCAATTTGCCATTGTTTTGAGGCATGCGGTGGTTTGTGAGTTATCTGGATGTGTGATGTTTATGGGGGTGAATACCATGATGTCATTCGCATATATCTTGTATTGAATGTTGTGATATTTTATGATATTGCATATTGGTTGAATGTATATATTGAAAGCAGTGCTGAGAGAGCCGAGCCCTGTGGAACCCACTGTTGTCGGGTGAAAGGTCTTGACTGTTGATTTCTAGATCTCACTTGCTGGTTACAGTGGGATAGGTATGAGACAAACCATTCCAGTACTGTATCATGGATTCCTGTATCTTGAAGCCTTTAAAGAAGAGTATTATGGTTAACAGAGTCAAATGCTGCAGTGATATCTATGAAGCATAGAACAAAGCCTTTCTGTATGTTATCTATGCCTGTTATAAGGGTGTCCATAAGCAAGGTAATTAGTGTTTCTATACTGTGATTCTGTTTGTATCTGTACTGGTGAGGGTCCAATGGGGCGTGGTTATCTATGTGGTCCTGAACTTGCTGCTGCACTATTTTTTCAATTACCTTGGTTATGAAAGGAAGGCTTGATATTAGCTACCTTAAGATCATCAGATACAATTACGGTCCCGCTCTTCTTTCATGGACAGAACTACCTCACCCCCTACATTGTACTGCTCCTTTGGATTTTTGCAGCCCAAGTACATGACCCTGCCTTTTTTAGCATTAAATTTTAGCTGCCAAATTCTAGACCATTGTTCAGCTTAGCTAGATCCCTCCTCATGTTATCTACTCCTTTCTGGGTGTCTACTCTATTGCAGATTTTGGTATTATCGAGCAAACAAACAAACCTTACCCAACAGCCCTTCTGCAATATCACTAACAAAGATGTTAAAAAGAATCAGAGCAAGTACAGATCCCTGCGGCACACCACTGGTAGACTCCTTCTCCTCAGAATGAGCTCTATTTACCTGTACCCTTTGTCACCTTCCACTCAACCAATTTCTAACCCATTCAGTAACTTTAGAGTCCATCTCCAGGGTTCTCAGTTTGTTTACAAGTTGCCTGTGAGGAACGGTGTCAAAGGCTTTACTGAAATCCGAGTACACCACATATAGGGCTCTCCCTCGGTCCAACTCCCTGGTCACCCAGTCAAAGAAATCAATCAGATTTGTCTGACAATACCTGCCTCTTGTGAATCCATGCTGCCTCAGATCCTAGATCCTGCAATACGCAAGACTCCAGAAACCTCACTATTCTCTCTTTTAGTATCCTTTCCAATAATTTACTAACCACATAGGATAGACTAACTGGCCTATAGTTCTCAATGTCATCCTTACATCCGCTGTTGTGTACAGGGACCCATTGTGCCTTTCTCAAATCCTCTGGCACCACTCCTGACTCCAAAGAGGCATTGAAAAGCTCAGACAGTGGAGCTCCTAGAATATCCCCAAGTTCCCTCCATATTCTTGGATGAACCCCATCCAGACCCATCGCTTTGTCTACTTTTAATTTAGCTAGTTCCTCATGAACACAGTCTTCTGAAAATCGTTCAAGATCCCCGTCGCTTCTGTTCCTATTTGTGGGTGTTTTCTGAGGTCCCGGCCCTTCATCTGTGAATACAGAACAGAAATATTTGTTAAGCAATTCCACTTTATCCTCATCAGCTTCTACATATTCCTCCCCTTCAACCTCGAGTCTGACAATACCACTTTTTCCCTTCCTCCTCTCACTAACATATCTGAAAAACATATTAACCCCGCATTTTATTTCATTGCCTATTTCTTCTTCTTTTTGTACCTTTGCTTTCCTAACTACTTTGCTATCTTCTCTAAGTTTCTCCAAATATAGATGCCTGGAGCGGCAGGTGCACCTACTCTTGCCACCTTGCTGGGCAGACTAGATGGACCATACTGGTCTTTATCTGCCATCATATACTATGTTACTATGTCTTCCTCTCTCTGTGATCTCTTGTATTTCATTTTAATTCACCTTCTCTGCAGGGCCGGTCTGTCCATTGTGCGATAATGTTGTTCGCACAGGGCCTTGCATGAACACCATTAATACACAATGTGGATGGCTGCAGAGGGGGTCGGGGAAGCCCGCGGCTCCCTCTGCACAGCTGCTAGCGTGAGGAGTCTTTTCCCTCACGCTAGCGGCTGTATCTGTGAAGCCACGAATGTCAGGAGAGGTTAAAGGCAATGCCCTTTAACCTTTCCCAGCATTTGCGGCTTCACAGATACAACCGCTAGCGTGAGGGAAAAGACTCCTCACGCTAGCAGCTGTGCAGAGGGAGCCGGGGCCTCGCACGGGCTTCCCCAACTCCAGCCCTTTAGATGGCCGCACGGCTGTTCGGGGGGGGGGGGGGGCTAGGACGGGATGAGCTATGATGGAGGGAGGGGGAACTGGGTCTGGAAATGGGCTCTAATGGGGGGGGGCTAGGACTGCAAATGGGCCATGATGGGGAGGGGGCTAGGACTGCAAATGGGCCGTGATGGGGGGGGGGGGTGCTAGGACTGCAAATGGGCTGTAATGGGGGGGCTAGAACTGGATGGGCTGTGATGGGGGGCTAGGACTGCAAATGGACTGTGGTGGGGGGACTTGGATTGGAAATGGACTGTGATGGAGGGGCTAGGACTGCAAAAGGGTAGTAATGGAAGGGGGGCGGCCTAGAACAGGAAATGGGCTGTGATGGGGGGGGCTAGGACTGGAAATGGGCTGATGAGGGGGCTGGAAAATAGCTGATGGGGAGCTTGGAGTGGAAATGGGCTGATGGGGGGCTGGAATGGAACTGGAAAAGAGCTTTTTGGGGTCTAGGACTGGAAATGGACTGATGGGGGCTGGAATAGGACTGGAAATGGGCTGATGGGGGCTGGAATAGGGCTGGAAATGGGCTAATGAGGGGGCTAGGATTGGAAATGGACTGATGGGGAGCTTGGATTGGAAATGGGCTGATGGGGGCTGGAATGGAACTGGAAAAGAGTATATGGGGGCTAAGACTGGAAATGGGCTGAGGGGGGAGCTTGGACTGCAAATGGGTGATGGGCTGGAATAGGACTGGAAATGTCTAATGGGGGAATAGGACTGTAAATGGGCTGATGGGGGCTGGAATAGGACTGGAAATGGGCTGACAAGGGGATAGGATTGGAAATTGGCTGATGGGGGAGCTTGGAGTGGAAATGAGCTGATGAGGGCTGGAATGGAATTGGAAAAGAGCATATGGGGGGCTAGGACTAGAAATGGGCTGATGTGGGAGATTGGGACTAAAAGGAAGCAGATGTTGGGTGTGTCTAGAACTATAAGGGAGCTGATTTTGGGGGAGGACTAGAAAGGGTTGGGGATGGGGAATGAGAATGGAGAGGGGAAAAGATATTTTGTGTGGGAGGGAAGAAAGGTCTACGATGGGCCGGGTATTGGGAGGGTAAGTGGGAATTGAGAATGGAAGGGTGAAATTTGAGTGGATGATAAAGGAATAAGGAAAGAAATGGGGGAAAGAGCAAAAGGGGAAAGATCAGTATGTTAAAGCAGAAATAGAGAATGAAAAAAATCTAAAAGAGAAGAAAAGACAAATGGATAGATCGCAGAAGACACAAAGAAACCAGAAGAAAGTGACTGGAGCAATTGCAGATGAAAAATAAAATCCCAAACAAAGTAGAAAACTACTTTTTATTTTGAATTTATTAACTGGAATATGTCAGGTCTGGGAAGTGTGTATTGCTAACATCTTCGCGTTTTTGCTTAGTGCAAGTGGAAATTAATTTATAGTTTTATTTCTCCAGTGTTGTACATTTCATGTTTGGCTTTTGGGGTTCCCAGTTTAATTATCATCTTCCTATTTCTAAATTGTCATCCTTGTTATTTGTGTGGTGACAGTCTATGTTCTGCATGTGTAACCAGGATGAGGTATTCTGTTCATATTGTTTCTATTTGACAGCCCCACTTGTTCTCTTTCCCCTAGTGAGATGTATTGGTATTCTCTAAGATGTATTGGTTTAATATCTGCAGTGTTGCCTTTTGATAGGTAGGGTTTGGTGCTTTGCGAGTCCTGATAGTGCTGTTATGATAGGGTGGATTTGCTATAGGTTCTAAATGATCAGTGTTTGTAGTACTTTAACCTGGAAAAGAGACGGCTGAGGGGAGATATGATAGAAGTCTATAAATTAATGAACGAAGTGGAACGGGTAAACGTAGATCGATTGTTTACGTTATCAGAATATAGAAAGACTAGGGGACATGCAATGAAGCTACAGGGTAAACTATTTAAGACTAATAAAAGAAAATATTTTTTCACTCAACATGTAATCCAAACTCTGGAATTTGTTATCGGAGGATGTAGTAAAGGCTGTTAGTGTAGCTGGGTTTAAAAAAGATTTGGACAAGTTCCTGTAGGAAAGGTCCATAAACCATTATTAAGAAGGGACCCAGGATATCAATGCTTGACCCAGTACAAGCATTGCGGAACCTGTGTCTTTTGGGGAGACTGCTAGGTATGTATGACCTAGATTGGCCACTGTTGGAAACAGGATACTGGGCTTGATGGACCTTGGTCTGACCCAGTATGGCATATCTTATGTTCTTATGTACTTCCTAATGGGCCTGGTGGTTGTCACTGTAATATAGTAATGTAGAAATCTGTTGGTCTTTTCTTATTCAGACACTCATTAAAAGGCATGTTTACTAAAAGCGCATGTTAACATAATGCAAATATGTATGCAAATGAGATTCCTTATTCAAATGAGGCACGGCACCCCCCCCCCCCCCTTGGGCCGCCCCTGCTTCTCTGATACTTCTTTTGAGAACCATAGCGGCCTCCTTTTCCTTTTACATTTATTTACCCTTCCAACAAAAAGGTTTGTTGCCCTTGAAGGATGAGATGCATTAATAGAATTGTGAAATTGTTTGGGAGACACCATATCAGACACCACAAAGCAAACTAAGATGACACCTCGTGGGTGAAGGTTTTTCAGGACCAGACTACTGCATCAATGACTTTGTAGTCAGAACACTAAAAGGAAACGTTAAAACAATCCAGGAATGAAAGACATTTGAAGTTAAAATGATAAGATATTTTGAAATTGATTTGAAAAGACTTACCAAAGATCTGGGTTTCCTAGCATATGATAAACCATAAAATTCTACTGCTTTGTCACACTCTGATCACCCCGGCATCTCTCTCTGCGTTTCCATCCTCCACACACCTTTTCCCTTGAGATTATCACTTGAATGCTTTTATGATTCACCTATATATCGTTGTATTGTCATCTTTTGCTCATACCCCTTTAACCTGAGGAAGGAGCTTTTGGCCTCTGAAAGCTAGTCGAAAAATGTACTGTTGGTCCAATAAAAAAGTATCAGCTTATTTTCTTCATATTGTTTTATTTATCTTTAAAGTGGACTAAGATAGCAACCATTTATTAAGGTATTGTACGCTATTTATGAATCGCTTTGTATATGTATTTATTTATTAGCATTTAGCTCATGCCTTTCAAGGTGAGTTACAATCAGGTACTGGAGGTATTTCCCTGTCCCCGCAGGGATCACAGTCTAAGTTTGTAGCTGAGGCAAGGGAGGATTAAGCAACTTGCCCAAGGCCATAAGGAGTGTCAGTGTCATTCCCACATGGTTTCCCCAGGTAACATCTGCTGCAAAAACAAAACAAAACATTTAGGTGCCGACAGTAGTAATCCGACAAGATCAGGCTATTTCTTTCTTTCCACGTTTATTGTTTTTGTAGAAGGGCCTCCTAACCCGCTTTGTGCTGAAACAAACTCCTGTGCACTCACCTCATACTGCTTCTGGCTCCCCAGGTCCAAGCAGCTGTTCAGCTTGCAGAGATCCTGCTTTCCATCAGTTATCTCCCTTCAGCTAATCGTCTTATGGTGGTGCTGATAAAGGCCAGGAATCTCCATTTATGCACACAGGGAAATCTTCTGGGGAAAGGTGAGTATGCTGCAGGGGGGGGGGGGGGGCATCTCAGCAAAATAAGCAATGGTTAGAATGAGTGCTACAGCTTCTCTGTGTTACCCTGACTACAGTCTAGTCCACTGTCATTGACCATACAAAATGTCATTTGCAGACCAACAAACACTATAGGGCACAGTGTGTTTGTTGCTGGCACCCATACTGTTTGTGGTATTGTGTTGGAAGAAAATAAAAATAAAAGGAAACAAGTGACAGACTCCAAACCAAAGAGTCCATGTTTTGGCACAATCTGCCTGCATCAGGGGCAACTAGTCACATAAATATAATATAAAATAATAAAAAATATAAACTAATCAAAATAGAAGATTATATAAGAAATGATACAAACCATGTTATGATGTCACATGAGCATAAAAGATTCAAAAAGACAAACAAAATCATGTCAGACATTGATAAAACCAAATAAATTTGTAACATACACAGAAAGTGAATATAATTAATTGTTGACAAGATGTTTTGAAATGTTTATATTCTTACAGACTATATTGATTTGTTTTCTCCTTTAAATTCTAAAGGCACGAATAATTTTATATATAGTTTTTGAGATATTGCACATAATCAGACTATACAGCAAGTCACGCTGGGGTGGCACAAGTACTTTTGCTAGTAATTTGTATATAATAATTTTTGCACTTTCTGTGTATGCTACAGATTTATTTGGTATTATCAATGTATGTCTGACATGATTTTGTTTCTGCATATTTATCTTTTATGCTCATGTGACATCATGATATGGTATCACCTTTTTAGGTAATATTGTTTTTTGATTGGTTTTTACATTTTAATATGTTTTAGATTTATGTGACTAGTTGTTCCTGATGCAGGCAGATTGTGCCAAAACACGGCCAAGTCGGACTAAAAGTTCATCTGTGACTTTTCTGCTGACCTCATTTTTGTCATATTTTGTGTTGGGGGCAGTGTGTGGAAGGGAATCTTGCACTGTATTGTACTGTTAATTTAGCCCCTTTAACAGCTAGAAAGTAAACAGAAAGTTGTTGAGGAGATGGATAGAGAACGGATTTCCCTGTTGGGATGATCTAGGTATGTCCACACAACAGACTGCTGGGCTCCATGGACTGTTGATGTACTCCAAGATGGCATTTCTCCTCTCCTCCTTCTGTGTGTGCATGCCTTGCGTATAATACCTTGGTGTCAACCTTGCACTTATTTTGTCATCTTTGCTGTAGATGTGTCAGTGAAGCTAACCCTCCGGCACCAAGACCTGAAACTGAAGAAGAAGCAGTCAAGGCAGAGCAAGAAGCACATAAACCCTGTCTGGAATGAGATGATCATGTTCGAGCTTCCTCAGGAGTTGTTGGAGGCCTCCAGTGTAGAGCTGGAGATATTTTCTCAGGAGGCCAGTAGCCGGCTGAACTGCCTTCTGGGCAGATGCCACCTCGGGCTTCAGTCCGAAGGCACAGAGAGCAGTCACTGGCAGGAAATGATGAAGAATCCCCGCAAGCAGATAGCCAAGTGGCATATGCTTTGCCAGTAAGCACAGAAAATGAGGAAGCAGCTTTCCCTGAGCACTGTCGCACCAGACTGGTCACTGTCACTATAGCGTTAATGGACTTTCCTTGTGATATGAACCTGAATTTAATGGGGATCTGCATGCACCTGAAGAGAACAAACAGACACCTAGTCAGCATGTGGTCTGTGCAGCTCCAGAAGGTCTCCTGTTAGTAGAAGAACGAGTCTGGTTGGCATTCTTTGCACGTCAGAATGACTCACCTTCTCATATGGAAAGATGATCCCATTCTCTCTACATCGTGAATTCTCAGAAAAGTCTCGAGACATCATGAAAATCTAATGCTTGATGCTTCCTTAAAAAACACTTTGCCCCCTCCCTCCCCATTACTTGAGATTTGTCTTTTAGCCATAGCACAGAACCCCGTGCACTAGAAAACCTACCAGAGGAAGAATATTTTATTTAATCTAGAACATAAACACTGTACAAATCTACAGAGTTGGGGCCTGAGGGGGGCTCTGGAAAGAGACAGCTGAAAAGTACATATTAATAAACAGAAAAGAAAATTCTTTCTGTTGAAGTGATATACTTCTACAATAACCAGTATTTTAATGATATCAGCAGTAAGGAATGAGAGAGCATGCACTAATCGTACATGAAAGGGGTGCATCTGTGCTGTTTGTCAGTTTTTATTTGGCTTTAATTTCAGAAACTGTTCAGAAATGTTCTCTCGCATTCAGTAGAGTGATTAGAGGCATGCTTTCGGATAATCAGTGGAGCAGCTGTATCAGAACCAGGAGGTTGCCAGTGTTAGTCTCAGCTGATATGTTTGCCAGCTATGCTGCAAGGTGCAGGAGGGTCTGTGGGTCTGAACCCACTGTGTGTATATTGTGTTAGGAGATATCATGAGGGTAGCCATGCTGTGAACCATTAGCAATATGGTTTGAAACCAATGTCTGTGAAAGAAATACAACCCTCCTGAAGTAATGCTATATGTCTGGCATGGTCTAATGATCTGACTGTGAAACCTTCTAAGTCACGCACTATACTTGGTATGCTATAGGGCAGGGGCTTTCAACCCAGTCCTTGGGACACACCTAGCAAGTCAGGTTTTCGGGATAACCACAATGAATATAAGAACATAAGATATGCCATACTGGGTCAGACCAAGGTCCATCAAGCTCGGTATCCTGTTTCCAACAGTGGCCAATCTAGGTCATACGTACCTAGCAGTATCCCCAAAAGACACAGGTTCCACAATGCTTGTATTGGGTCAAGCATTGATATCCTGGGTCCCTTTTTAATAATGGTTTATGGACCTTTCCTCCAGGAACTTGTCCAAACGTTTTTTAAACCCAGCTACACTAACAGCTCTTACTACATCCTCCGGTAACGAATTCCAAGGTTTGATTACACATTGAGTGAAAAAATATTTTCTCTTATTTGTCTTAAATAGTTTACCCTGTAGCTTCATTACATGTCCCCTAGTCTTTCTATATTCTGATAGCGTAAACAATCAATCTACGTTTACCCGTTCCACTCCATTCATTAATTTATAGACCTCTATCATATCTCCCCTCAGCCGTCTCTTTTCCAGGTTGAAGAGCCCTAACCTTTGTAGCCTCTCTTCATAGGAGTAGCCTTCTATCCCCTTTACCATTTTGGTGGCTCTTCTCTGTACCTTTTCTAATAATGCTATATCCTTTTTAAGATACAGCAACCAGAATTGCACACAATATTCAAGGTGTGGTCGTACCATGGAACGATACAGAGGCATTATAATATCCTTTGTTTTTTCCATTCCTTTCCTTATGATACCTAACATTCTATTTGCTCTCTTGGCCACCACTGCACACTGGGCAGAGGGTTTTAACATGTTATCCATGATGATGCCTAAATCTTTTTCCTGGGTGGTGATTCCTAATGTGGAACCTTGCATCGTGTAACCATTGTGTGGGTTGTTCTTTCCTAGGTGCATAACTTTGCACTTGTCCACATTACATTTCAGCTGCCATTTGGATGCCCAATCTTCCAATTTATCCAGATCCTCCTGCAGTTTTCTACAGTCCTCTTGGGTTTTAACAACTTTAAACAGTTTTGTGTCATCTGCAAATTTGATAACCTCACTAGTTATTCCCTTTTCCAGGTCATTTATGAATATGTCAAAAAGTAGCAGACCCAGTACAGATCCCTGGGGTTCTCCGCTAGTCACCTTTTTCCATTTGTCGGTATATAAAGCGTCTTCCTTTCCCATGCTCATGCCGTGCACATGAGTTCCTTTCATCATTAAACTTATTTAGCAGAACAAGTCATATTTAATTTACTCTGTTTTCTTGTGCAGGCACATCATGGAGCACTAGTCCACTGAGTGATTAAGCTTTATCAAAGCATTTTTAGTCTTTTAAGGTATCGGATTAAAGACTCATTTTCAAGCTATCACAACTTTTTGATATTCTAATAACATCCAATCTTCCCATCTGTATCCAGTGAACCATTTCTTACACCCATCAAGATAAATCTTCCTCATTAATCCACAGAATGAATATAACATTTGCTGGTTATCAGTAAAGCAGTTTGTATAAATGTTTTAAATACTTTTGAGAGATGTACCAGTAGATCACATGGCCATTAGACAGGACTTTAAATTCAGCTACTCTTCCAGTCCTAGGGACTTTGTAACCTGTTACATAGTAAAACATACCAAAAACCCTCTGAAAGAAGAATTCAGATTCTAATTTACCCCTTTATGTTTAGTAGGTGGATAGACTGTCTTTCCTTGATGAACATCAAGGTGATGTACATAAAAAAAAATACAAGAGAAAATCTGATTTAGTCTACTTTTGAAATGCTTCACTTTAGTAAAACGGGTCAGGAACACTGCTATATTGGCAGTGGCATTTCTTTAAGAATTAGAGCCAAAGACACTTTCAGTTTTAAAAACGTTAAAGTATTTTTGGGGATAAGCTGTTTTTCATACCGTGTCAAATTCGGTTGCCTGACATGTAGTAAGTCGTTTTCTAAAGAGCTTCTTATTTTGAATGTGTTTCAGGGTTTTAGTAAACGTTTGCTTCAAAGAAAATATTCACTGTAGTACAGTCTAGGAAATGATCTTATGTTTCACCCTTTTCATTGCCCTTTTCTCCTCCCCCTCTTCCTGCTCACCCATCCCACAACTGTGGTCAGCAAATGAAATTGTTTAGAGCTTGATGGCAGCCTGTAGAGTGCTTACGTGGCAGGCAAACAGAGATGGCAGCCTCGGGTAGGTAGAGTTAGTGTATGCCCTGACAAAACTTGCTGTTTACTTAATGAGGTAGGTGACCTAGCAGAAGGAATTCTGAATGTTTGCAGACTACAGCTAAATATCCCAAAGGTAATCTAAAGAGTTTGCAAGAAGCATTGAGGTTGGGGCAGGAGACAGTAACATGGGAGAAAGAGAAGGGCAGAATGATCTCCGTCTCTCCTCCAATATATTGACAGACCTTCAAGTTGCCTATTCATGTTACAGTTAATTAACTTGATATACCGTCAATCAGAAACCACACATCTTGGCGGTGTACAATAAATCAGAACAAAGAACAAAACCATAAAACGCCACCAGGAAAGTGAAGCATCACAGGAACAACAATCACATTTTTCTCCTAGACTTCAATAGCACTACGCTGCCCTCTTATGTATCACTTCTCCAGCAGGAAAGAGGGTGAGACGTTCCATAAGAATAAACATGTTTTGTGCTTACACTGGGGATCAAGACACTTCCCACATAGGTGGAGGCATTTATTTATTTAGTAATGTTTAGCTCATGCCTTTCCAGAAGGCATAGGTACTATATTTCCCTGTCCCTGGAGGACTTACAATCTGTTTGTACCTGAGGCAATGGACAGTCAAGTGACTTGCACAAGGCCAGTGGAATTTGAGCCCTAACCACTAGGCTACTCCTCCCACTGAGACAGCGCAGCAGCCGAGGACTGAACCCCCCCCCCCCCTCCTCCTCCTCCTCCCTTCTCACAAGCATATTAAGGAACCGTTAGAAATTTCCCTACCACCAAGTCCTGGGGCTCAGAAATGGACAGTATTGTATCTTCTCTTTCTGTTTCACATTAGATGTCAGTGACAATCCAGTTATGGAATGTGCTCCTGTAACCTCTGCATACTGCTGCGTTTTCACTTATCTGAGAGTCCCGCTGGGATTTCCTCCATCCAGCATGCCAACTCTGCCGCCTTGTTATAGACAACATCACCATGGACCAATGCTACCATATGAAGGGGGATTGTATGTGCCCTTAATTTACTTTCATCATTTGGCTAGAGGTCCAACAACTAGTAAGTAAATTTGGTATGGGATACTGCATCGTGGACTCCTGTCCAGCAGATCTTAAGAATCTTCCAGAACTGGGTAATCAGTGGTTACAGTGGCACATAAATACAGCTTTGGGTTTAGGTTGCCCTCTGATGTTGGTGTGTCCTAAAGTTCTGACACTAAGGTTGGCTTAACCATTAGGCAACAGTAGGAGTTACCTGCAGCAGCAGTATCTGAGGAACAGCAAAGGGCAACAGCAGTCAAAGTAAAACAATAGATCCTGACAGCCAGACAAACTCCAGGAACCATCTGCAGGGAAGAGCGGGAAAACACCTACATACAAAATAATACTTGTTACAGGTAACTGTACTTTCTCTGGGAGCAAGCAGGAAGTCAGTCCTCACATATGGGACTCCCCAGCTACAGGCTACTGAGAACCTGTAAAAAAAATGTCACAGCGACCTGCAAAGGTGAGCCATGATCAGCAGCAGTTGAATCCCTAAGAGAAACTCTCACAAGACCCAGGTGTCTGGCAGAGAAAGCGTAGTTACTCACCTGTAACAGGTGATCTCCGGGAACAGCAGGAATTTAGTCTTCACATATGGGTATCGTCGGTACTGACAGAGCCTGCATGGGAATGCTCCCCAGCGTCCAACAGGAACGCTTTTGGGAGCATCCCTCAGCACATGCGCGCTGCCTTCCCGCCTTTCCTACTGTCCCTCTTCAGTTAGGTTTGTAGCTGAGTGAAAGGAAAGAGGGAGAGAGGAAAGAGATAGAGAGACAACTCCTAGGGGAGGTGGGTGGGTTATGAAGACTAAATTTCTGCTGTTCCCGGAGATAACCTGTTACAGGTGAGTAACTACGCTATCTCCAGGAACAAGCAGGAATGTAGTCTTCACATATGGGGACTCCCTAGCTGAAGATGCCAGGGAGATAGCCCCAGGAAGCTGCCACCTATAGTAAGCCTCCCATGGATCTCTGGCATGCCACCAGGGTTGGTGGGTAGGAGTTGAATTAGGTCTGAAAGAGATTTTGAAGAACAGCTTGACCAAAGAAGGCATCCCGATGGGATGCTTTATCTAGGCAGTAGTGGGCTGTAAAGGTGTGTACCGAAGCCCAGGTGGCTGCTCGACAAATGTCATCAATAGACACAGAGTGAAGGTTAGCCATAGAGGCTGACATGGCTCTCACATTATGAGCTGTGACATGGCCTTGAAGAGGAAGACTCTTACTCTCATAAGCAAAGGATATGCATTGTGCAATCCATTTGGATAGAGTTCTCTTGGAGACTGAAAGCCCCAAATGACTAGAATCAAAAGCAATAAAAAGTTGAGAAGACTTTCTATGTTGCTGTGTAGGTAAAAAGCTAAGGCTCTTTTACAATCCAAAGTATGAAGGTTCCTTTCTGCATTAGAGGCATGAGGCCTCAGAAAGAATACAGGAAGATAAATTGATTGATTTAAATGAAAAGGCGAAACCACCTTTGGCATAAAGTGTGGATGAGTTCTGAGAACAACCTTATCATGGTGAAACCTAGTATAAGGAGGATCAGCCACTAAAGCTTGCAATTCACTAATGCAACGTGCAGAGGTGATTGCAATCAGGAAGATGATCTTCCAGGACAAAAGCTTTAGGGTTGTAGTGGCTAAATGTTCAAAAGACGGTTTCATGAGCTGCTCGAGATCTAGGTTTAAATCCTATGCCACCGGTGGTGGCCTGATGGGAGGCTTTGTTAATAGAAGACCTCTCATAAATCTTGATATGAGTGGATGAGAGGAAATTGGTTGTCCATTTAGAGGCTTATAGGAAGCTGCAATTGCACTAAGATGGACTCTTACTGAATTGGTCTTTAGACCAGAATTTGATAAATGAAATAGATACTCTAGTATCGATTCCAAAGGTATCATAAGGGGGTTTAACCCTTTCTGTGAACACAATATAGTAAAACGTTTCCACTTGAAGGTGTAAGAGTGTCTTGTGGAAGGTTTTCTAGAAGCTTGAAGGATATCATTTACCTGTTGGGAAAGGTTGAGGTCCTGAAGGTCTAATCTTTCAGCAACCAGGCCCTAGATGCAGGGACTGGGGATTCAGGTGCCATAGCATCCCATTCTCTTGGGAGAGGAGATCTGGAGCATAGCCTAACTCCAGAGGTGCAGCTTGAGAGAGATGTAGTGGATGGAGTGGAGGAGTGGCCTAGTGGTTAGGGCAAGGTACTTCAGGCCAGAAGGTCGGGGGTTCAAATCCCACTAGAAGACAACAACCTTGGGCCGGAAGGACTGGGGTTTCTAGTCCCACAGGTGCTCCTTGTGGTCTTGGGCAAGCCACTTAACCCTCCATAGCCCATGTTCCCTGTAAAATAGTTATCTCCAAGTTATAATAGTTTGTTCAATGTAAACCGCCTTCCTATCATGAAAGGCAGTATATAAGAAATGTAAAATAAATAAATGTAGAAGCAGGGGATACCACATTTGGCGTGGCCACCATGGCGCTATAAGGATCATACAACCTCTGTCTCTCTGAAGCTTGAAGAGTGTTTTGGGGAATGGGTGGGAAGGCATAGAGGAAGTCGTGACCCCAGCGAAGAAGGAAGGCGTCCCTTGCCTGGCAATTTTGAGCCAGAATCCTGGAACAGAACCGGGGAAGTTTGGCATTCAGTGGACTTGTAAATAGGTCTATCTCTGTGGTTTCCCAGATCTGAAATATCTTGGCCACCTGGTCTAGGTGGAGAGACCATTCGTGAGGCAGCAGTACTCGGCTGAGTTTGTCTGCCCAAAGGTTTTGAATGCCTGGAAGATATACCACGAGAAGGTGAATTTGATACTCTCTGGCGAGGGCCCATAGTTGTAAAGCTTTGTTGCATAACGACAGAGAGCCTGTTCCCCCCTGCTTGTTCACGTAGAACATAGCTACTTGATTGTCTGTTTGGACTATGACTGTCTTGTAGATAGCTGGGCACGGAATACTCAAAGAGCTAGATAGATTGCTCTGAGTTCCAGGAGGTTTATGTGAAGACAAGCCTCCTGTGGAGTCCAGGTACCTTGGGTAGAGAGATGATGCAGGTGTGCTCCCCATCCCACCTGTGATGCATCTGTTAGGGTGGCCTGGAACAGGGGTTGCTGGAAAGGAGACCCCACTAGAAGATTTTCCAGTGACTGCCACCATTGTAGGGACAAGATCAGTCGTTGTGAGTTTGATATCTTGTCCGACAGACGTCCTGTGGCCTGTGTCCACTGTGTGTATAGGGTCCACTAGGTTGCTCACATATGAAGGTGAGCGTAGGGAACCACATGAACCGTGGATGCCATATGTCCCAATAGTTGTAGTAGTTCTCGAGCAGTTAGGTAGGACTTCACCGCTGCTTGAGAAGCTAGTTGCATTATATGAAGACAGCCCTTGACTGACTGGTATCTAGACAAACTCCTATGAACTCTAGGGACTGAGAGGGAACAAGTTGGGATTTTGGGAGGTTTATGACCAATCCCAAGTATTGAAGGATTCGCATTGTGCGAGACAGTGCAGAGCTGGCTTCTGGAACCGTGGGGGCTTGAATGAGCAAATCGTCCAAGTAAGGGAAGACAAATATCCCCAGGATTCGCAGAAATGCAGCTACTACTGCCATGCATTTTGTGAACACTCTTGGTGCCGAAGCCAGACCAAAGGAAAGAACCCTGTATTGGAAATGTTTTCCCTTGAAAAGGAATCGTAAGAATTTCCTGTGATCTGGATGGATCAGAATGTGAGTATATGCATCCTTTAGATCTAGAGAACAAAGCCAATCCTGATTTTGAAGGTATGGCAGAAGAGTTCCTAGAGAAAACATTTTGAACTTTTCTCAGAACAGATATTTGTTCAATTCTCTGAGGTCTAGAATGGGTCTGTGACCTCCTTTTTTCTTTGGAATAAGAAAATAGAGGGAGTAGAACCCTGCACCCTGTTGAAGAATGGGCACCTCCTCTATTGCTCCTTGAGCAAGGAGTGTTGAGACCTCCTGATCCAGTAGATTGCCTGTAGAGGTTTGAGAATTGAACTGTCTTACGATTGTAGGAGGGGGCATACTGTGAAAATGAAGCATGTATCCCTCTCCCATAATGGACAGAGTCCAGTTTTCTGCTGTTATTTGGTACCATCTGTTGGCAAAATGACACAACATGCCTGGAATGTTTAAGTGTTCTGGACCTTTCAGAGGCAGGAAGGCTAAGTTCTCTATGAAGGAGTCAAAGCCCTTGAGGGGGCTGGGCCTGTGGAGCTGGTTGAGCTCTAAGGCCTTTTGGCTTCTTTTGTCTGGATTATTGTTGTTGACCCTTCTGGGCAACTTGACCCTGAGCTTGCCCTTGTTGGGTATAGGATGGACAAAACTTCCTCTTTTTGCTGAAAAAGGGTTTTTTATAGGGTTTCTTTTTGGCTGGAGTGGCTGTAGATTTTGACAATCTATCTAAAGTGATATTGTCAGCATCTATCTCATTAGCCTTCTCCTGCCAATTCTTGCCAAAGAGGTTTTCTCCTGTGCAAGGGATGTTTCCCAATTTATCCTGTACCCAAATCTCCAAGTCTGATGCCTGAAGTCAGGCAATCTGACGTGCACCAACGGCAATAGGAGAGGTTCTGCTGATGCATTCCAAGCAGTCAAAGGCTGCACGGTTTACAAACCTGGAGATATCTTGAGCATGCTTGACAAGAGTAAGAAAGTCCTGTCATTTCTCTTCAGGGAGAAGGGGTCTCATAAGCTCCAAATCTCCTGTGACCTCTTTGAGGAACATTCCCATATATAAAATATATGAGCTGATACTAGCTGAAAGCATGGAAGCCTGAAAAGTTTGACGCCCAAAAGCATCAAGAGTCCTGCATTCATGACCTGGAGGATTGGATGCATGTTTCTTTGCACTTTTCATCCTACGCATGGCTGACTCCACTACCATTGAATGGTGTGGCAGCTGAGTCTTTTGAAAACCAGGACATGGTGGAACTCGATACATGGTATCGAGTCTCCTAGAATGAGGAGATGTGGTCAAAGGTGTCTCCCACATTCTGAGCATCAAATCATAAGAATTTCATGAATGGGCAAAGTGGCTGCCTCCTTGGGAGCCTTAGGGTATTGGAGAATTTCCAATTCCTTTGCTCTAGGTTCTTTTTCAGGAGCTACTGTGATTGAAAGGCCTCGGGCCACATCATGAATAAAATCCTGAAAAGACATGTCTTCCGGAGGAGACATTCTGCATTGTGGAGAAGAGGAGTCTTCCAGGAGAAACACTCTGGTACCAGCAGAAGTATCAGAGTCATCGGAATTGGAGGATTCAAAATATCTCTGATCCCGATGTTCATGCAAAGCACGGTCTCGGTATCGATCGAAGTCAGTACCGAATTGGTCTGGTACCGATCTGTCGATGCCAGAAAAAGTCGGCATGGGAAGGATTCCCACCGGGGTCTGTACCATCTATGCTGGTACTGGCATCGGTACCGGTGCCCGTTGAACCACCGGTGTCAACAGTACCGCAGCTGTAAGGAGAGCTGCAAGACTGCATTCGATAGCGAGGAATCTCTGGTCTATCGACGCTGCCGATGCCTGGGTATTGGTACTGGTAAAAGCGTCCGGAACCCCTGAGCATGGCACCAGTATTTCTGCCGAGGTTGAAGCCTCGAGAACATCCTGGAACCCCGTTGATGCTTTGGAGGCCGAAGCATCCTGCCGGGGCTGTTTTGCCGGTGTAGTTTCCTCAAGGGCAATGCCAATGGCCTCTTCATGCTTTGAAGGAGAGCTACCCTTGGAGGACCAGCTCTTATGTTTAGTTACCTGAAATCCATGGGAGGAAGATGAAGCTCTTGAAGACGTTGATGCAATGGACCTGGTATCTGAAGAAAAGAGGGTACTGAGCGTTCTGTCTTCCTCTTTTAGTCATCCCCATACAGGAGGAACACTCAGATGGAGAATGGTCAGGGCCTAAACATTTTAGACACCAATCATGGGTGTCGGTGACAGAGATGGTACCGCCACATTTAGTACATTTTTGAAAACCACTAGCTGGTTTTTCCATCTTTTGGGAAAAATGGGACCTAATGCCCAAAATGGCGCCTAGCACCAAAAGAAAAGGTTTTTGAAGAGAAACAGTTCAAAAATATATATATATATATATTTTTTTTTTTAGAAAAGAAGAAAGAAAAAACGGCGGTACCGGTAGGTGTCATGTGGAGGCAGGCGCGACCACAAGAAAACAAGTTTAAAGAAGAAATTTTCTGCAGTGACAGGGTATGTGTCCTGTCAGCTCCGCGGAAAATGAAGAACTGAAGAGGGACAGTTGGAAAGGCGGGAAGGCACACGCATGTGCTGAGGGATGCTCCCAAAAGCGTTCCTACTGGACGCTGAGGAGCGTTCCCGCGCAGGCTCCATCGGTACCGACGATATCCATATGTGAAGACTACATTCCTGCTTGTTCCTGGAGATTCAACATTCTGGTAGCCGTTGCCTACACCCTGAAAAGATTAAGGAGTACGGCCTGGCTGAAGGGACTGTCCCATTGGGACTCCCTTTCCAGGCAGTAGTGAGCTGTGAAGGTATGGACCGAAGACCAGGTGGCGGTCCGGCAAATTTCCATCATGGGGACGAACACAGATTGGCCATGGAAGTAGCCATGGCTCTGGCACACTGCACCATGACTCTCTGGTCCAGTTGGATCCCCGCTTGCTCATAGGCAAGGGTAATGCAGTCCACCACTCAAGTGGACAGAGTTTGCTTAGTCACTGGGAGCCCCAGCTGGCTGGGGTCATAGGATACGATAAGCTGTTGAGCTTTGCAGTGGCCCTGAGTCCGTTGCAAGTAGAAGGACAGGGCTCTCTTGCAATCCAGAGTATAGAGAATGGTCTCCATCCTGCCATCATGAGGCCTGAGAAAGAAGGTGGGGAGTACCACCTCCTGATTGAGGTGGAATAAGGACACCACCTTTGACAGAAACTTAGGGTATGTGCGGAGCACCACTCTGTTCTTGTAGAACCTGGTGTAGGGAGGCTCTGTCATCAGAACCCGGAGCACACTGACTCTGCGAGCTGATGTGAGTGCTACCAGGAAGGCAACCTTCCAGAAGAGGTACCGCAAGTGGCAGGTAGCAAAGGCTTAAACAGAGACTTAGTGAGTTGCAAGAGCACCATATTAAGGTCCCATTCCACCGCTGGAGGGCAGACGGGGGGGTTTAGACAACATGAGGTCCCATAGGAACTGAGACATGAGGGGCTGAGCCAAGAGGCACTTCCCCTTGATGGAATGGTGATGCACTGCAATGGCACTCAGGTGAACTCTGGCTGAATTGGACATCAGTCCTGCCTGCGATAGGTAGAGCAGCTATAGGAGTATCATGTGCACTGAGCAGGAAAACGGGTTCATCCATTTTTCTGTGCACCATAGTGAGAAATGTCACCAGGTGAAGGCATACGCCCTTCTTGTGGAGGCCTTCCAAGAGGCCAGGAGGATGTCTTCCATGTCCCATTGAAGGTTGAAGGGAGCTAGCACTAACTTTTCAGCAGCCAAGCCATGAATGAGAGGGACCCCAGGTTGGGGTGTAGGAGAGATCCCTGCTCCTGCAAGAGTAGCCCTGGGGTTCAGCCCAGGGGAATCGGCTGTACCGTTGATAGGGAGAGGAGCAATGGGAACCAGGGCTGTCTGGGCCACCATGGGGCTATTAGCACTAGTGACACTCTATCGTGTTGAACCTTTAACAGGATCTTAGCTATCAATAGCGTTGGGGGGAAGGTGTACAAGAGGTCTTCTGACCATGGGATGAGGAATGCATCTGCTGCTACCCAAATTGGGTACGGTCGGCGGGAGCAGAAACAAGACAATTGCACGTTGTCCAGGCTGGCAACAGGTCCATCACTGGGACTCCCCAGAACCGGGATAGCCGTGAGGCTACTGTTGGGTCCAGGTGCCACTCATGTGGCAGACAACTGCAGCCATGCTTGGTGTCATGCCCCGATGCCTGCGGCTGCCACCTTAGCCGATGACTTGAAGCCACCATAGGCTGCTCGGAACAGAAATTTTGAACATTCCCTTACCACCGAGGTTAGGGTCTTGAACTTCTGTAGCGGTTCTCCATTGAGGCCTGCCGAGAATCCCTTGAGCTCCCTTGACAGTTCCTTCAGGTATATGCCGATGTAGAGCTGGTATGAGTGTATTCGGCATGTTAGCATCGAGCCTGGAAAGCCCTTCGGCCGAGGGCTCGGGTCTCCTTGCTGGGTGGTACCGATGATGTGTCTTTTGGCTCTTAAGCCGGCGCATGGCCGACTCCATGACCATTGAGTTGTGGGTGAGCTGGGCCTTTTGGAACTCAGGGCTCCGGCGTTCCTGGTACATGGCATTGAGGCACCTGCTGACAACTGGTACCAATGCAAGTGTTTCCCATATCCAGAGGAAGAGGTGGTCGAGGATTGGGGGCATGAGGACCATAAGGGTTTCCTTTGGGGGTGTCTTGTATTAGAGTATATCCAATTCCTCAGTTCATGGGTCCTTATCAGCCTCAGTCTCAATCATGAGAGCCTTGGCCATATCCTTCACAAAATTGAGGAATGCAACGTCCTTGGGTGGGGAGCAGTGTCAGGTCGTCGGGCGAAACAGGTCCGAGGGCACGTCACGGTGTCACCTCGTGTACAGGGACTCAAAGTCAGAGTATGAGTCCGACGCTGCACGATCCCCTCAGTCGAGCACCGCTCTCCATGGTGCAGGACCTCCAGAGGATTATCGGTCTGAACTGTGGGTGCTTGCAGGGGAGGATTGGTGTCCCGAAGAACAGAACCAGAACTTTGACCGAGGCTGGGAGCTCTCTTGAGGCTGATGGTGCTTGAGGACTGACTCGATGATCCTATCGGGGCAGATGAACCAGATGAGCTGGACATAAGCACCTGCTTCATGGCCACTAGGGCAGATATACTGTTCTCTAGGGCTGCCATTCAGGTCTCCATGACAGTTAATTCTGCAGCCTTCGACACAGGCACTGAGGACTTTGGGCCCAGCATCAATACTGTCGAGGAGGAGTCCTCGATGGGGATGGCCTTGGAGGCTGGTTGGTAAGAGCTGACAACTCCTTGCAGGGCAGCTTTAAGGGCCACCCCTGTCCCGACTTCTCAGGTTCATGCCTGGGCTGCAGGACCTGTGGTGGGATTTCACCTTCTTCCCTGATCCATCCTCCAAGGTCTTCAAGTTTCTTCTTCTTATGCTCCATCTCTGGGGACTTCTGCTTGGAGGAGCCATGGCTGTGGGACTCCAAGGAGGCTCTGGCTTCGTGGGGCAGAGAGGTACTGGAGGTGGCCCTGGAGCATGGTGTTACCGGAGACTCCGGGGCGGAGTTGGACTTATGAAAATTTTTTTCCTGCTGCTAATGGTAACTCTTTAAGGCCTTTTGAGTCACTGTTCTGTCGAGTTTGCAGTTGGAGTCGTTGTGCTCCGGGCCAAGGCTTCAGTCATATGGATCAGTAAGTGACATACCTTTGCCACACCAGTCACAGTTTTGGAAGCCACTTGAGGCCATTGGAAAAAGGGGGGGTCCCTGCCTACTGGCAGGGGCAGAAGGCCTTTGGCTGAAAAAGGGCACAAATGTCAGTCGAGGCAGATCTCGATGAAAAGTAGAAAATGGGGAGACGAACCTGAGTAGCGACACTGAGGCAAGCTGGCTTGGGGGAGCAAGAAGGAACCGGCACGCAAACTGGACAAAATATAACTATAAAAAAATCAGACTTTTTCTGGGGTAAAAAAAGGACAATGTCTGAAGGGCTCTGCAGAAAAAAAGGAGACTGAGGCAAGATGGCACCATTGGGTGGGAAGTGAACCATGCATGTGTGGTGCATCTCCTAAAGGCTTTCTTTGAAAGTTGGGGAGATGCTTCCGGGTAGGCTCTGTCAGTGCCGATGTCACCCGTATGTGAGGACTAACTTCCTGCTTGTTCCTGGAGAAACAAGATTATTCTAGTGTTTAGATATTTACATGCTGAGAAGACATGAAAACACGCTCTATTTATTTTTCTTCCATGTAGCTAAAGATATTTTGTGAGCTATGTTTGATTGTTTTATTTGGAACATACCCATCATATCTAGGGGGAGGGATGTGAAGCAGGATCTCTTTTGGAAAAATAAACCCGCTTATTCTTGAAACAAACACCAGCTCTGCTGCAAAGCTGCCTGAAGAGTGATAGCTAGTGGCTCAGTAGCAATGCTGCATACAGCCATATAGCACAGTTACTTACCTGTAACAGGTGATCTCTGGGAACAGCAGGAATTAGTCCTCACATATGGGTACGTCGGTACCAACGGAGTCTGCGTGGGAACGCTCCCCAGCTTCCCAAAAAGGAAAGCTTTTGGGAGCATCCCACAGCGCATGCACGCTGCCTTCCCGCCTTTCCTAACCAACTCTCCTCAGTTCGAGTTTAAAGCTGAGACAATAGAGAGAGAGAGAGAGGAAAGGAAAGATAGAGAGAGATACAACTCCTAGGGGAGGTGGGAGGGTTGTGAGGACTAATTCCTGCTGTTCCCAGAGATCACCTGTTACAGGTAAGTAACTGTGCTATCTCCAGGAACAAGCAGGAATGAGTCCTCACATATGGGGACTCCCTAGCTAAGATGCCTGGGAGATCCCCAAGGGTATGAGACCCTGAAGGGTTCCTCGTCTTCCAATGGATCTCAGGCATCCATTCAGGGAAGGAGGGCAGGAGTTGTTCAAGAATGGAACAGGTGTCTGAGAACAGCCTGACCAAACAAGGCATCCCGGCGGGAGTCCTTGTCCAAACAGTAATGGGCTGTGAAGGTATGAACCGAGGCCCAGGTGGCTGCTCGACAAATCTGGTCGATGGACACAGAATGAAGATGAGCCATAGAGGTGGCCATGGCCCTCACATTGTGAGCTGTGACATGGCCCTCCAGAGAAAGGTTCTTACTCTGGTAAGCAAAAGAAATACACTGAGCAATCCAATTGGACAGTGTTCTCTTAGAGACTGGAAGTCCTAAATGAGAAGGATCAAAAGCAACAAAAAACTGGGAAGACTTTCTATGTTGCTGTGTCCTGTGTAAGTAAAAAGCAAGAGCTCTTTTACAATCTAGAGTATGAAGGTTCCTCTCTGCACTGGATGCATGAGGAGCTGGAAAAAAGACAGGTAAATATACCTCTTGATTAAGATGAAAAGGTGAGACCACTTTAGGCATAAAGTGAGGATTTGTCCTAAGGACTACCTTATCATGATGGAACCTTGTATAAGGTGGATTAGCCACTAAGGCCTGCAGTTCACTGATGCGGCGAGCAGAAGTGATTGCAATAAGGAAAATAACCTTCCAGGAAAGAAATTTCAAGGAGGTAGTGGCTAAGGGTTCAAAAGGTGGCTTCATAAGCTGACCAAGAACCAAGTTTAAGTCCCATGCCACCGGAGGAGGTCGAATGGGAGGTTTAGTTAAAGTTAGGCCTCTCATGAATCTTGCAACAAGAGGATGAGAGGAAATAGGTTGTCCATTGAGAGGCTTAAGGGATGATGCAATAGCACTCAAATGGACCCTTACTGAATTCGTTTTAAGGCCTGCATTAGAGAGATGCAGGAGATATTCCAATAGAGAATTCACAGGAAGTGCCAGAGGGTCAAGACCCTTTTGAGCACACCAAATGGAAAATCGTTTCCATTTAAAAGCATAGGAACGCCTAGTGGAAGGTTTCCTGGAAGCATGGAGGATATCCTGCACTTGCTGAGAAAGATTGAAGTCTTGAAGGTCTAGGCCTTCAGTAACCAAGCTCTGAGGTGAAGGGACTTGGGATTTGGATGCCACAAAGTCCCTTCCTCCTGGGACAGAAGGTCTGGTGCAGCTCCCAAGTCGAGGGAGGGGGCTTGGGAGAGATGCAGAAGTAGAGGGTACCACACTTGGCGTGGCCAGCGTGGAGCTATGAGGATCATAAATCCTTGATCCCTCTGGAGTTTGAACAGAGTCTTGGGAATCAAAGGAATGGGTGGAAAGGCATACAGGAAGCCCTGACCCCAATGAAGGAGGAAGGCATCCTTGGCCTGAGCTCCCTGACACGGAATTCTGGAACAGAACCGGGGAAGTTTGGCATTCCACGGACTTGCAAAGAGGTCTATGTCCGGGGTTCCCCATTCCTGGAAGATTCTTAGTACCTGATCCATGTGCATGGACCATTCGTGTGGAAGCAGAACTCGACTGAGTCTGTCTGCCCAAGAGCTTTGGATTCCTGGGAGGTATACTGCCAGGAGATGGATTTGATGCTCTCTGGCGAAGGCCCATAATTTGGTGAACAATCTTGGAGCAGAGGCTAGACCGAAAGGAAGCACTCTGTATTGGTAATGTTTTCCCTGGAACAGAAAACGTAGGAATTTTCTGTGAGATGGATGGATGAGGACATGAGTGTACGCATCCTTGAGATCTAGAGAACAAAGCCAATCCTGACTCTGTAGGTATGGAAGGAGAGTGCCTAGAGAAAGCATCTTGAACTTCTCCTTGCATAGGAATTTGTTCAATTCTCTGAGATCTAGAATGGGTCTGTATCCCCCTGTTTTCTTTGGAATGAGAAAATAGGGGGAGTAAAACCCTGACCCCTGTTGAAGAAGAGGAACTTCTTCTATGGCCCCCTGGGCCAGAAGGGTAGTCACCTCCTGATCCAGAAGGTTGAGGAGAGATGTGGGAGAATTGAAGTGTCTCACCATGGTGTAGGGAGGAAGGTCTGAGAAATGAAGTTTGTAGCCCTCTCTTATGATAGAGAGGGTCCACTGCTCTGATGTGATTTGCTCCCATCTGGGAGAAAAATGAGCTAACCTTCCTGGAATGGTGAGAGGTTCTGGCTGTTGTAGAGCCAGAAAGGTTATGTTCTCTAGTATCAAGTCAAAAACCCTGAGGGGGTTGGGACTGCTGAGTTGTAGCAGCCCCTGCAGGTTTGGCCTGGCCTGTTTAGGTTGCTGACGCTTAGTAGCAAAGCGACCTGTAGAAGATTGTTGGCCAGAAGTGGAAGGAAATCTGCTCCTTTTGTAAAAAGGCTTTTTGAAAGACTTTTTCTTGGCTGGAATGGAAGTTGACTTAGAAAGTCTATCCAGAGCAGAATTCTCTGCATCCATTTGAGTGGCTTTTATTTGCCACTCTTTGCCAAAGAGATTTTCATCCGTACAGGGCAGATTTCCTAAGCCATCCTGAACCCAGGGTTCTAGATCAGAAGCCTGGAACCAAGCAATTCTGCGAGCAGCTATGGCAATGCCTGAAGCTCTGCTGGCACCTTCAAAGGAATCAAAGGCTGCCCTGTTGGGAAACTTTGAAATGTCTTGAGTATGCTTAAGCCAAAGGAGGAATTCATCCCTTCTATCCTCTGGAATAAAAGGGAGAAAGTTGTGCAGTTTTTGTGCAACTTCTTTTAGAAACATACCCACATAAAGGCTATATGAGTTGATTCTGGCAATAAGCATACTGGCTTGGAAGATTTTCCTACCAAAAGCATCCAAGGTCCTGCATTCTCTTCCTGGAGAATGAGGAGAAAGGGTGAGAGGAGTCTCCCATAAGTCAATCATATGTTCATGAATAATTTCATGAATTGGCAAGGTGACTGCCTCTCTGGGAGCCTTAGAGTATCCTAAAATATCAAATTTTTTTGCTCTAGGCTCTGCTTCAGAGGTTACTGAAATAGAGAGTCCTTTAGCCACTTCTATTATGAAGTCTTGAAAGGACAAATCCTCTGGAAGAGACATTCTCCTTTTTGGAGAAGTAGGCTCCTCAGGAAGGGTAATGGATACTTCGGGAGACTCATCTGATGAACCAGAATCATCAGAGGAATCGAAGTATCGTCTGTCCCCTTCCAATGATCGATACGCGTATCGATCGGTACCGACATCGGACGTCCCCGGTACCGGATCGGTACCGAGAGATAGCCCTGGACAAGGAACCCGAGTCGGTATCCTGACCGATGTCGATGCAGTCGGTACCGGTATCGGTGTTGGTACTGGTACCGGCACCGGTACCAACAACGGGACTCGTTGCGGTACCGACGGCATCGCAGCTTGAATAAAAGCCATTATAGCCTGCTGCATGGATTGCACAGTGTGATCCATGGACGCCACGACTGCCTGGATGTCGGTACCGGAAGATTGTGCCGGTACCCCAGAGCAGTCTAACAGGTGATCGGTCGAGGCCGTGCCATCGATGTCAACCTGTAACCCCATAGGAGGAGCTTTGGAAGCCGGAGCTTCCCGCCGGGGTTGTTTGGCTGGGGCAGGATCCTCGAGGGCAAGCCCGGAGGCATCTCGATGCTTAGAGGGAGATTTGCCCTTCGAGGACCTGCTAAAAGTATGTTTGGTTACTTGAGACCCATCAGGAGAGGAAGCCTGGAAGATGTCGATGCCACCGCCGGTGCATCCGTGGGAAACAGCACATGGAGCTTGGCTGCTCGGTTCTGTAACCCTCGTTTAGACATTAGAGAGCAGGACTGGCAATCCGGAATGGAGTGTTCAGGACCCAAACATTTAAGACACCATTCATGGGTATCTGTAACAGAAATTGTACCGCTACACTTAGTGCATTTTTTGAACCCGGAGGCTGGTTTTTCCATGAGGGAAAATTTTCTTGTGGGCCTGTAGGCCTAAGAAGAAAAATACACCAAGTGAGGAAAAAGTATAATTTTTTTTTTTTTTTTTTTTTTTTAAGAAAAGAAAAGACCGGCGGTACCGGTCCGGCGTCGGGGAAGGCAGACACGCAACCAAAGAAATAAATTAAAATAAAGAACTTCTTCAGCGGTGACAGGAACATGACCTGCTGGCTCCGCGGAAAAGAAGAACTGAGGAGAGTTGGTTAGGAAAGGCGGGAAGGCAGCACACAGGCGCTGTGGGATGCTCCCAAAAGCTTTCCTTTTTGGGAAGCTGGGGAGCGTTCCCGTGCAGGCTCCGTCGGTACCGACGTACCCATATGTGAGGACTCATTCCTGCTTGTTCCTGGAGATAGACGTTACCCTTGCTCGAATTGGGTCTTCTGCTATGTAGGTTGGCTGGAGATTAGAATGCTGTGGAAGAAAAGTTCAAACACCCCATGGAGATGGATGGTAGGAAGTGACATGGACCCTGGCTGAGGACTATCACTGCAATGACCAGGCTACGTATGATGTGTACGGGGGGGGGGGGGGGAGAGAGTGGAAGAAGCTATGTAATAGGAGTGGAGGAGTAGCCTAATGGTTAGAGCACTGGTTTGGGGACCAAGAGACCAGGGTTTGATTCCCACTAGCACTCCTTGTGGCTTTGGGCAAGTCACTTAACCCTCCATTGCCTCAGATAAATCCAAGTTATTAATGTACATTACCAAGTTTAATTTCCAATGTAAACAGCTTTGACTGAAATGATAACACGGTATTAAAAAACCTGTTACATAAATAAGAATCATCCCAGGTAGTTCTGAATTATTTGTTTAGTGACACAAGTTGTGTGCAGCTCTTTACAGAAACACTAGTGGCAATCGCTACTCCTTGGGGAACAATGAAGGCTCATGGTCCTGTAGATAGTAGAGGTCAGTCCCAAATTAGCTGGAGGTGCAAAAGAAGCAGATGAAAATGGAGTTGAAAAATGTATCTGACATTTTCTACTCAGCTTGGTATCACATCTCAAGCAGAAACCCATAATTGTCTATCTGGTCACAAGGAAATGTATGTAAAAATATCTGTAAACAGGTGCGTTCTTTACTATTTTATTGTTCTACACTGCTTTGAATAGGTTTTGGCTATAGAAAGCAGTACATAAATAATACAAGTAACTAAATGGTTTATTTCTTTTGCACTGCGAAAACAGCATACAAAGTACAGGCTGTAGCTGACATTAGCCGCGGCCTTTCCAGAATGTGAGGCATTATTTATTTATTTATTTTATTTACATTCTCTTATATACCGCGCTATTCTGCATCAGTGCGGTTTACATTGAACAAACTGAAATTACATTGAACAGGGCATTATAACTTGGAGATAACTATTTTACAGGGAACATGGGCTATGGAGGGTTAAGTGGCTTCCCCAAGACCACAAGGAGCACCTGTGGGATTAGAAACCCCAGTCCTTCCAACAAGGTTGCTGTCCTCTAGTGGGATTTGAACCCCCAACCTTCCGGCCTGAAGTACCTTGCCCCAACCACTAGGCTACTCCTCCACTCTAGTGCACATTACCAGTCTGTGCACAGGTGCCAGACACCACAGCACCTTAAGGAGAAAGATGGTTTTGGTATATGTGTGAGAGGTTTCCATGGTAACTGGCAGGAGAGATCCAGCACGCCTCATTAAGTAGTAACATGCACCAAGGTGAATCTCAATCCTTTCCTAAAACCTAGACAGATTCATTAATCTTTTCCTTGGAGTTTGCTCTTACTTGCTATTTTTCCGAAAAAGCAGGAAAGACCTGTTGAAATTATTGTACTATATAGAGAAAGCAACACTCCTGAGACACTGGAAGGTAAACTATGTCTGTCAGTGTAGGAAACCCACACAGTTGCTAGAAATCTGATTGTCGAGAGTGAAATCTTCCGATATACAGCAAACTACTCTACCGACCCAAGAACTACAAAGAACTTCTCTAAAGATATCATACTCAACATCTAAAGGCCTTGGATGTGTCACATGTAGCTGGTCTGCCCTTTGTATTGAAAATATTGTATTTATAGGTCTTACCATTGCATCTGAGACGTACAGGATTTTTCCCCCTAAATATCTAAAGAGATATGCATTCATTAATGCAAATTAATGAATGCAGCATTCCTTAAAAAATTTAGTATGTCCATAAAGTGGAAGCAAAAGCGATTAATAAAAACTTTTTCAAGTACCTTGGTAGCAAATAACCTGTAAGAGAGTCAGTTGGACTATTAGATGATAGAGGGGGTAAAAGGGGCACTAAGAGGGGACAAGGCCATAGTGGAGAGACCTGAATGAATTCTTTGCTTCGGTCTTTATTGAAGAAGATGTAAGGAAGTTACCCATGATTGAAATGGTATTTAAATGTAATGCATCAAAAGAAATTAAAGAAATATTGATAAACTGGGAAGATGTATTACAACTATTTGATAAACTAAAGAGTAGCAAATCACCTGGACTGATGAAGAAAGACTAATGCGCCCTTTGCTTAAAAGTAGCGTTATCTGCATGCAAAGTTCCAACACGTCAAATGCAGAAAAGAAACTGACAAACACGTAAACAGCAAAGGAAAAGTATGCACAGACAGTAACACCAAGTGTATTTTAATTATAGGCAAATAAGCTGCAGATATTAAAATGGCTTGCTAATATTGTCTGCACCCGATGAAGAGAAACACGTAGAGGATTACATAATCAGCCAAAATGGCAATCTCTCTATGCCTGGTCTTGAGGTTGCTTAAACATCATATGTGTGCCCCTGACAGTATTTTGATGGCATCGGGTACTTTCCCCGATGTCTAGATCATCCGAGAGGATCATCCCAGGATGCACCGCATGGAGCCAGGCGCCACCGTTTTTCAAGACAGCGATGCAGGGGTGGGAGTGCATGGAACAATGCTCCCACTCCAATGTAAAGGTACCGGGAGGCAGGTGGGGGGTGTGGGGCCACCAGTATTATTTTTAATTAGGTGGGTGGGTGTGGTATTTGGGTCCGCTGGGCTACTAGAGTTATTCTTAATTGGGGGGGGGGATTGGGGCCACTGGTCCACCAGGGCTATTTTTACTTGGGTGTGTGTTCAGTTATTTTCAATTAGATTGGGGGGGGGGGGATCAGGTTCACCAGGGTTTTTTTTAACTGGTTGAATGGGGGAATTGGGGTCGCTGGGCCACCAGGGATTTGGTTTTTGTCAGGGTGTCAGTGTCAGGGACACCAGCCCCCGGACAATATTTTGATGGCATCGGGCTTTCCCCAATGCCTGGATCATATGAGAGGACGTGAACATCTGGGAGAGCATGCCAAACCTGTGCAGACTTCTGGGCGCATGTGCTGGCTTGCTCTCCCAGTTTAAAGCTGACATTTGCGCCACTGTTTAACACATGGCTAATCTGCATATGTGCCCTTTTCTGCATGCCGTCACTATCGGTGCACTGCTAGAGGCGCACATAGATAATAGCGCTTGACGTCAGCTCCAGGTTTCTGCATCGGCCTGTTTGTATGGATCAGCATTTTCATTGACAGTCCTGAAGCACCATCTAGCCAGTCTGACTTTCAGGATATCCAGAGTGAATATGCACGAGATAGATTTGCATAAAGTAAAAACAATGTATGCAAACCTCACACGTGTATATTCTAGAAACCAAACTGAATAGAGGTTAATCCAGGACTGAGAAACATGAATCTGGATCATAAAGGAAACAAATTAATTCCTGCAGGCCTCATTACTGAACTGTTTCCATTTGCCATACCTAGGACTATATCTTTAGGCCATTCTAACTCATAACGACAATCTCTAAGCATTCTAGATCCAGACCCATGAAGTGCTTCATGTGCCCCAGAAAGCTTAGGGTCTCTTTCTGCTTCCAAAATGGCCTAAGCTCTGCATTCTATATGAAGCTGGAGAGAAGCCCCACAAACAGGATCTTTCATCTATTTTTTAATTTGTTGAAAGCTTAGTTGAACTTGGATCTTGGGGTCTACCTCCACTCTTTTCTTCCCCTTCCCCCTCTTTCTTTTTAAACAATTTTCAGCTTGACTGCAAGCCGCTCTGCATATGCTAATCCGGCTGGCTGGCTGATCATGATTTGTGATGGTGACTCAGGAAAATTATTTTTAATAATGAAACCCTTATGTCAAAGAGGCAAATGTCAGTAAAGAAGGGTAAACTTAACTGTTTTATTAACAATCATCTTACATTACAGGAATAATAATATGACAAAATGAAAGCGGTTTTGTATACATAGTCTTATATTCCAACATAGCTCTATTTGTATCCAGTGTTCTAAGTCCGTTCACACAGGTACGATAAAGCATAGTCTGTAAAGGATTAACACTAAACTTTTCAGTAAGTGAGATTAACAGATGAATAAGAACGGAAGATTTCTAATACTTTGCTCCCCTTGTTTCATGGGTTGCATGTAACAGTTCGTGTACAGGGGAGATAGTTCCCTCACAAATGCTTTTCTCATTGTGCGATGGGAGTGAGTCGTTACAAAATATGTCATGGACCAATTGGTGACTGCTTGTGGCAGATCCTGGTGACACCGTGTGTCTAGCGTTATGCGCCTCTTAATTTGGAGTATGGTATATTACAGTGAAAGAGCTCAGACGTCAACGCATGCCAACAAATAACACACTTGCTATGCACAGCACAGCCCACCTCTGCAAAGTTTGGAAACTGAACCTGGAACCATTTGTGAAAAAATGATCTTAGTACCGAGAAGTACAAAGTGGAGAATCATCCACACAATGAGAAAAGAGGGCAAGGAGTACAGAGGGAACAGATCTCTGCTCTTACTATCAAAGCTAGCATAAATCCTCAAACTTCACCTCACGGCAAGATGGGGCACTTGTTAGACAAGTGGAAAAGGGGTGGTAGGAGAGCATTTACATGCTGTTCATTTTCTGGCCATGCACATAGCCCCTCGATTGGTGACTACCTAGCCCCAGGTTACTAGGAATAAGCAAGTCGGTCCTGTTTATTTTTAAATTATTATTTTAAAGGTTTCTAGTGGAAAGCGTTCAGAAGGTTGTTGAAACAAGAGTTAAAAATCCGAAGACGACTTCACTTGTTCCTGATGGTCTGGAGTCAGGTGGTGGACTCTAGGCACTGTGTGTAAGGGGAGCTGAACAGAATTTACTACATTTAGAAAACTGCTGTGCTGGTGATAGAGTTGGACATTAGGCAATGCTGATCACCTATGAACAGTTGCATGTCAACACTTGACCTGTGGGAACGACCTAGGCTCATGAGGCTGGATTTCTGGTCTACAATCAGGAGGTTGTTAACATATTTCTGCTTCTCTTCTCTCTTTAAATCTTAAAAACACTATTGGAGTAGTCCCCCAATGCATACTATCAATCAGAGGCTGTGAAATTACTAGGAGGGAGATTGATGTAAGCCCCTCAAGCCATTCACTTATATTTTTTGCTTAGTAACTGGGAACACTGTCCTAGGACTGAAAAGGATATTTTCCTGTATTGGTGAGGGTGATCACCTCTCTCCTCCAAAAGAGCATGAACCCCTATGGAAGGGGATGGCCAGCTTGCCCTCTCTGCCAAAGGCTAAGCCACACAGGTCAGAAAGCAAAACATTCAGCAAAGCTACTGCCAATGAATAAGGCTACATATTTCTCCTCCTTCTACAACGGGTGAGAAACAAGCAATAGAGTTTAATTAGAAAACAAAATCAAAACCTTCTATGTCTGCTACATATGTCTGTGCTCCATAATCAAAGAGAGTGGTTGGGAAGAGAACGATGTAGGAATAAATGTTTTGATGATCAAACCTTCCATCTGTAGTACACCTCACTGTAACACGCCGTGGAAATACTGATACAGGTAAAAGACTGGGATGAATAAGGGTCAGAAGCCTTTGACTTGCAGAGGAATGCACAGACCCCAGGACCAGATAAGTGCCTATGCAAGATTTCAGCAACCTGTTAAAAGCACAGACTTGTAGGCATTTGCACTCAGAATCTGAGACATTAATGGAGGACTAGCACACCTCTCCAAAGATACCCTTCTAAGTCCCACCACCAGCAACTGCAAAAACACAGTGTGATTTTAAAAATACAGTAACAAACTGTAGCAGCAAAACCTATTTCCCTCCACTCCCCCCCCCCCCAAAGAACAGGAACTGTTGCATAGCTTGCGATAGCATAGGCTTCAGAATGCATGGGAATCAATGTACAGTAGATTTAATGACATGATAGCTAGTTCCATTCCAATGATTCTGTAATTCAGCTTGAAGGAAAATGCTAGGTGCTCTCCGTGCACAGAACAGAATTCCTCAGAACTGGCCACACTCTGACACAAAGAGCTTTACAGCATAAAGAATATAAGGAGTTTTACGTAGTGAAAATAATATTCTGTCTTTTGTGCTAAAGACAACATTCCACCATCATTTAGATAACAATGAAGGTGCAGTGCTATACAAAGTAAACATAAATTAAGTACAGAATAAATGATTACTCATCCAGAAAGCCTTTATTGCTCTTTTAAAGGTATGCTGATATTTAATATACCGCCTGCGTGTGCACCATGCGCACATCCTCATGCCGTGCGCTCTTTCGAACCCTGCTAGGGAGATCCTCGATACCTGCGTACTACTGTCAACAGGAAACGTCTGAGAGGAAGAGGCTTGCAGGACTTCTCTCCATTTTCTTTTACAGCTCTGCTTCTGATTTTTCCCCATTTAAGGCCAGGCAAAATGTTGCCAGGATCCCCAGAAAAAGGAAAAAAGAACTGAAGGAGAAATAAAAAAAAAAAAAAGATAGAAGGCAAGACTTACATTCGGCTACTGAGATCTTGCACAGGCAGATAACAGAACAAATGAGGCATCAGAGAAATCGAATACAGCTAACTACTTGCAGGGAGGTAGAGAAAGGACATTTGAAAAACTACCCAGCCTTCTGCTTCACAGTGGAGGGCAGATTTTCAGCCGCACTCCCAGGCCAGGCTGGGCTCCCTCACTGGAACGAACACAATCCCACCAGCCCAGCTGAAAATTACAGACTGGTTCCACTATGCCAATCTACCACTCGAATATACTTTGCAAAGCACAGTTGGGTCTGGCAGCATAAAAAGTGAGAAGCTAGTGCTATCCGCTTTAGGAGATTAGCCATATCAATTAGATGATGTTGCAGCTTAGTTCTACTGTAAAACGTCCCACCAGTGATAAAACCATGGTACAAAAATAAGAGCAGTGTGCATGAACGAGGTGGTAATGCCAGCAGTACTAAACATTCTCTGCTAAAGTTCTCGGAATTCCAAGCACAATGGAGTAGTTAACTCCTGAAACCCAGACAGTCTTCCTCCTCTCCAGATCCAGTCTAATGTCATCAAGAGCTTGTGATGCATGAGGAAACCATGTCTTCAGTTCCTCAGACTGCTGTTTTAATGGAGGAGTAACACAGGGAGAGGGATCTATCACAAACAAGTGAGAACTAATCGCGCAGGCGATGAACAGGGATGCTGGAGAGTTCCAGAAAAATAACATTTATTAAACAAAGATGGCATGGTACTACATGCCTGCCTCAGGGGTATATGTGGACAATATATACACGGAAATCAATTTGTAAGCTCTGGGTTGGTTCTCACTTGTTGTTCTCACTACCCAGTCACTGCAAAGAATTTCTTCGCCTCCCCATGTATGTTTTAAAAACTGTTAATGCCAACATGCAGGATATGAATGCAGGATGGAAGAACTACTTTTACCACCTACAGCAAAAAGTCAACTTGTCAGTAGTTGTGATTGGTCTAAGTTAAACATACAGCTGTGGCACCAGAAGAGGTAGAAACAAAGCCTGTATCCCATGCCCGGGAATTTTATTATGACAAATAGGAGGCGGCACAGGCCTGATAAAGAGCCATACCCAAGAGCTATCAGTTTTCCAAGTGTCACACAGCAAATGTAAAAACTTAATGTGCAGCTAAACTCTGTTTGTAGAAACAGAGTCTGACGGCTGACAGCAAGAGTTTTAGGTAAACGATAAGTCCTGCCAGGCAATAAACTAGAATTACCCACCTACATCTTCAGCATCATGAGAGTCCAGGCGGTGCTTAAAAAACTTTCCAGAGGGCCTGAAGTTATGTATGACCTGCACCAGGGGGTACAGGTTGAAAACCAACAAGTTATATCCTTACATAACTATGATACTGCCTAGCAGCAATAGTTAAATGTTTGTTTAGCATCAGAACCAGGAGTGAAACACAGAAACATTGTCAAAGTCACTGCCCTAACTCTCAGTGAAATCCATTCCTCTCCCTGAAAAACAGCTGGACTGGATGAGTTCTTGGTCTGCTCAGCAGCTGTAAACCTGTTCGGCTTAGAGCAATGGTTGCATGGTACCAGCAGTGTAGTCTGTGCACAGATCGGACTGAGTCTTCCTATCCTGAGGATGCTGTCAAGTGCCCCCCCTCCCCTTCCATCTCAGAGGACAGCTCTGCTACTAACATATCAGCATTCAGAGCTTGGTTCTACTTTTTCACATTGCTTCTGTGGGATTATTTCCCACCCACATGAAGGAGTAAACACATTTCACAGGACAGGAGTAGGTGAAGCCCAGAAAGTCTTCTAGTGTCATATTGCCAGAAGTAAAATACAAAGCCTTGGGTTTCAGAGAGAGCTAGAGCAAGAAGGAACCTCCGATGACAGTATGCTACACCTCAGACTTTACAAAGAAAGCAGCAACACCTCACTTTTCAAACAGCTTTGTATCTTAAATTCTTGAAGTAGCTCTCTTTGATTTGTGGGACAGCCATTCGGACATGAGTGGCCCAAAGGATATTGGTTGGCCACAGACAACATGAGCCAATCAAGTACCTTGTTGCAATCTTGAAGAAAGACCATCCCACCCTAACAGCCATATAAAATTACAATTTGGGGTCGGTTTTCTTCATCTGGAGCAATGTTGCTTGCCCAGAGATGCAGCACAGCACTGGGAAGACAATTTATTTTCCAACTTTGTAAAATACTATTAAAATACACCCCCTCCAAGTATAGGCTTTGCATTGATACCTCTGGCCATAAATCACAATTTTTCTTTACTTTATGTAACAATACAATAAGCTATATGCAAAAAAAGTATAAATTAATCATGTAAATTAGAATATAATTTTTGGACAGGTAGTTCCTCCATTCTAATAATAATAATAATTTGGATCTTTATCCCGCCTTTTCAAGTAATGATTAAGGCAGCGGGTATAGCGAATCCTTGCCCAAAACAGCTTACAATCTAAGTGGGTACCAAAGGCAACAGGAGATAATGTGATTTACCTAAGGACACGAGGAGTGTCGGTGGAGGGAATGGGATTTGAACTCTGGTTTCTCTGATTCTCAACCCATGGTTCTAACCACTTGGTCACTCTTCCTGTTCTTTCTTACAGCTCAGGCAGAACCAATGATGGGATTCTGGTGCCGTGAGCCTTCGTTCACCACCATCCAGGGATTTTCCCCTATTTTAATAGATCCTCCCTCCCACTGTTCACCGTCTGGGGCATTATAGCAATGGTCCTGAAGCCAGGTACCTGTGGACCACTGTATCATGGGCTCTAAACCCGGTCATCTGGCATCGCCATTAAAGATGACCATGACTTTCTCTCCCCCTAGGGGCTGTGAAGAATATAATTTTTTTAAAGCCCAAGAATCTTTGTGCCCTATTAGGACTGGATTCATCGGCTATTTAACTTTCCCAGTAGTACTGGTAGACTTAATCACTCCCCCCCCCCCCCAATATAAAAAAAATGACACAATCCCCCCTTTCCCATAGCTTCCATTATTTTAGCTTATTCTGTACATGACATCACATTGCAGTCTATAAATCATAGATGTTGCAACCACAGGGAACGAACCCTTAACTGTATTACACATCCCATCTGTTTGAGGGAGAAAGGGTGGTGGAGAGTGTCACAGTTTAGCCAAGATTCTTTTTAAGAACAGCAACAACAAACCCCCCTCCCCAAACCCTAAACACATAAAACGTGATTATAAATTCCACTCCATGTAACCAAAGAGAGGGTTGGAAAAAAGCGGTGTTGTGTCACTCTGCCATCCATCATAATGGTTCTATATCCTAGTCTACAGGGGGACCAGTGAGCAGCAATGGAAGGCCTCTCTAACTGCAAACCAAAACAGAAGAAAATATTACACCTGGGGACAATGATAGAGAAAAAGAAAAGCAAACTTTAGTTTGTAACTCAACAGAGAAAACAGAACAGATATGTGATGGTACATGTGTGTCAGAAGGAAATGTTCCGACCTCAGTTGCAGCTGCCGTGTTTGCAGACATTACATGCTGCAGGTTAGCAGTAAATCCAAAGTAGTAGTTTTCAGGACTGTCAAGTTTTCAGTTTCACATGGCTTCTATAAAGCCGTATCAAATTCTTTTGAAATTCTAGTGGGATTCTTTTTTTTTAAGACACACACATGCATATATGTGTTTGTGTGTGTGTGTGTATTTTTTTGTTATACATATATATATATATATATAATATTATATAATATATTCATATAACATATCAAAGCTTAGGAATAGAATACAAAAAATATTTTATAACTTTTCCAAGTGGAGACATTCCTTCCTAAATATCAGAGTAAAATTCAGACCCCATGTCCATGTTGGAGAGCATTGGTTTCTGATCCAGAGAGGACACCCTGCTCAACACTTCTGCTGAGAGTGAATAACTATTTCCCGATTTCTCCTCAAACCAACTATCCAATGCTCTCTTGGCATCAAAGTTGGCAATGGGGGGTCCGTTTACTGCAATGGTCACAAGATCGCTCAACTGCTCCAATGTGAGTCGGGAACGGTTGTTTTTGCGCACTCTCTGAAGGGCGGCGCGACCTCTCTCACAGCAGGCAGTTGACGTGGGAAGAACTTTCAAGATCTGCACCACCTTGTTTAAGAGGCAAAATCTCTGTTTGTATTTACAAATGTGACCAATCAAGTCTTTGAAGCCATTTTTGGTGTAATAATCCCCTTTGAGCTCCCGCCACTCCATTAATAAGCTTCCTCTGGTGTCTGCTCCTTCCCTGCAGACTTCTTTTAGAAATGATGGGATTGCCTCCAGATGATCGAATATCTGTATCATATCTTCCTCTCCATAATTCACCAGCTCTTCTGTACTTCGAGGCCAAGCTGACAAATCAAACACTTGGCATGCCTTGACAAATGTTCGACTACGGGAATCAAACCTTTGAGCTAGAGTTAACTGGGTCTTCTGACAAATCTTTTCTCTGATTGATTGAAATTTAGCTTCAGCCACCCGTAGATTCTTCAATGCTACGCCATTAAAGCTTTCTCGAAAGTTTTCTTCAAACTCTTGCAGGTACTCACCAGGAGAATCTGCCAAACGACTGATCTCCTGTATGGCTTCCTCTATCTTCTCATCCACTTGAGACACAAGAAGGTATTCTCCTTGGAAGACGTAAGCCAGGCGTGACAGCACAGCAATCACATCCAATAAAAAGTAGATAAGCTTAATAGACTGATAATCCAGAAGAAACTGCAAGAGAGCTAATGCAATAGCCGAGGCATCAGCTCTTTGGGTCTGGCTACTGACATCTTTGAGATGTGCCACGACTTCAAGGTAATCTTTGATCAAAGCATTGAGAACATTCTGTTCACCTATAATCCACCTCACCGCTCGGATATCTCCCAGAAATTCTGTCTCTTCACAAAGAGTTGAAGCAGTTGTTCTCAGTTCACACATCAGTCTTGGTGAGTAACGATAGAAACTGAGAAGCTGCTTCAGGTTGTTTTCTAGCTCTTCTAAGCACGGGAGCTCTTTCCCACTGATTGCATCCAAAATTTCCAAATGAGGCCTGTATACCATAAAAGGCAAACAAAGTAACCACGGCAAGGTCTTTCTGATTGTCATGTACATATTAGCTCTTAGACCAGCTGTAATATTAGCACCATCTATCCCCAAGCCGACGGTTGGCTTCTCATCCTGAAGTCTAATTCCTAATGCTGAAAAAGCTCTGTCGATTCCTTGGAGGTAACTCTCTGCTGTGGACAAGCCAATCTCTTGGAGAGACAGGAACTCTGTTGCTGGAGGTCCATCACAGCTCGTGTACTGTACATACACCGCTACTGTGTCAGCAATTAAATCTTCACTTTGCCCATCTAGTATGATACTAAGAAATGGGGACTGTCTTATTCGTTCTACTAAGTCTTCTCGAAGAGCTCTGGCAATGTGGTGGATTAATATTTGGCAATCTCCCTCATTCATATACTGGTCAACCACTCTGAGTTCACACTTTCTTAGTAATTCTGCAAGAGGCCTGAAGTCAAAATAAGGCCTCCCTTCTAAAGCCAAGTGGTAAGCTGTGTTGAAGAGCAGTGTCATGTTGCGACACATTTCTTCAGTCTTCTCTGGATGCATTCTGAGCTTATAAAGCTGCAGGCACTTCTTGTGGAGATTACTCTGACTGTGCAGTTTTATTGTATGAATCTTAAACTGTTTAGAGCCAATGATAAAGGCAGAAGTCCGGGAGGATTGCACAGTATACTGTCTGCAAACATGACACCACATTTCATTCAATGTGGAAGAGTACCGGAGAAACCAAAACTTCTTCAGCCACTCTTGTTTGAAACGGCGAATTCTCCTGCCAGTAACGGCAGACATTTTGGAAGGCTCATCTGCTGTGGCTACCATCTCATTGGAGACTGACTCATCGGCAGAATCCACTTCCTGGTCATCATCCTCCATAATGGGTGGCACACTGACCATGCTTTCAGAGACTGAAAAACAAAGAAAAATGATTATAACAACTGTGGATTTTCCTCAACCATTCAAGTACCTCCAAGTTGCATGAGCATGTTTAAAAAAATACTGAAATAATGTTCATTAATCATGGGCTATAATCAGAAGATATCCCATTGTCTACCAGGAACCTTGCTGAATAGAAGGAACTTACAAGAAGCAATTTTCAAATAGGCTGGGTTGTTTTAAGATGGAAACTTCAGGAAATAAAAACTTTCTCTGAAAATGTTCAAATGTACATACTTTGCACCTAATATGTGTGTTGGTGGCAAAGGGTTGGGGACAAAATATCCCACATACATTTGAAAAAGCGTAGTTACTCACCTGTAACAGGTGTTCTCCAGAGAGACAGCAGGAATCAGTCCTCACTTATGGGTGATGTCGGCACCGATGGAGCCTGTGTTGAGCAATTCTCCAGCTTTCAAAGAAAGCCTTTGGGATTGCTGCCATGCATGTGTGGTCCTCTTCCCGCCCAAAGGTGCCATCTTGCTCAGTCAGGTCTCCTAGCTAGAGCCCTACTAAGCAGATGGCAAGGGAAGGACAAAAATAGCAACTCTTCAGGGGAAGTGGGAGGGTAGGGAGGACTCATTCCTGCTGTCCTTGGAGAACACCTGTTACAGATGAGTAACTACGCCTTTTCCAGGAACAAGCAGGAAGTCAGTCTTCACTTATGGAACTCCCCAGCTACTACAGGATACCAAACCTTTAACCCAAAAATGCCTTTGCGAGGCCATGAGCAGAAGTCAAAGCCCGAAGGAGCCGGAGTCTTCGGGTCCCCGGGGCGAAGCTCTCGGTAGCCGCTGAGAAGGGTCAGAGGGCAATAGTTGCTTATACCCTGAACAGATTACGGAGTACAGACTGGCCAAAGGTTCTGTCCCGGCAGGACTCCCTCTCCAGGCAGTAGTGCACAGCAAAAGTGTTCGCTGAAGACGAAGTGGCAGCCCGTCAGATGTCTGACAGAGGCACCGAGCGCAGCGCAGCCATGGAAGCTGCCTTGGCCTGAATGCTGTGTGCAGTGACTCTCCGATCCAATGGGGCGCCCACCTTCGCCTGGGCGAAGGCAATGTAGTTCACTACCCAGAGAGGGTGCATTTGGTGACTGCCTGCCCCAAGCGATTGGGATCGTAGGCAACAAAGAGCAGACCAGACTTACGGTGAGTCTGGGTGTGTTGGGGGTAGAAGGCAAGAACCATCTTGCAGTCAAATGTATCTAACACTGCTGAGGCTTGATCAGTATGAGGTTTTGGGAAGAAAGTTGGTAAGACTATCTCCTGATTTAGATGGGAATTAGAGACAACCTTTGGCAGGAACTTGGGGTGGGTGCAGAGGACCACCCTGTTCCCATAGAACCTGGTGTAGGGAGCCTCAGCCATGAGGGCCTGAAGTTTGCTGACTTGTTGAGCCGAAGTAAAAGCCAACAATAAGACCACCTTCCAGGAGAGGTGCCGAAGTGAGCACGTCGCCATCGGCTCGAAGGGTGAACGTGTAAGCTGCATGAGCATGATGTTGCGGTCCCACTCCGCTGGGGGAGGCTGGATGGGAGGCTTGGAAAGTAAGAGGCCTCGCATGAAGCAGGAGACCAAGGGCTGCCCCGAGAGGGGTTGCCCCTTGATGGGGAGGTGGTTCGCCGAAATGGCGCTCAGGTGTACCCTGATGGAATTGAATTTCAAGCCTGCTTTCGAGAGGTGGAGGAGATACTGAAGAACCCACCGGAGAACGGGTCGATCTGGAGCTCGGAGCACCAGACCGAGAAGCGTCGCTACTTAAAGGCATATGCCCATCTCGTCGAGTCCTTCCTCGATGCAAGGAGAACCTCCTTGACCTCCTCTGGAAGATGCAGCAGAGCTAAGGAAACCTGTTCAGCCGCCAGGCTGTAAGGGATAGCGAGGCCAGGTTCGGGTGGAGCACCCAACCCTCCTCCTGCATTAACAGGTCTGGGGCACAGTCCAAAGGGACTGGAGGCTCAGGCGAGAGCCGGAGCAGAAGCGGGAACCAAGGCTGTCGAGGCCACGAAGGAACCATGAGGATCATTGAAGCTCGGTCCCGCTGAACCTTGTGGAGGATCCTCGCAATGAAAGGAGTGGGAGGGAAAGTGTAAAGAAGCTCGGAGATCCAACTTAAGAGGAACGCATCCAGGGCCACCCTGCTCAGGTGCAGAACTGGGCCACAGAAGCAGGGAAGCTGCGTGTTCACCAGGCTGGTGAACAGGTCCATTGATGGGGTCCCCCACTGATGGAACAAGAGGTCGGTGACCTCCGGATTCAGGTGCCACTCGTGTGGGCAGAGGATCCTGCTGAGTTTGTCCGCGAGGACATTCTCCTGGCCTGGGAGGTAGACCGCTTGTAGGGTCATCCCCCGGCAAAACGCAAAGGAGCAAAGGAGGATCGCCTCCCAGCAGAGGAGGCAGGATCCTGTTCCCCCTTCCTTACTTATGTAGAACATGGCTACCCGGTTGTCGGTCTGCATGAGCATCTAATTCCCCCTCAGGCAACCCTCGAAGGCCCTCAGGGCCCATCGGACCACCTGAAGCAGGTTGATCTGCTGCTGAGACTCCTCGGGCGACCACTGCCCCTGGATGCACAATGTGTCGCAGTGGGCTCCCCAACCCAGAAGGGAAGGATCCGTTGTCAGGACGATTTTGTGAAGTGGGGTCTGGAAGGGCATTCCCCAAAGGAGGCTTCGGGAGTCCCGCCACCAATCCAGGGAGTTGTGGAGACTGTGGGAGACCTGGATAGGGTCTCTGAGGTGGCCGGAGGCCTGGCTCCATTTCACACTGAGGCACCACTGGGCTGTCTGCATGTGCATGTGGGTGTGGGGGACCACATGGATGGTGGAGGCCATGTGCCCTAGTAGGCGCAACATGGCCCATGCCATAATCCAGGTCCTGTTCTGGACTTGGGCTGCCATGGCCCAGAGGCAGTCTGCCCAGTTCATGGGCAGGAAGGTGGTTGCTCACTCCATGTCGAGGTGTGCCCCGATGAACTCCAAGGTCTGCACCGGTTTTGAGGTGAGTCGGGGTAGTTGACCAAGAAGCTGAGGCGTTCGAGGAGAAGGATTGTGCGCGATGCTGCCAAGCAGGCTTCACCAGCCGAGGTCCACGTGATGAGCCATTCATCGAGGTAGGGGAAGACGGGTATGCCCTGTCACTTGAGAAAGGTACCGGCCACGGAAAAACACTTTGTGAAGACCTGCGGTGCAGACGCGAGCCCAAAGGGGAGCACCCTGTATTGGTAGTGCTCCCCCTGCACCCTAATGTGCAAGTATTGCCTGTGTTGGGGGTGGACTAGGATGTGGCCGTAAGCGTTTCTGAGATCCAAGGAACATAACCAATCGTCCTGCTGAAGGAAGGGCAGCAGGACGCCAAGCGATAAGATTTTGAACTTCTCCCGCAGCAGGAATTTGTTTAGGCTCCGGAGGTCAAGGATGGGGCATAGGCCCCCCATCTTTTTCGGAATGAGGAAGTAGCGAGAATAGAACCCACGGCCTCGAAGGTGCAGCGGTACCTTCTTGACCACCGTCTGGGCAAGGAGATTGAATAGCTCCTGCTGTAAATAAGTCTGGTGTGAGGGAAGCCAAGTAGCCTCCGCTGGGGAGAAGGGAGGAGGGAGCCTGTCCAGGTGAAGACGATATCCATCTCAGACCATCCGGAGGACCCAGGTGTCCGACGTGAGCGATGCCCACTGCGGGGCAAAAAGGGACAAGCGTCCCCCCACCAGCGGAAGTACTGCCGGGGGGCGAGAGGCTATACCATCAGCGTCAAAAGCCCTGAGCGGATTGGGGTGGCACCGGTGGTTGGGCCTTGGGCCCTTTTGGCTTGCAGTGGCCATGTTCTCCTCCCTTCCCCTGCGTGCCGGAAGATGGTGCAGGGGTGGGTGGGAAAGGAGGTATCCCCGGTAGGGGAGCCCCTTTCTTTGGAAGAACAGCTTCTTGGCTGGCGGCTTCTTCCGAGGGAGAGAAGAGGTCTTACCCGAGAGGCGGGTTCGAGTCACAAACTCCGTTTCTATCTCAGCAGCCTTATCTTCCATGGGCTTACCAAACAGTTGTTTTCCAAGGCAGGGAACATCCAGGAGTTTCTCCTGGACCCACTGCTCCAGGTCCGAGGACTGAAGCCACACCTGGTGTCGGGCCCCAATCACTGTTCCCTCTAAGCTGTGCGCGTGTGCGCGCGCACACACCTCGCCGAGCGAGCGCACATACTTTACAACAGAGCGCACAAAAATTACGGCTCTGATTCTGATAGAAACAACACAGACGTCTTAAAATTTAAAAGTTATGATTGTAATTACTAGAAATTTCCCGCTTCATTTAATAATCGTCTATTTTCATTTAATTTGATTAAAATCAATGTGGTGTACATACTGTATTCTGACATGTAGTCAAATTTTAAAGTATATAACTCCGAGGGTCATTATGTGGCGCACAAAAATTTAACCTTCCTTCAAAAGCTGCACACAGCTGATATTTTATGCGCACACAGCCTACAGAAAATTAGAGGGAACATTGGCCCCAATGCCTGCTGCCACCACTCGGGCGTAGGACTCAAAACTATCATACGCGGCATGGGAGAGGTACTTCGAGCACTCTGTGATGGACCTCAGGAGGGTTTGGAACTTAAGAAGGGGTTCACCCCTGAGGCCTACGGAAAACCCACAGAGTTCCTTGGCGAGGTCATGCAGGAACATGCCCATATACAATTGGTATGCTTGGATGCGCCATGTGACCAAGGACCCCTGATAGGCTTTGCGCCCAAGGGCATCCAGAGCTCTAGCCTCCCTGCCTGGCGGGACCGAAAAGTGTGACTTTGGGCTCTTTTGCTTCCACATCGCCGATTTCACAACCATGGAGATGTGTGGAAGTTGGTTCTTTTTGAACCCCGGGCCACGCTGGACCCTATACATGGCATCGAGGTGTTTGCTCATAATATAAACCGAAGCAGGTGCCTCCCACATGCGGAGGAGCAGGTGCCTCCCACATGCGGAGGAGCAGCCTGGACAGGATGGGAGGAACCAGGATAGTAAGAGACTCCCGAGGCGGGGACTCATACTGTAAGATGTCAAAATCCATAGCTCGCGGCTCCTATTCAGCTTGCATAGCCAGGTTGAGAGAGCCCATGCCATTTCCCACACAAACACCAGAAAGGATGTAGCCTCTAAGAGGCGGGTGGGGACGGGTCTGAAGGGAGGTCCCTGTGGATATGGGTCTCCAGGGAGGTATCCCCATCAGACTCCCAGCCCGAGAGGTCCAAGAAGGAGTCCAACTCGGGCTAGTTGCCCTGTCCAGAGGCCAAAGCCTGCTTGCAGCCAAAGGCTTTGGAGGGTCTCACTCCTGAGGAACAGGACAGCGAGCAAGACTGACGCCGAGGACCCTCACGAGGCCCATGGCTCTCGGGGGTTTCCAGGGTGGGTTTGGGTATCCCTCTTGAGGGAACCTCGGTCTTGAGGCACGGGCCAGCCATGCTGGGCATGAGCACCTGCGGGGCAGCTAAGAAGGCAGAAACACTACGCTCTAGTGCCAGCATTTGGGACTTCCACTTGGATGTGGGCCCCTGCGATGGTCGACACCGGGGTTACCAGGTCAGGCGTGGAGGAGGAGAGGGGGTCCTCACCGGGACGAGCCTCAGGAGACTCGGTGCCAATGCTGGGGGCCTCTGTCTGTATGAGGTACCTTTTGAGGCCGCTCCTTGTCCGACTCTCGGGAATGGCAGGGGAGGGGGGCTGAGTGACCGAGCGCAGAAGCTCTCACGCTTATCTGGAGCTCCCGACAGCGACTTTGAGATCTTCTTACGCATCTCCACTTCAGGGGACCCCTGATCGGAGTGCCACCTTAAACACGAGGCCGAAGGGCTCTGCGGAAAAAGGGAGACTGAGCAAGATGGCACCTTTGGGTGGGAAGAGGACCACGCATGCGTGGCAGCAATCCCAAAGGCTTCCTTTGAAAGCTGGGGAATTGTTCCGTACGGGCTCCGTTGGTTCCGACGTTTACCCATAAGTGAGGACTGACTTCCTGCTTATTCCTGGAGAATCAAATGTACAGAATGCCTGGTGGTTTTCCCCCATGACTTAACTATGCCCACTGGAATGCTTCTTTATAACATGGCTAAAAGCACATATGCTATGACAGCCACATATGCTTCTAGCTACATTTCAGGATAACTTGCAGTCAGACATTTTTAAGTGAGGAAACGTCTTTCAAAATTACTCTCAGAATAAAATATCTCATGATTGCCACTAATACATATTCCTTCTCTACATGATGCACCATGTGAACCTGAAAAGCAAGAAACTATTAAAACTTATAATTACTAACAAGAGAGTGAATTCACCAATCGTCGGGCACAGCAGCTGAAAAACAAGTGATCACAGAGAAGGAAAACGATGGCTCGAATGTCACATACAATGGTCTCATTGCACTTAGAAACTCAGTTTTGTTCTTATTATTGAAAATATTCACTTTTTTAAAGTTTATTTGATCAAAACATTCCCCCCTAAATACACACAGAGGTTCTGTTTGATTTACCTGTAATAGTCAGTATGACTTTTCATGCTATTCTTGGGTAGTAAAAAAAATGCTGGATAAGGAGGCGCTCGGGTTTTTCTGCATGGACTCTGTGTGTAGGACACCACAAGAGGAGTGCATGATGTCACAACTTCAGTATTGTGACTTCACAGCAGGAGCAGAGAACACAGAAAAAATAAACCCCGGCTACAAAGGGATAGCTGTTTAGTAAACACAAAGATAGCCAATAAAGATAAGAAAAATACATAGATTTAGATATAACATTATTTTTTTCACTCTGGAAACCCCTTTAAATTCATCAAAAGTTGCATTTTGGCATGGTACTTTTTCAGTTATGTGCTAAATTCTCCATTTTTATGCTTAATGATACCGCTCTGGGGAAAGAGAATCAAAAATACTGCAAACAACCCACCTGTAATCCAACTTTCTTTATTGACAGTGCATTCAGTACAAAAGAAAGAAATGGCTTATCTAATCATTACAGATATCCCATTGGTATCACAGTAAGAGCGCTGGCCACTATGTCTCCAACACCATAATAAAGCTATTTCTTTGCACAAGAACACAAGCATATTGGATAGACTTGATACTTATTAACCACTTTAATGTCTGGGCATTGGCTTTATTGTTTAACCTACCTGGAGGATCTGATAGTTCTTGTATCTCAGGAACTTGGACTGGTGGCTGAGGGGTTTCATTTAGTTTCCCAGACCTCAGCATCTCCAGCTCCGCCTCAAGTTCTCTAATTTTCTTCTTCAGCCTTATGCAGTTGGGACAGAAGGATGTAGTGGGGATCTCCTTGCAATCTCCATCAGCAGGGCTCTCTACTTTAACTGATGATGGATCTTCCTCATCCTCTTCTGGGAGGCTCAATTCGTTGGCAATACCAAAGGAGGACCCATAGGGAGCCTTCCTTTCACCCTCACCTATAGAACTATGTCGACTGGCTGCACTGCATTCTTCAAAGATATCTTCAGTTTGATACGTGGAAGTTTTTTTCATAGACAGTGGGCGCTCATTCATTTTTGTTGACTCCAGGGAAGCTTCAAGAACATCTTTGAAGATAAGGTCTATCTTCTTTTTCTTTATCTGTGGGTGGATTTCCCCGTCTTCACCACTAGCACAACCACGCTTGTAAGGACTTCTCCCTTGCTTTAATGCTGTTAGTTGAAATGGGCCTTTGAAGTTCTCTTGATTCTCCAAACTCTTATCAGACTTTTCCTTCTGTAATTTTTTATTTCCTGAAAAGGAAAACCAGTAAGATTCATCAGAGTTGAGCTACTGGTCAAACATAGAAGAAATAAGCACTTTTACTTGAATGCTCCTGCTTGGAATCTAAATACTTTTGTAACCTAGAGTCAAGTGAAAATTACAGAACTGGAATGCATCGTAGAAACCAGCGGGACATTGGAAACTGAGAACAGGGCAAGCTGTGGTAACAAAAATAGAGACTTGGTAACTGTTCAAGTCCAGAGGACGCAGAATTTTTAAGGGAATAAAATAAAAGGTACATCTGGCCAGGATGTAGAACCAAACTCTATTGAAATTAAACTCCAAGGAAAGCAAGATCAAATCAAGGGAGTACTCATTCTCTACTGCAGCGCTATGACTTGGTAAAAGGCATCTCGTTCACTGGACACACGACATGGCTTTAGGTCAAAAATCACAGCCATCTCTTTCATGCCTGCCGTTGAGAGGTCCACTTGAGAATTTAATGCATGCCCATGTCTTTTCATCAGATGTTGCTGTAGGCTAATTTGAGTAAAATCAGTACCTGGTACAGATATAGAATATTTTTGAGATAACGGCAAAAAATAGCGATCCTATACCCTGCCCACAATGTATGAATATGTGCTTCATGGGCAATGATTTTGCTGATCTCGCTCCAAAACTTAAAAAAAAAAGTCAGTGCAAATCATGGGCAAAATGAGTGTCTACAATCACATGGCAGACCTTATTATATTTATGAATCTTTTTTTGATATTTCAATTTTTTTAAAATAAAATTTGTCACACATCCAACTGTCTGAAAGATATTCTGGGTGAGGATCATGAGCAACAAAGTTTCATGATTCTCACCCAGATTCTGGGCAAAGTTTAGGACCAAGATTCAAAATACCAAATTTCTTGCACAATTTTGCATATTTCCCTTGACTGTACTCTTAGGGCACCGTCTTTTGCATGTAGCATCAGATCGTCAGAAGAAACTGTATGCGCATACCATTTGGCGAGAACATGCAGAAGTGAAAAGTGGGTGTAAATTATGTACAAGAAAACAGCGTTTGTTGAATGAAGAAAACTGCAAGCCAAGAGGTCAGAATAAGAGGCTGGAGGGAGATGGATTCACAGTAATAAGTGCATGGATCAACCTCCCAGTTCAGGTAAAGGAACACAGGACAGTATGAGAATTCTAGAACATACAGGGCAGCATGAAGAATCTGTAGTGGCGGTGAAGAAGAGTTTAAAGCAGAGAAGAAGCAGGATCTGCCGTAGGAAGGATAAAGGGCAGATGAGATGCGTGTTGTGACCTTTAGCTGCTGCCCAATATAGCATAGATACTCACCTGTAATAGGTGATCTCCGGGAACAGCAGGAATTTAGTCTTCACATATGGGTATCGTCGGTACCGACGGAGCCTGCGCGGGAATGCTCCCCAGCATCCAATTAGGAAGCTTTTGGGAGCATCCCACAGCGCCTGCATGCTGCCTTCCCGCCTTTCCCAACTGCCTCTCTCCAGTTGAGTTTAAAGCTGAGACAAAGAGAGAGAGAGGGAAAGAGAAAGAGATAGAGATACAACTCCTAGGAGAGGTGGGTGGGTTGTGAAGACTAAATTCCTGCTGTTCTCGGAGATCACCTGTTACAAGTGAGTAACTATGCTATCTCCAGGAACAAGCAGGAATGTAGTCTTCCTAGCTTTAGATGCCAGGGAGAGACCCCAGAAGTTGTGTGCCCACTTCCCCCCATGGATGTCTGGCATCCAACCAGGGATGGCGGGTAGGAGTTGATTAGGTATGGAACAGGTGTTGAAGAACAGCCTGACCAAACAAGGCATCCCGGCAGGAGTCCTTGTCCAAGCAGTAATGGGCTGTGAAGGTATGAACTGAGGCCCAAGTGGCTGCTCGACAGATGCCGTCGATAGACACAGAGTGTAGATGAGCCATTGAGGCTGCCATGGCTCTCACATTCTGAGCTGTGACATGGCCCTCCAGAGGAAGGTTCTTATTCTGATAGGCAAAGGAGATGCACTGTGCAATCCAGTTGGACAGTGTTCTCTTGGAGACTGGAAGTCCCAAATGAGAAGGATCAAAAGCAACAAAGAGTTGAGAGGACTTTCTATGTTGCTGTGTTCTTTGCAAGTAAAAGGCTAAAGCTCTTTTACAGTCTAAAGTATGAAGATTCCTTTCTGCATTAGATGCATGAGGCCTTGGAAAAAAGACAGGCAGGTAAACCGCTTGGTTTAAATGGAAAGGCGAGACCACCTTCGGCATGAAGTGTGGATGAGTCCTAAGGACAACCTTGTCATGATGGAACCTTGTATAAGGTGGATCAGCTACTAGTGTTTGCAACTCACTGATGCAGCATGCTGATGTGACTGCAATGAGAAAGATAACTTTCCAGGAAAGGAATTTCAATGATGTAGTAGCCAAAGGATCGAAAGGCGGCTTCATGAGCTGACCAAGAACTAGGTTTAAGTCCCATGCCACTGGAGGTGGCCTAATGGGAGGCTTAGTTAGAAGGCCTCTCATAAATCTTGCTACAAGAGGATGGGAGGAAATAGGTTGTCCATTCAGAGGCTTGAAAGAAGCTGCAATGGCACTCAAATGGACTCTTACTGAGTTAGTCTTAAGTCCTGCATTGGATAAATGAAGGAGATACTCCAGTGATGATTCCAGAGGTATTGCACAGGGGTTAAGACCCTTTTGCGAACACCATATGGTAAACCTTTTCCACTTGAAAGCATAAGAGCGTCTTGTGGAAGGTTTCCTGGAAGCATAAAGGATATCTTTTACTGGCTGAGGAAGGTTACGATCATGAAGATCTAGGCCTTCAGCAACCAAGCCCTGAGATGCAGGGATTGGGGATTGGGATGCCATAACATTCCATCCTCCTGAGACAGGAGATCTGGAGCAGACCCTAACTCTACGGAGGGAGCTTGAGAGAGTTGTAGAAGCAGAGGGTACCACACTTGCCGTGGCCAATGAGATGCTATGAGAATCATATGGCCTCTGTCTCTCTGAAGCTTGAATAGGGTTTTGGGAATTAGGGGAATGGGTGGAAAGGCATAAAGGAAGTCCTGACCCCAATGAAGGAGGAAGGCATCCCTGGCCTGAGAGCCCTGAGCCGGAATTCTGGAACAGAACCGGGGAAGTTTGGCATTCAACGGACTTGCAAAGAGGTCTATGTCCAGGGTTCCCCAAATTTGAAAAATCTTGGCGACCTGGTCTGCATGTAGAGACCATTCGTGTGGAAGCAGAACTTGACTGAGCCTGTCTGCCCAAGAGTTTTGTATGCCTGGAAGATACACTGCCAGGAGATGAATCTGATGTTCTCTGACGAGGGCCCACAGTCGCAAAGCTTCATTGCAAAGCGACAGAGAGCCTGTTCCCCCCTGCTTGTTCACGTAGAACATGGCTACTTGATTGTCCGTATGAATGAGGACTGTCTTGTAGCTGAGCAGGGTGTGGAACACTCGAAGAGCAAGGAAGATTGCTCTGAGTTCTAAGAGATTGATATGTAGATGAGTCTCCTGTGGAGTCCAGGTGCCTTGGGTGGAGAGGTCTTATAGATGAGCTTCCCAACCCATTGGTGAAGCATCTGTTGTGAGAGTTGCCTGGGGTAAGGGTTGTTGAAAAGGGGACCCCAGCAACAGGTTTTGAGAGGACTGCCACCATTGGAGGGACAAAATAAGACGATTTGTGTTTGCTATTTTGTCTGACAGGCATCCTGACACCTGAGTCCATTGGGTGGATAAAGTCCACTGGGCTGCTCTCATGTGAAAGCGAGCATAAGGAACCACATGCACTGTGGATGCCATGTGGCCTAGTAGTTGTAGCATTTCTCAGGCAGTGAGGGAAGGTTTTAGCACTGCTGGAGAAGCTAACTGCACCATGCGAAGGCAACGGGCCTGGGGGAGATAGGCCCTTGCCCTTTTGGCATCCAGCAAAGCTCCTATGGACTCTAGAGACTGAGTGGGAGTTAGATTGGATTTTGGGATGTTTATGACCAGACCCAAATACCGAAGGATACGCATTGTGCAAGATAGGGAAGTCCTGGCCTCTGACTCTGATGGGGCTCGAATGAGCCAGTCATCTAAGTAGGGGAAGACGAATATGCCTAGAGTGTGGAGAAATGCTGCTACCATAGCCATGCATTTCATGAACACTCTTGGAGCTGAGGCCAGACCAAAAGGAAGCACCCTGTATTGGTAGTGCTTTCCCTGGAAAAGGAACCGAAGGAACTTTCTGTGAGTTGGATGGATGAGAACATGGGTGTACGCATCCTTGAGATCTAGAGAACAAAGCCAATCCTGACTCTGAAGGTATGACAGCAGAGTTCCTAGAGAAATCATTTTGAATTTCTCTTTGAACAGGAATTTGTTCAATTCTCTGAGGTCCAAGATAGGTCTGTATCCCCCTGTTTTCTTTGGGATAAGGAAATAGGGGGAGTAAAACCCTGTACCCTGCTGATGAATGGGTACTTCTTCTATTGCCCCTTGGGCAAGAAGTGTAGAGACCTCTTGATCTAACAGGTTGATGAGAGAGGTGTGAGAATTGAATTATCTTACCATTGTGGGAGGGGGCATGCACAGAAAGTGCAGCTTGTATCCCTCTCTGATAATGGAGTGTCCAATGCTCTGCTGTTATGTGCTCCCACCTGGGGGCAAAATAGCATAACCTTCCTGGAATGGTGGAAGGCTCTGGTCCATTGAGGGCCAGGAAGGCTAAGTTCTCTAGATGAAAGTCAAAGACCTTGTGGAGGCTGAGACTGCTGAGACGGTTGAGGCTTAGCAGTCTTTGCCTTCCTTTGTTCGGGTGGTTGCTGAGTTTTCCGGACAGGTTGACCTGCAGAATGTGCCTGCTGAGAATAAGCAGGATAACATTTTTTCTTTTTAGAAAAGAATGGTTTATTAAAAGATTTCTTTCTTGCAGGATCAGCTGTAGACTTGGACAATCTGTCAAAGATGGAGTTTTCAGCATCCATCTCGTTGGCTTTCTCTTGCCAATCTCTACCAAACAGGTTCTCACCAGTACAAGGAATATTTCCCAGTTTGTCTTGTACCCAGAGCTCCAGATCAGATGCCTGGAGCCAAGCAATTCTACGTGCACCTATGGCAATGGCAGAGGTTCTGCTTATGCACTCAAAACAGTCGAAAGCTGCATGGTTGACAAATTTTGGAACATCCTGGGCATGTTTGACCAATGTTAGAAAATCCTGTCTTCTATCCTCAGGAAGAATAGGGGCTAGAGCCTCTAAATCTCCTGTGACTTCTTTCAGGAACATTCCCATATATAGACTATAGGAACTGATCCTGGCAGAAAGCATGGAAGCTTGGAAGACCCGACGTCCAAAAGCATCCAAAATTCTGCACTCATGTCCTGGAGGATTAGAGGCATGCCTCTTAACACTCTTGATCCTTCTCATAGCTGATTCCACTACAATAGAGTGGTGAGGAAGCCGAGTTTTCTGGAAACCAGGACAAGGAGGGACTCGATACAGAGTATCCAGTCTACGAGAATGAGGAGAGGTGGTAAGAGGTGTCTCCCACATTCTTAACATGAGATCATGCAAGATCTCATGGATGGCAAGGTAGCTGCCTCCTTAGGAGTTTTAGGATATTGTAAAATTTCCAACTCCTTTGCTCTGGGCTCTGTTTCAGGTGCCACAGTAATGGACAGACCTCGAGCCACCTCCTTGATGAAATCCTGAAAGGAAATGTCCTCTGGAGGAGACATCCTACGTTTAGGGGAGGAAGGCTCCTCTGGGAGAAGTATTCCCGCATCGACAGAACTGTCAGAATCCTCAGACTCTTCTGAGGACTCGAAGTATCTTCTGTCAGGATGCTCTTGAAGAGCCCGATACGCGTACCGACCGAAGTCGGTACCGGGAGTAATCGGTACCGGAGTTTCAGTACCAGAGGGCATCGGATGACTGGGTGCCGGCAAAGCGGACACCAATGACGATGCTATCGGTACCGGTACCAATACTGATACCGGTGCCAGAGTCGGTGCCGGTACCGGTTGAAAAGTTTGACGCGGTTCCGAGGGTGTCGACGCCGCAAGGAGAGCCGCCAGACTGCGCTCAATAGCCAGGACTCTCTGGTCTATCGACGCTGCCGATGCCTGGATGTCGGTACCGGAGAAGACCGCCGGTACCCCAGAGCATGGCACCAGTAGTTCTGCCGAGGTCAAGGCCTCGAGAACATCCTGGAGCCCCGATATTGCTTTGGAAGCCGAAACCTCCCGCCGGGGCAATTTTGCCGGTTCAGAATCCTCAAGGGCAATGCCAGAGGCATCTCGATGCTTAGAAGGAGATCTACCCTTTGAGGACCGGCTAGACTTATGTTTAGTTACCTGAGATCCATGGGAGGAAGACAAAGCCCTGGAAGACGTCGATGCCACCGAAGTTGCATCAGAGGGAAACAGGGTACTGAGCTTGGAGGCTCGGTTCTGTCGACCTCTCTTGGACATCATGGCACAGGCCATACACTCCGAGATGGAATGATCAGGACATAAACATTTGAGACACGACTCATGGATGTCGGTGACGGAAATGGTACTGCCACACTTGGTGCACTTTTTAAAACCGGAGGATAGTTTTTCCATTATGGAAAAATATCTTGGGCCTAAGGCCCAAAACGGCGTGTGCACCTAGAAAAAAAATGGGAAAAAACTAAGGATTTTTTTTTTTAAAGAAAAGAAATACAGAAATAAAGAAAAAAAACGGTGGTACCAGTAAAGCGTTGAGGAAGGCAGACACGACCACAAAAAAGAAGGAAAATTTTCTGTGGTGACAGGAACACGACCTGCTGGCTCCGCGGAAAACGAAGAACTGGAGAGAGGCAGTTGGGAAAGGCGGGAAGGCAGCACGCAAGCACTGTGGGATGCTCCCAAAAGCTTCCTAATTGGACGCTGGGGAGCGTTCCCACGCAGGCTCCGTCGGTACCGACGTACCCATATGTGAAGACTACATTCCTGCTTGTTCCTGGAAATTCAAAAGCAACTATGCGGCAGTGGGGCACATAATTGGCTTATCTATGTATTTTGAGAAGTTATATGCATAGTATTGGGCCAATTAAAATGCTAAACAGCCCGATACTATTCATATAAATGTGGACTAGATTAGGGGCAAAGGCGGGCCAGACATTTCTTTTCAATAGTCTGGTTCTATTTTGTAGAGGATACAGCTACTTGCTAAGAATATAATACGTTCCTCCAATCAACCGTCTTGGGCTATTTATCTCCTAAGTTGTGCGATTCTCCAAACTGCTTTACAACACACTATTTTAACTTAATTAGAACCGGGTCTCAGACAGTTATCAGTACATATTATGGGATGAACTCCCCTCTGTACTTACTTTGCATCAACGACCACAGTTCATTAATTGGTTCCTTGACACTGGCATTCAAAATCTGCTGATTATCATAATCTTTAAGATTCCAAGTTCACATTGGTATATTGCTGAACATCAATGCAATAAGTGGCAGGAACTTAGCTTTTAGTTGATCTTGTCTATGCATATATCTGGACTTTCCCTGATGCCACCAGTCGGCACCGCATTCGCGTTTCACATAAGTTTCATCAGGGGTTCAATTGCTGTGAATAGACACATTCTTTATGTAATACCAAGACAAAATAACTGTTTTAGTGAAAATGTTCAGCGTTCCTACACATACCTTATGTAATTGCAGAAATTATTCTTGCTAGCGCTAACCTGCGTGTTCAACATTGAGCTCTTCAGCTTCGAAAACGCCGCGCATGCGGGATGGTACATATCCGGACTATTTAAAAGTTGTCTGCCCTGAAACATGTGACCTGACCTACCAATCGGTTATAGACATGCCCCGCACTCAATGGCATTATTCAAACCGCCGGAGGATACTATCCCTAGACGATATATCCACCGCTGTTCTTTAATGATTAGTGATTGTTCTATGGTCCTGCCATTCTGTCCAGTCGACATTCTGTCTAAACAAAAACATCTAAGTTCCTCGAAGTCATGTTGATGCTGTAGACAATGTGCAACGATAGGGGCTTCCTGTACTTTACATCGTAAGCGACTACGATGTTCGTTCATGCGGATTTTAAATGGCGGATTTTGAGTGGGGGGCATGCGCGGCGTTTTCGAAGCTGAAGAGCTCAATGTTGAACACGCAGGTTAGCGCTAGCAAGAATAATTTCTGCAATTACATAAGGTATGTGTAGGAACGCTGAACATTTTCACTAAAACAGTTATTTTGTCTTGGTATTACATGAAGAATGTGTCTATTCACAGCAATTGAACCCCTGATGAAACTTATGTGAAACGCGAATGTGGTGCCGACTGGTGGCGTCGGAGAAAGTCCAGATATATGCATAGACAAGATCAACTAAAAGCTAAGTTCCTGCCACTTATTGCATTCACGTACAGCAATATACCAATGTGAACTTGGAATCTTAAAGATTATGATAATCAGCAGATTTTGAATGCCAGTGTCAAGGAACCAATTAATGAACTGTGGTCGTTGATGCAAAGTAAGTACAGAGGGGAGTTCATCCCATAATATGTACTGATAACTGTCTGAGACCCGGTTCTAATTAAGTTAAAATAGTGTGTTGTAAAGCAGTTTGGAGAATCGCACAACTTAGGAGATAAATAGCCCAAGACGGTTGATTGGAGGAACGTATTATATTCTTAGCAAGCAGACATTTCTTTTGGCAACATGCTAACTGCTAAACAGATAGGAGGGTGTGGTCACTGGAAACATATGTATATACACTGCTACCACCTATAGGGATAATGGTGCTGAATCTATGGATTAAGTTAAATGCTGGCCTTTAAATTAAACTGGTAACTGCGCCAGCTCAAACTCTATGTATTTGTGTTTGCATTTTGGCAGCTGCATATGAAAATTTTCAGGTAAACTAAAACATTAAAATAAAAATCCTTTTCCGTGTTCATATTCAGAGTTGCATCCTCTGCACCTTTTACGATTTTTAAAAACTATTTTTACAGCTTTTTACCACCCAGAGTTTGACCCCCTGTTCAGACATTTTGGCTCCGTGGTTTCTTATGGGACCATCTTCTGAAATGTTCCCCCTCTGCAGTTCATCATGTGGCAAGTGTCTTACTGCCTTCCTATCACCAGAGCGTACCATCTTCATGGTACATCTAGGCTCAAGTGGTCCTGACCCTTACAGTACAGTGGCCTGACCAACAAGGGAAGTCCTTGTAAAAATGTTATTTTCACTTATACTTATGGTTGCTGTTCTGCTCTTTTTTTTTTCTTTTTTAATTATAGTGCTTCATTGTGACAGCTGGATTCAAAAGGTAAAAATGATTTTATACTTAAAAGCACAGGAAATTACAGAGTTTCGCATTAGGCACTGAAGATACTTAAATTAGGCCTTGACACAAAATCTGATAAAGCGTTTCTACGTATAGATTCCCTTTAATTCTCTCTCAGTGAGAAGTTTTTTCCAGAAATAAAGCATCAGAGAGCTGTCTGAAGTCTCTCCATGCTGTGCACAGTGACAGGATGAAAGTACTTTACCTGCTGCACTCTATAACCTTTTACCTTGCTCATCTCTCTTCCCCTCCCATCCCGATATTGCTCTCCCCACCCCCCCAAGCTAGGACTTCCAGAATGAAGTACAAGTTGTATCTTGTCATGCTGGCGTGCAGCAGGGTTGACAATAAGGGGAGAGAACCACTGCTCTGTATTAGGAACTGATTAAAGGAAAAAGGAATAGTTGAGCTTTCTTACCTGTTGTTCCAAGGATGACACATTTGATTCAAAGTCCATTGTTTTCTTCTCTCTTGTTAAGTCTTCAGACATCCTCAGTACTGGTGGTGTCCCAAACAATTTCCTCTTTGGTCACATCATTTTTTTGTTTGTGAAAGACAATACTGAGACGAAACATGATGAGTTTCAGGAGAAAATGTTCTCACTGTCCTAGAGGGAGGTGGGTCACCATTAATCATGGCTGAAGGAGTGGAGGTGCTCATCTCCTTTCTATGTAGATTTTGGCTGCATGGTAGCATTTGCAGCCAACGTGGTCTTTTCAGACTGCAAAACCTATTTGTGTCTTCTGGAACACGTAGGTACGACAGCGTAGCTAGTTACAATAAACCTTAATCTGATTACCTTTCCAATTATGTGAATTATTGCTAAAGTACTTGAAATGGGTTAATTTTGTGGAGCAAATGTACTGCAGGTTTCTTCTTTTCTTTTTAATGTCATCGCTTTGATTCCCTGTCCGAACTGTGCAAAGGATTTTTCCCATTATGTGCTGGTGGCAAAAATCTTTTGAGAACAAAACATCTCATATGTGTTGAAGAATTAAGTGTTGTGATGATATAATGCAGTTTCCATCTCAAGATGATTTTACCCCTGCTTTGCAGTTTGTAATCAGTAGGTCTTCTATTGTGCAGAATTCCTGGAGATATCTAGAAAGTGGAATTTTTGCTCTCATGCTGCAAAAGAGATAAACCAGGCTGGCATTGGGGGATATTTGACACTATAAAGTGGAGACTTATTCTTGTGCAGGATTTTTTGCACACCTACACATTTTGTTTAACAAAAGTGTAGGAGACTAAAAGCATCCTGGGACAAATTACTTCTCTAAAGTAGTGTGAGCTACCTTGATGTCTGGGGAGCAGTAACTAATGACCTGGAACTGCTGAAGGCATAACTTTTTTGGCTTTCTCAGTTCACCTGCATTTGACCCTTAAGTCCATCTTGCAAACGATACTGCTTACAGCATCAACTCTCCAAGTTTCAGGGCCAGAGCAATCAGAATATGTTTTTAACCTACAGACATCATATCAACATTCCCAAGTCTGTTACATGGGCCATCAATAAATAAGGGACAGTGACAGAACCTGGTTACTGCGATTTTATAGTGCGAGAACCCTTTTACCAAGTCAAACAGCCACAGTGAAATAAACAGGCTGAGCTTTACCCCTACTTCCATCTTGTGTGTTTCTACTCAGAGTGAGTTCCCATTTGGAATCATGAAAACATCTTCCTAACTCAGAACCGTCTCCTGTTCAAAATGTTTGGAATTTCTCATGTATTGCTAACTTCTAACTCCCTTTCACCATTGGAACAGTGGCTTGAAGAGAACTGCCAATCGACTTTGCCTGCAATCGTTCGTGGGAGTTCGGCCAAGCAGTAGCAATGTAGAATTTTATGCAACACTAAGGGGCTTGTTTACAAAGCCGCGGTAGTGGTTCGCGATCGCGATCGCAGACGCGGCCCCATTGAAATCAATGGGGCCGCGGCTCCGATTACGATCGCAAACCGCTACCGCGGCTTTGTAAACAAGCCCCTAAGACACAACTGCAGATCACATGGCTGAAAGCATCTTACTTAACAATAATATCCGACACCCTTTCTGTTCCTCTTTGGCAGAAGTCCTATGAACTAGGGTCACTGTGTTTACTTTCTAACTCTGGTGCATGTATCTGTGGCATGTTAGCAGAAAGGTTAAGCAGAAAGCCGGTACGTTGATGGGCTGTGCTGAGGTGAGCATATCCCAGTGTTTCAAAGGATTTTCCAAACTTAAAACAGTATCAGGGTCAACCCCATGACATATTTAGAAATGAATGTGCCAAAAGAGAGAAGAGGTCATTTGCACCTTGAGATCAGCAAAGGATAAGAGGAGATAAGAGATCTGATGAACTGTATTTAGGCAAAGAGGAATAAGAAACAAATGATCACAAATCTGGAGGTGCATCATGTTACTGAGATGCAGCAAAGAATATTAGCAACTAAAACGTATTTATTTATTTTTAACAGGTTTTATATACTGCTTTATCATTTCAATCAAAGCGGTTTACATTGTAACTTGGTAATGTACATTAAACAGGGACATGGATAACTTGGATTTGTGACTTGCCCGAGGCCACAAGGAGTGCTGGTGGGAATCGAACCCTGGTCTCTGGATTCCCAAACCAGTGCTCTAACCACTAGGCTACTCCTCTGTTCAATTTGCTCTGTTACTTTCTCTTCTGGGCATGTCAGCGTGCCTTCCTCCGTTTTGGGGACTTAACTGATTTTCATCAGGCTACTTTAAAAGAAGAATGCCTGCGTCACATTGTCACTAACTATGGAAGACAAAACAGACACCTTACTGCCTGAGCATTGCCATTTGTGTCTTTTCTATGTAATTTTAGAGAAGAATAGACAGTCAATCATAAGTGCTGGTGCTTGCCATTGTGGGATGAGTCTGTAGACATGTAGACAATGTGACAGTGCTTGGCAGATATACACAATTCTTTGCAGTGAATGTGGTGACAAAAAAAGTTAGGAATATGATTATATTGTTTATACATCCACTTTCCTATCTTCCCCTTCTCCTATTTTTATCAAAAGGTGGCTAGATGCGATGGACCTCTCATCTTCTTTGAAACCATCTATATAAACCAAGTTGACTGTGTTTTTCATGCTACTTTCTTTCTGCAGTTTCCCACTAACCCACCATAGTGGCATTTCATTTTAGCAAAAATGCAGTGTAAGGAAAATAAAATATATGCATACACTCTCCTAGGAATTGCAGTATACGATTTATTCACTGCTTAAGCTGAGCATTGAGCAAAATAGAGCACTAAATGCTGTCTTAAACCACATCCAGAGAAAGTGTAGTTACTCGCCTGTAACAGGTGCTCTCCAGAAACAGCAGGAATCAGTCCTCACATATGGGTGACATCAGTGCCAACAGAGCCCACGGGGAAGCTTCTCCCCAGATTTTAAAGAAAGCCTTTGGGAGATGCACCACTCATGCGTGGTCCCCTGCCCGCCCAGGGGGCCATCTTGCCTCAGTCTAATGACATAGCTAAAATGGCAAAAAGAAAATAGCAAAAGCAAGCAGCAACTCCACAGGGCAGAGGGAGGGTTGTGAGGACTGATTCCTGCTGTCCCCAGAGAACACCTGTTACAGGTGAGTAACTACGCTTTCTCCGGGAACAAGTAGGGAGTCAGTCATCACTTATGGGACTCCCTAGCTACAGGCTACCAAAAACCTGTAAAAACACCTTAGATGACCAGGAAAGCTGAGCCGTGAGCAGCAGCAATTGAGTCCTAAGGAAACACTCTTGAGCGATCCAAGTGTCCAGTGAGAACCAGCACTCTGGTAGCCTAAACACAGAAGGGTCCGGAAGACAGGAGTTGCCTACACCCTGAACAGATAACGGATTACGGCCTGGCTGAAGGCAATGTCCCATTGGGACTCCTTCTCCAGGCAGTAGTGAGCTGCGAAGGTATGGACTGAGGACCAGGTGGCGGCTCGGCAGATTTCTGTCACAGGGACGGAATGCATGCTTGTCACGAAAGCTACCATGACCCTGACACTGTACGCTGTGACCTGACGCTCCAGTGAGCGCCCAGCCTGCTTGTAGGAGACGGCAATGCAGTCTGCCACCCAAGTGGAAAGAGTACGCTTGGTCACCGCTTTCCCCATCTGGCTGGGGTCATAAGAGACGAAAAGCTGTGAAGGTTTGCGGTGGCCCTGGGTACGCTGAAGGTAAAAGGACAGGGTCTTCTTACAGTCCAGAGTGTAAAGAATGGCCTCTGCCCTTTTGGCGTGAGGCCGCAAAAAGAAGGTGGGGAGCACCACCTCCTGACTGACGTGGAAAGGGGACAACACCTTTGGAAGGAACTTGGGGTGCGTGTGGAGCACGACCCTGTTCTTACAGAACCTGGTGTAAGGTAGCTCTGTCACCAAGGCCTGAAGCTTCCTGACATTGCGAGTGGATATGAGCACCACCAGGAAGATGACCTTCCATGAGAGATACCACCAATGGCAGGTAGCATCTTAGTGAGCTGCAATAGCACCACATTGAGGTCCCACTCTGCTGCTGGCGGGCAGATGGGGGGCTTGGACAACAAGAGGCCCCACAGAAAGTGGGTTACAAGGAGCTGTACAGAGAGAGGCTTGCCCTTGATGGTGTTGTGGTGCACCACAAGAGCGCTCAGGTGCACCCTGACAGAGTTGGACTTGAGTCCGGCCTTTGACAGGTGAATCAAATATTTCAGCACAAGCTGCACTGAGCATGAGAACAGGTTGACTCATCGCTCCGCGCAGCACACTGAGAACCTGCACCACTTGAAGGTGTAGGCATACTTCATGGAGATCTTATCGGAGGCCAGGAGGACCTCCTCCACCTCCCCTGAGAGGTTGAAAGGGGCCAGGGCTACCCTTTCAGCAGCCAGGACATTAGCATCAGAGACCTCAAGTTGGGGTGCAGGATGGAGCCATCCTCCTGTGACAGCAACCCCAGGGCACTCCCCATGGGGACTGGAGGCTCCACAGACAAGCAAAGGAGCAGTGGGGACCACGGTTGCCTGGGCCACCAGGGAGCCATCAGTAGAGGCAATGCCCTGTCTTGTACAACCCTGGAAAGGGTCTTGACAATCAGCAGCATGGGAAGGAAGGCGTAAAGAAGGCCCTCCGACCACAGAAAGAGGAATGCATCTGCTGCCACCCGGGATGGGTGAGGCTGACGAGAGCAGAAGCGGGGTATCTGAGTGTTGGATGGGCTGGCAAAGAGGTCCAGTCATGTAGTTCCCCAGAGTTGGAAGAGCCGAAGGGACACTCTGGGGTCTAGCTGACACTCGTACGACTGAAGGACCTTGCTCAGCCTGTCCTCCAGGGCACTGTCCTGTCCTGGCAGATACACCACCCACAGGAGCATCCCTTGGCGGTTTGCATATGAGCAGAGAGCTACTGCCTCCTGGCAGAGAGTGTAAGACCCTTTGCCCCCCTGCTTGTTGATGTAGAACATTGTAATCTGTCTATTTGGACCAGCACTGACTGGTGCTGCAGATGGAAGGTTCGGAGAGCCGGGAATATGGCCTGAAGCTCCAGGAGCTGCTGTTGACTTTCCGTCTGTGACTAACTGCCCTGAAAGCAGAGGTCCTCGCAATGGGCTCCCCAGCCTAGCAGGAAGGCGTCTGTGGTGAGGACCCGCTGGGGGGGAGGGGGTGGGGATCTGAAAGGGCATCCCTGCCTAGAGATGCTGTGTGGCTTGCTACCAGCCAAGGGATTCTGCCAGCTGGCAGGTCACTGTCACTCTGTCTTGCAGCTGGCCCATGGCCTGGATCCACTGGGAATGGAGGCACCACTGTGTCACCCTCATATGAAGACGGGCGTCTGGGGTAACATGTGGTCATGTGGCCGAGCAGGCAGAGTAGGAGGTGAGTGGACACCGAGCGTCGGTGCTGCACTTCTGCAACCAGTGCCCTGAGGCAGTCGGCCCTGTCCAGAGGGAGGAAGGCTCTGGCCTGAATGGTGTCTAGACATGCTCCTATGAACTCCAGACACTGTGTCTGGTGGAGATGGGACTTGGGGTGGTTTAACATGAACCCAGATGCTGCAGGATATGGATGGTGTGGGCCATGGCCTGTTGCACTTCGGCAGTCATGTCCCCTTTTGTGAGCCAGCCATCCAGGTAGAGAAAGACCAAGGCCCCTTGGAGATGGGAGGTAGGCATTTGATGAAGACTCTGGTGGTGGAGGCCAGGCCGAAGGGCAGTACCCTGTACTGGTAGTGGCTGCCCCTCACCATGAATCTGAGATACTGCCTATGGCTGGGATAGATGAGGATGTGGGGGTACGCATCTTTTAGGTCCAAGGAGCATAACCAGTCTCCCTGCTGGAGGTACGGCAGCAGTGTTCCAAGAGAGAGCATTTTGAACTTCTCCTTCACCAGGAACCTGTTTAGGTCTTGAAGATCTAGGATGGGCCGTAGGCCCCTGTTCATTTGGCTACAAGAAAGTACCGGGAGTAGAACCCTTTGCCCCAGAGATGTGCGGACACTGGTTCCACCACCTTGTCCTTGAGAAGGCCTGCGAGTTCCTGCAGTAGCAAGGTTTGGTGGAGGGAAGTCCTGGAGGGCTCTCCTAGGAAGAATGGAGGCGGCATCTACTCCAAGTGGAGGAGGTAGCCCTCCCTCCTTACCACCTGTAGTAGTGATGTATGGCCACCTGTGGGCAAACAGAATTAGACGTCCCCCTGTAGGTTGCTGGGGTGGACCTCTTGGGAGGAGAGAGGCCATGCCCAAGAAGTCAAAACCCCCCCACCAGGCTGGGCTGAAGCTTGGGTCTTGGGAGTCTTATGCTTATGCGGGCCCTGCCCTTGTCCCTTGGACTTAGCCTTTGGATCCTGCTGGGGAGCTGGGAAAGACCGATACTGAGGGTAGTTTCTGTATGCCTTACCCTTCCTCAAGTAAGGGGGCTTTTTACCAGAGATCTTCCGTCAGGGAAAGGTATCGGTCTTCTTGGAGAGCCTGGTCCTCGTCAGGAACTTGGGTTCCAACTCTGCAGCATAATCAGTCATGGGTTTGCCGAAGAGGTTCTCTCCCCGGCAAGGGACATCGACCAGTTTTGTCCCAAACCTCTTGCTCCAAGTCAGAAGATTGTAGCCAGGCCTGGCATCAGGCCCCGATGCCCACCACTGCTACTCTAGCTGCCGACTCAAAGCCATCATAGGTGCCCAAGTCATGAATTTGGAGCACTCTTTGACAGCTTTGGCCATAGTCTGGAACCACTGGAGGGGTTCGTCGGAGAGACCAGCTGAGAACCCAGCAAGCTCCTTCACCAAGTCTCTCAGGTACATGCCCATGTACAGCTGGCATGTCTGGATCAGGCCGATGAACATCGAGTCCTGGTAGCACTTTCTACCAAGGGCATCCATGATGTGAGATTTCCTACCCGGGGGCACCGACGAGCGCATCTTATGGCTCTTTAGCATGGTCACTCCACCTCCATGGAGTTGTGCGGGAGTTGTGCTTTCTGAAACCCAGGGCTTTGGTGGACCCAATACATCAAATCCAGCCGATGGCTTATGATGGGCACCAATGCGGATGAGTTCCACATGCAGAAAAGCAGCCATTCCAAGATCTGGGGGACGGGCACCATGAGTGCCTCCTTCGGAAGGGCCTCAAATTGGAGGATCTTGAGTTCCTCCATTCGAGGGTTGTCCTCCAACTCTGTGTTGAATGCCAATGCCTTTGCCATGTCCTGCACGAAGTAGGGTGGGGCAGGTGCTGGGTCTTGGTTGGAGATGGGTCCGAAGGCACCTGTCGAGGTATCAATGGGTGTCTGGGGACACGTCATGCTTGATCTTCCAGCCCAACTCGCAGTCTGTGGAAGTGTTGAGGGCAGTTGGGGCTCCGGGGTCCAAGGCCAATCACCGCAGCCTGATTATTCTTTTCGAGCAACCTTGGTCGGCTGCTCCCCTCTGAACCCTCAGACTCACGGCGTGGGCTGTGGGGCTGGGAGTAGGACTTACCTATCTTCCCCGACTCATCCACTGACGTGGCCCTTGAGGTCTTCTTTTTTTGGTGTTCCACCTCCGGGGTGCTCCGGTTGGAGGACCTGCAGCCTCAGGATTCTGAGGGGCCGAGTCCAACCTCTGAAACAGCTTTTCCAGCTGCTGTTGATGACTCTTAATGGCCTTGGAGGACATCCTCTTACAGAGGCCACAGTCCAAGGGGTCATAGTCTGTCTTGATGTAATGGAGGCAGCAGTCATGGGGATCAGTGAGAGGCATGGCACGCGTGCACATATCACACAACTTAAAGACGCAGACCATGGGGGGAAAAAGACCCCCAGTGAGGTCGAAGACCTCGGGCCCAGCCAGGGGGGAAGAAAAGGCGTGAAGCTGTGCCGGTCGAGGAGACTCGAGAAACAAACCCCGAGATGCAATTTCGAGGCAAGCGAGCTCGGGGGTGGGAAAGGGAGCCAGGTATGTGACTGGAGAAAGAAATTCAGACAAAAATCAGGAGACAGAATAACACTTTTTCTGGAGAAAACAGGCAGATGTCTGATAGGCTCCATGGAAAAAAGGGGACTGAGGCAAGATGGCACCCTTGGGCAGGAGGGGGACCACACATGCATGATGCATCTCTCAAAGGCTTTCTTTGAAAGCTGGGGAGAAACTTCCACGTGGGCTCCACTTGCGCCGATGTCACCCATATGTGAGGACTGACTTCCTGCTTCTTCCCATAGAAAATTAAATTCTTTGAGGTTGCTATTCAAAAGATTTGTCTGGGTAAATCCAGGGTTGTCCAGACAAATCTTAGATGAGAAATATTCCTGCCCCTTCCCCCACCCCTCTCTGCGAACCAGATAAATGCTGTCTGGCCAAGTCAGCGGCTGGAAAAAAATTATCCAGTTAAAACAAGGTGGTATTGCAGGGTATGTGACTTTGGTTTAGCTTGGTAGCACTGAATATTAGTGCTAGCCAGCTAAGCTTAATCAGGTAGCTTTAGTTGCTGCAAAGAGCTCCCCCGAAGTTAAATGGATCTCATCAGCTGTTTGATGCTAGCAGAATATATTCAGCAGTACTTTAATCAGATAAGCTTTGTGGACTGTGATGCCCTTTATTGGTCAACAACAGCTTACAAAGAATCCAGTTTCTAGCTCACATGATGTAATAATATCCTAAATCAAAAGAAATACGCTTAAGACTGAATAAGGTCAAGGTTCCAACAGATCTTTGAATTAAATATAGAAGAGCTCATCCTGTACCCCTGCTTACCAACTGAAGAGTGAAGCAAACCACCAGATCAACTGTTGAGACTATGGGGAACGAGATGATTATTGAGCACAGAATAAGAGGCACTGAATGATCAGGTGATTGATGAAAGCAACAATATCATATACTCTATAAATCCTTAGGCTAACAAACCAAATGCAGCATACAAAATAGACATATTTTGAATTCATAAAAATCCGATCATCAGGTATTTTCCCATTATTTATTTATTTTATGTAGGGAGTTTTATAGCTACTCAAAGAATTCTTCCGACAGTGCTCATTCTAGGAAAAAAAAATACTTTTTTGTGTTATAGCTCTGTTTTAGTGCTAATATTCCCATGGTTGAAGTGAAAAGGCCCCAGGAAGGGACCTTTGTCACAACTAATTAGATTGTAGGGACAGTTTGCTATTGCATTGTATCACCAGCGTGTCCTTCATAAAAACTGGCTACAGAAGTTTTAAAAACAAAACCACCCACGGCTGTAGGAACTCAAAGGTTAGAAATCAAAGTTGGGTTCACATGGTGCAGAAAGTGTACTTCATAGTGAAGAATGAGGGTGGGAGGGGGGGAACATAACAGGGTCTCACCTCCAGTCAGGTTTCTGTTGATGGTCTCCTGGGACATGCTGTGCAGTCGCTTCATGTAATCCTCACTGTACCAGACTCGAAGCCTCTCTCCTGGCTGCAGATCCTGGCATGTTCGGAAATAGATCTTCTCACTGTGCTGGAAAGCCAACAGGTTCTGTTCCCTCTCCTCCCGAGAAATAATCACATACCTGAAGGGATAAGTATTACCAGCATAAGCATCAAATAAACTTCTATTACAGAGGTCCTTCGACCTCCCACTTTGCTGAAGACAGCTTCCCAGCAAGCTCCATTCACTAACATTCAGGACTCACATCTACACATTTTGTGGCATCTTCTTTCTCCACCCAGAAAGTAGGCTATATAGAATTCAGCGTGTCAAGTATGAACACCCGTAATTCTATAAAGGACTGATAAACAGAAAGGCATCATATTAATCTGGAAAACTTTTAGCCAATACCTTTGTTTGGCATTAGGCCTCGATGTTGGGGAAGCAAGAAAAAAAAAAGACCGATATGGTTCCCTAGATCATTTGCATTGGCTACAATGGGACTATAGACCTTATATTTATTTATTTAACCAGTTTTCTATACTGCCTTATCCTTCAATCAACATGGACCTCAAGGACCATATACTGTAAACATGGAGTGGATGACTTGATTCAGTATCCACTTCAAAACAAACCGGTCTACTATTCCAGATCCAGCTCAGGGTGTACCTATGCCTGAGCAATGCATACAGTTTACAGCAAATATGAAAAATGTATGAGCTGGCCCAATGGGCCAAGTGGCAGCTTCCTGGTTCAATTTCTGGCGTAGATCTTCCATACTCCAGGCCAGCATTTACAGCTCCTTTGTGGGGGAGGGAAGGGAGTTAGGGTCATCAATGAAGGTGAGCCCTGGTGACTAGACAAAGCACATGACACAGGGGTTGCAGTAGCACTCCTGGAGCATGGCTCCAGCTTCAAACTCTCACAGTAATGACGAGAAATGAACCCAGGGAGGAAGGATCTATTAAAATAGGGGGAAATTCCCCAAGTTACTGCAAATAAAGGCTCAGGGCAAGGATCCCAGAGCTCGTTCTGAATGAGCTGGAAGAAAATAGGTGAAAGGAGGAACTACCTGATCATTAAAAAAATAAGAACATAAGATATGCCATACTGGGTCAGACCAAGGTCCATCAAGCCCAGTATCCTGTTTCCAACAGTGGCCAATCTAGGTCATAAGTACCTAGCAGTTTCCCCAAAAGACACAGGTTCCGCAATGCTTACATTGGGTCAAGCAGTGATATCCTGTGTCCCTTTTAATAATGGTTTATGGACCTTTCCTCCAGGAACTTGTCCAAACCTTTTTTAAAGCCGGCTACACTAACAGCTTTTACTACATCCTCCAGTAACAAATTCCAGAGTTTGATTACACGTTGAGTGAAAAAATAATACATTGAATGCAGATTCTACAAGCCTTCTTTAGCATCCAAAAAATGAACACAAAGAAAATGTGCCTTCCTTTCATAGGAACATAGCAGCTCCACCCTCTAGATCAACGATACACCCAGTATGTTTGAATGGGTATATAGTGACCTAATGCTGTAAATGACACCAATGTGTATTACTGTAATGATACCACCGTGTAATAGATGGCAAGTGTATATAGCCACAGAATATCACAAATGGTCACCGAGTAATACGAGACATCCGCAAGATGGGCGACCAATCTGTATATAGTTAGCAAACCTGTAAATAGTTGTAAGTAAGCCCGGTCACCTGTGACCGATTGCGCAGCCTGTACAGAGTTTCACTTGTTAATCCCAAGTTGTTATACATGTTCATTGTAAGTCCAGTGTAGGTCCTGCCTGCACTGTACAAATGCTGTTGACTGTAAACCGCGCTGATTCCAAAGAGCGTGGTATAAAAAAAAAAAGATATTAAATAAATAAATAAATAAAATAAAACATACTAGAAAACAGCAGGAAACCTCCCCAAACCAAATGTCCATCCAGTCTATTCAGTTAATTCCTGTTCACGCTGCCAAGGATATACCTTAGTTGCCTGCCCCAGTGGCCGCTTGTAAGATCATTCCTTTTTCAGGACAACGGTTGTCGTCTTTCTGCATTCTTAGTACCTAGTGTTGACCGCACCCTTCCTGACCTTGGAATTAAATGATTTTACTCCCTTAGAACTAACAAGTCTCACAAGAAAACAGATCGATACAGGATACATATAGATGACAAACATGCAAACATTTCTCTGCTTCTCTGTCTAGCAGCTCTTTGGAGTTTCACAGAGTATGAACTCAGGACAAGATATGCATAGAGAACCCAGAGACACAATGGGACACAGAGCAAGTTCCTGTTTCTAAGGAGATACATTCTGTACCTTGTCACCACTGAACAATGGCAGCTGATGAGTCTGAATTGCACATAGCACAGTATCAGTTAAGAAATGGCTAGATCTATTTGTAGTGATGCAGAGCGGAACCTCACACCTGACACAGAGGCAACCAAAGACACTGATAAGGAAAGCTTCCAGATTCCTTGACACTGTTTTGTACAACCCTAAAAAGCGGCCTACTATAGTTTTAACAAATAAATATGAATTGCACTTAGGTGTCCTGGTCAATGACATATCTGTGATATGTAAAACATCTGAGTTTTGCCATATCTATGTGGTTCTCACACTCATCTTATAGAAGATGTGTCTGTACATGTGCTTAAGAAATGTGAGGGAGGGGAAGGATCAATTAGTGATTTTAGTGACATCCATATTTCAGTCAATATATGCCTATATGATAGTAAACTAAGAACAAGGAGCAAAGGTTATCTTACAGTGTTATCATTGGGGAACCTAAACTCAAAGAAGTCTTAATTAAGGGAAAGCATTTTCTTCTATAGCATCAGAACATCACAGAGGTATGTAGGGAATTTCCAGGTTTTGTTTCAGAAGGGTAAACTGATGTGACAGAGGTTCATGAAGTCAATGAATTCACCCTTCAGATTTCAGGCAGGACCAACTCGACCTTTATCATCCCAATGTCTGTTTAATCCTCCAGATTCCAACTCCCCCTTCCCCACCTAGGTAACACATCCTGTGTTTAGATATCCACACAGGAAGAAATTTCATCCTAATGCCTACCCTACATCTCCCCTGCTGCAATTTAACACGTATACTTCCTGTCTTTTACTTAACGGGGAGGCTAAGAACTGAAATAAAAAAATCCAGGAGCGATGTATGGTTAAAGTATTGCAGATTTTATTATTTTAACAAAAATATTTTAAGGAAACGTATGATTTTCCAAGATATACAAGGAGAAGAAATAGTGAAATAAGCAGACCAATGTGCTACTTGGCCCAGATAGCTGGGTACAGTAACCACCAATCAGGACATCATATGCAGAAAGGATAAGTATTCTCCACAAGATGTATGGAGAGAAGAGTAAAAAGCAGGAAAGCATCGAGCCGCCCTGCAGTATTCCAGTAGAAGAGAGTGCATGCATGCACCAGCTGCATAATTTCCGTTTATCAGACAATTTTCTTGTACATCAAAGATTTTGTCTTTTCTTTTTCTTTTTGACAAGAAAGCACTCAAAATACTGTACAAAACAACACGAAAGAAGATGCAAAAATATATTAACTCTCAAAGGTGCAGCCTATTCAGGATACACAAAAAAAATTATATTAAATACAATTTGATTTTTCGGGAAGAAAAGCATTTACATTTTCCAACTTTTGTGCCATGTGTGAGATTTCATGAGGGCAACAACGGAATCTTTTTACCTCAAGGCAGGAGCAAGGATTCTACAACATCATTATAAAGATGCTTTTATCCACTCAGTATTTTAAAGGACTTTCCAAAAAAATATAATCCTTCCTTTAGTTTGGATTATGTACAGATTTAGGGGATAGATGATTACAAAAGAACCCTGTCCTGTATCTAACTGCAGTAGCCGGCTCTCCTATGATCCCCTTTTTTCAATTGTTTGCTTTGCAGCTAGAGAATTCATTGAACTGAACTTTCTTTCTTGTAATGTTTCACTGGTTAGCAGCATGTGGAGATGTTCATATTATTGGTTTTCTCCTTTTAATTCAGGGGTAGTTAAAATACAACATAGATTTCAACAATAAGCCACAGCAGGCAGTGCTGACAACATTCATTTCTGGGCTTTGAAGACATGACCATCTCTTGTTTCAACACTGTCCTGCCCTGGGCATTTTACTGCTTTATGAAATGGATTTTTGAAACAGTTTATCAGAAAGATATTTGTTTTATACTGATAATATTTGCTAGTTGAATTAGTGTGGCAATTCAGCTAATGTACTGGCTTCAACACAATGACTTTCATTGATTACCATGAAAACCAGGAGCTCTTAGCAGTCAGTCATATTCCTCAATGCCCCTTAACCCTTTCAGCTATAGCAGAATGACTCCCTGATGACATCACAATGGGGGGGGGGGGAGTTAGCCAGGATAATCTTGCAAGCTCCCCAAGCACTATAGCAACATCCTCAACATCTTATCCATTAACAGTAGGAATTACAGTACTATACTATGCAAGATGACATATGCTCAGAACGCTGCACAAAGTGTGTTTAATAGATTTTTCATGATCTTAGGAAGCATTTACAAAACTGCTCTCTATCCTAACAATGCATGTTGAAAACTTTTTTGTTGTTGCTATACAAACAAATGGTACACTGAAAAGTCTGTAACATGTAACCAGAAGAGAAGGCATGCCCTATGTAGACGCCAACAATCTAGCAAACTACTAACTCATAAGGTTTCTTCTGCAGAACCAAGCTCAGGACATGAAAGAGCTGACTCAGACAGGTTTAGCACGGACATCAATACAGTGGTTGCACAGAAGCATATGCCTGCTGTAATAATGTGAAAAGTAGAGCATTTTTGTACTTTGGAAGACGTGGAGAAAGAATTCCACATCAGTTGGCCAAACTATTATTGCTCGCTAGAGATGATTCACTGATTTATTAGCTTTAGTAAAGGTGAGTGAACTCTGATGCACTTACATGTCTTAAAAAAAAGTACAAGAGAGGGAAATTGGATTTAAAGTCTGGTTTTAATACATGGTTACAGTGCAAGCAGCTGTGAACTTTAGCACCGATTATGTACAGATCAAGGGATGTGCTAAACCGTCCCTCTCCTGCTACCAGGGCGATGACATTTAGGAGGTAATTCTATTAATGAGCTGTGTAATGCAACATGCCATCAACTTGTTAAGTCACTTATTTTCAAAACTTATGTGTAGGGATGGGTACTTACACAAGTAGTTTAGGTAGGAGCTATTCTGTAAATATGCAAGTCACAGTGATGGCATGTACTTTTGGAGGGGGGGGGGGCCCAGGGGTAGAATTTAGGCAGGAACACACAAATTCTAAAGTATACTCTACCTATGAATAGCACGCACGTCTAGGCAATGAGGAGACGCAACATCAACATGCTTAAGCAGTGTATTCTCCGTGACTTAAATGAACAGATGGCCCTTTCTGCATGTACTTTGCACCCAGGTGCTATTCTCAAAATACATGCATACTTTGGGCTTGGACGTGGCCTGGGGTGCACCGTAAAAGTTATAAAATACTATAGCTTATATGCAGTCTTTACAAATCTAATGTCAGCATTTATACCAGCTCTAAGGCCTAGAATTGCCACAAGTATCTCGCCACTTATGCTCCTCTTTTATACAATAAAATATATGTGCACTTTACTTTATGGAATAGGCATGAAATGCACGTGCTGCAATGTGTGTTGATTCAGCAGGAGTTTATAAAATTACCTTCCATACGCACAGATATTGCTAGGGACAGAGTACATGGAACTGGGGCAGGTCTGCTATGTGTGCATGTATTTTAAAGGAATATAAGTATATGTACCGATTCTTATCGGCACATACCGACGAAAATGTAAGCCTACTACAGAGCAGGTGTAAATTTGTGAAAGAAAAGTTGTATGCTATTGGGAATGAACTAGGAGCCTGTTTTATAACAGGCACACACACACACACACACACACAGATATGTTACTGTAATTACGAACTGTGCACATATACACACACACACACACACACCCAAGAGACTGGAATGGAATACTACACTATAAATCACCAGAAAACAAGGGGTTAAAATGTTTTTCCTCAGGTCAAAGTTATATCCAAATCAAATCAAAAGGAAGGGACCTCAGAGATTTGTGCCAACTGACAGCAATATATTGGTTTTCACACTGCTGCACTTAAGGGCTTGCACTTATTGGTCCCATATTGTTTCACACTCACTTTTATCTTTGTTTTTATATACATTACAAGCAAAAATTACTGTTCACTTCCATTTCCGTACTTAAAAAAAGCCTGAAGGCGTCCAAACTTAAGATAGCTGCTTCAAAACATAACTGAGACCAATAATGCTGTATCCAGGGATAAGAATTTAAACATGGAATCTGAATGCTACAAAGCTGGAAAATCTCCCTCTGAAGCAGTTTAAATGCAGTAAAACTTGGAATCCAAGTTTGTACAGTTTCCATAATTTAGTAATTGGATACGTATCTCAGTTTAGATTCTTATCACTGAATGTAGTGTTTTCGATTTCAGTTATCTTTTGAAGCAGCAATTTGAAGCCTCAATCCCATCGGGAATTTTTAAGAGTATAGAAATATAAATGAGCAGCATTTAATTCTACTTTCAATATACAAAAAAGCTGGATAAAAAGTAAGTGACTGTCAACGGTCCCACTAGGCAGCCCTCCACCTGCGTTGCTGTCATGCCACATTTTCAATCACGAGGACAACCTGCCTGCTCTTCACAACTAAAACACAATATTGACAGCAATGCGAGGAGACTGTGCAACCATATGGGAGCAAGGATTTTAAGTGCAAGCCCTTAAGTGCAGCAGTGTGAAAGTCGATATACTGCAGTGACTTGGCTGGAGTCTCTGAGGCACCTTCATTTGGATATAGTTCCAACCTCAGGGAAGACAGTTTGAATCCCTGTTTTCTGGCTTGGTTTTTTTTTTTTGCTCTCATTGTCATCATTACAGGCAACCAACATACTCTGGCTGGAAATTTGCACACAAAATTCAAAATTCAGTGTCAAAATGTCTAAATTATTTTGACAAACAAAACACACAGAATTTTGCATAACAAAGCATATTGTTTTTGAATAATACATTTTATTTTTGTGTTTTATTTAAATTATCATAAAAAGTGCATAATCTTGCATTATAGTGTGCATAATTCCAGCAGGAGTAAAGACGCATTCTTTTCGCTTTTCCCCTAGTGCCTTGTTATAAAATCACCCCCGTAATGTCTTGCTCAAGAGTCAGAGAGCTTGTTTTCCACTTTATCATGATGAGAATCACATTCTCAACAGAGCTTGTGTTGGGCACAATCTTATTTCTTTTTAATCTTCAGAAGCTATGAGAGATACTCTTTAACAGGCTGCCTAATTTGTGCAGTAAATACACAAAGAAGCTACACCAAGGGGTATGTTTACTAAATGGCGGTAGCGGCTTCCGTGCGATATCGGAGCCGCGGCCCCAATGGATATCGCCTGGAAGCCGCTAGCGCCATTTAGTAAACATACGCCCAAGTTTCTAAGGAAATATCTGCACATATTTCCTTTTGTAAATTGCCCACAGAAAGTACACGCACATACACTTGCAGCTTCTACCGAGTAGGCTTAAATTTCCCAAATTATTTTACATTCATGCACAATTTTCGCATAAATACTAACCCCTCCTAGACCACAGGAATGCTTCTATTGAGATTCAATAAACTTATGTACATACAGGCTATACACACATCAGTTTATACACATATAGGCCAGGCAATTTTATGAAAAGACTATTTCTGTACATAAAACATTGTTTTACTCACAGAAATACCTTATAAAAATGACCCGCTATGGGGATAATTTTATAAGGAACTTTCTAAATCCATATGCAAATAATGTACGGAAATTCAGGTATTTTAGTCATTTACGTGCGTAAGTGGCAACTTATGCATAAAATTACCTCAGATAAATACCGACTGGCATGATAGCATGCACGTAGCTTGCATGACACATACTTTCACCGAGGGTGTGCAATGCAAAATGCAAGCAATTACGTGTGTACATTACAAAATAAATTTATACATATAAATTGCAAAAAGTTGGCAATGTCATTCACACAGGGCCGGTACAAGGAAATGAGGCATCCTAGACGAACCCTTGGCTTCCGGGACCTGCAACAGCAGCAGCAATGACATTACAACAGTAACACAGTGCTTACCCAAAGCCTCCGACTCTCCATAATGTTGGTGCCGCTCTTTGACCAGCCACTTCCGTCCCCTCCAACGCAGACTTCCTGTTTGCATGGGGTTGGACATGGCTGGTCAAAGAGCGGTACCAAAAGCATGCGGCGTCAGAGGCTTTGGGTAAATGCTCACTGCCACTGCTGCAGGACCCAGAAAGGGGCAGCAATAGTGGCAACAGGTAGCCCTAGAAAGGTTGGCACTCTAGGCAAATGCCTAGCTCATCTAATGGGCAGCACCAGCCCCACATTTACACCAGTTCTAGGGCTGGTATAAATGATTGCACCTTTACATACGTGCGTAATTAACGCTCTATTTTATAAAGTCAAGCGTGCGCGTATTTGACTTTATAAAATAGGCATAAATATAAGCATGAAAACGTGTGCTAACTAGGCGCCAGTTTATAAAATTACTCACCACATGATTACCCAACCCTCTTAATTTTCCCAAGAAATTTTCTTGTTCGTTCTCTGTTGAAGTAGGTCCATGAACAGTTTCAGCACAACCTGTCCTTGCTCATGGATTTTGCTCTGTTAACGCCGGCTTTATGTCTTGCTGTGTCAGTGGGCTACTCTCCAACTGCTACCATTAGCCCCATTAGTCCAGAACAATTCATTTGTCCTTGACTACAGATCTTGAGACTTTTCCTACTCTGGCACAGAACTGGGCCTTAAGGAAGTAATTTTATAATGAACTGCGCAATGTTATGTGTCAGCAATGCATGTTAGTCATGTAATTTTCATGACTTGTGGGCGCGGATGGGCCTTTACACGCATACTTTAGTTGAGCACTATTTTATAAGTACATACATCAAGCTGATGGTGCATACTTGCAGAGCACAGGGGCAGAGCTGAAATTTACATGTATGTTATAAAATACTATAACTTATGTGTATTCTTTACCAATCTAGGAACACCGCGTCTAGGGCTGGCGTAAGTGCCTATGCCTAGGTTTGCTGCACGTATCTTACGGCTTACATCTCTACTTTAAAAAGAAAAGTAAGCAACTGCTTTCCTTTAATAAAATATGTGTGATTTGCACGCATCAGAAAGTGCATTAACCTGCATTAACCTAGACAAACTTTATAAAATTACCCTTCACATGACTTTCACAAAGCTGTCTTCCCATTCGTTTCAATAAAATGTTTAAAGCTGTTCAAAGTACAAGTTTAAAACTGCACAAACAAATCAGGATTAATCAAGATAGGTATAATTCTACATATTGCAGAGGCCGGGATATTGATGACATTTATTACTTATTAAGCATTATCAGGTGTGTACAGCTTACTCAGATAGGAAAGGTTCCTGCCCTACAGAGCTTACATTCTAAACATTTATTACCAGAGTGAACTGCATAAGGTAAAACCAGGCTTGTGACAGAACCAGAATGAGAACCGACGTGCATGGCAATAAAATTACTTGCCCAGTGTGACACAGCGGGTTAACGATGACCAGGATAAGAACGTCAAGTGACCCATTTTAACCTGTGTCCCCACCACTATATCATACCTGCTTTTTTCCTATAAGGCATATGCAAAAGGGGGAGAGGAAGGGTGAGGTCATTAGTGCCATTGAATACAAGCTGTTACCAAAGTAATGTTCGGTGGTCCATAGCTGGGAAGGGGATGTGCCCAGGCCAGGGAGCCTTACTGCACCCACCAACTAGCAAATAATCCCAAGATAAGGAATATTTATGAGGTAAGGAGTAGCCTAGATAACCAGGGTTTGATTCCCTCCTTGTGATCAACCCTCCATTGCCTCGGAAGAAAAGCCTGGCAATCTACTTCCGGTCACACTACTAATAAAACCCAGAAACTGCTGGGTTGCCAGGAGTCAGCACTGACTTGAAGGCATACATTGCATTTGCATGGCAAGGAATATTCTGCAACAATAATTTCTAGATCACTTCTGGAAAAGGAATGACAAACTAACCAGAACTTTGTTATGCTCAGAGTCATCAGTGAGAGGCAGGTATGCAACAGAATAATGGAAGCGTCACCACCTTGCCAACCGAAAATGAGAATTTTTTTTATATCACATGGCCAGATGTTGTCAGAATGGTCCTCTGTAGTCCAGGAAGCATGTTCAATGAATCCTATATGAAGGAGGAGGTGTAGCCTACTGGTTAGAGTACCAGGCTAAAAACCAGGGGAGCCATAATTTGAATCCCACTGCCGCTCCTTGTGATCTTGGGCAAGACACTTAACCCTCCATTGCCTCAGGTACAAACTTAGATTGCAAACTCTCTAGAGGCAGGAAAATACCTAGGGTACAAGAATATAACATATAGGAACATAAGGAATGCCATACTGGGTCAGACCAAGGTTCATGAAGCCCAGTATCCTGTTTCCAACAGTGGCCAATTCAGATCTTGGATTCTCTATAGGGAGAACTATTCAGGCAACTGGTAACAGAACCCAAACATGAAGGGGCCATACTGAACTTGATGTTTACCAATGGTGAAAGTGTTTCTGATGATATAGTGGGAGATCATCTCGCATCCAGTGATCACCAGATGGTGTGGTTCAGTATTAGGACTAAGGCTAATAAAATCCATTCAAAAGCGAGGGTCTTAGACTTTAGGAAAACTAACTGTGCCAAGATGGGCCAATATCTCAAGGAATTGTTAGCAGGATGGGAACAGCTGGGGGATGTAGAAAAACAGTGGGCAAAACTGAAGGGATATTTTAAGGGCAACCAACCTTTTTGCTAGAAAGGCAAATAAAGGTAAAAAGGAAAAGGAGGATGTTATGGTTCTCAAAAGAAATAGCTGAAAAGGTGAAGAAAAAGGGGGAGGCCTTCATGAAATACAAGAGATCACAAAGAGAGGGAGACAAGCATCTAATATTTGGAAAAACTGGCAAAGTAGTCAGGAAAGCAAAGATACAAAAAGAAGAAATAGCCAATGCAATGGGGGAATAAGACATTTTTCAGATATGTTAGTGAGAGAAGGAAGGTCAAAAGTGGTATTGTCAGACTCAAGGGTGAAGGGGAGGAATATGTAGAAGCAGATTTGCTTAATAAATATTTCTGTTCTGTGTTCACAGATGAAGAGTCAGGAACACGACTTCAGAAAACACCCACAAATAGGAAGAGAAGAGATGGGGATCTCAAACAATTTTCAGAAGACTGTGCTCGTGAGGAACTAGCTAAACTAAAAATAGACAAAGCGATGGGACTGGATGGGATACATCCAAGAATACTGAAGGAACTTGGGGACATTCTAGTGGCTTCACTGCCTGACCTTTTTAATGCCTCTTTAGAGTTGGGAGTAGTGCCAGAGGACTGAAGAGAGGCTCATAGTAACATAGTAAATGACGGCAGATAAAGACCATGGTCCTTTTACACAAAAGCAGAAGCAAGGATGTGGTTGAAAAATACATGCCGGTTAGTCTAACCTCTGTGGTGAGTAAATTATTGGAAACCCTGCTGAAGGAGAAAATAGTGAGGTTTCTGGATTACTGGATCAGAGGCAGCATGGATTTACCAGAGGCAGGTCTAGTCAGGCAAATCTGATTGATTTCTTTGACTGGGTGACTAGGGAGTTGGGCCAAGGGAGAGCCCTAGATGTGGCATACTTGGATTTCAGTAAAGCCTTTGACATCGTTCCGCACAGGCAACTTATAAACAAACTGAGCACCCTAGGGCTGAACCCTAAAGTTACAGATTGGGTTAGAAATTGATTGAGTGGGAGGCGACAAAGGGTACAGGTAAAAGGAGCTCACTCTGAGAAGGAAGTTACCAGTGGTGTGCCCCAGGGATCTGTCCTTGGTATGATTCTTTTTAACATCTTTGTTAGTGATATTGTGGAAAGACTGTTGGGTAACGTTTGCCTCTTTGCGGATGATACCAAAATCTGCAATAGAGTAGACACCCAGGAAGGAGTAGATAACATGAGGAGGGATCTAGCTAAGCTTGAAGAATGGTTGAGAATTTGGCAGCTGAGATCTAATGCTAAAAAATTCAGGGTCATGCATTTGGGATGCAAAAATCCAAGGGAGCGGTACAGTGTAGGGGAACAGTACAGTGAAGTACTTCTGTCCACAAAAGAGAGGGACCTGGATATGATTGTGTCTGATGATCTTAAATTAGCTAAACAGGTAGAAAAGGCAACAGTGAAAGCTAGAAGGATGCTTGGGTGCATAGGGAGAGGAATGGCTAGCAGAAAAAGGAGGTGATAGTGCCTCTGTATAAGTCTTTGATGCGACCTCATTTGGAGCATTGTGTGCAATTCTGGATACCGCACCTTCAAAAGGATATAAACAGGTTGGAGATGGTGCAGAAGGTGGCTACTAAAATGGTTAGTGGTCTTCATTATAAAGCATAAGAGGACAGATTAAAGGATCTTAATATGTATACTTTAGAGGACAGGGGGGGATAGAGGAGATATGATAGCCTCTTTGATTGAAAGCAAGTTCTGCTACGAGGGGGCATAGGATGAGGGTGAGAGGGGATAGACTCAGGAATAATATGTGGAAATATTTCTTTATAGAAAGAGTGGTAAATGCATGAAGTCTCCCAGTGGAGGTAGAAGAGATGAGGACAGTATCTGAATCCAAAAAAGCATGGGACAAATACAGAGGATCTCTAAAGGTAAAAAGGGGACTATTGTAGTTGATATGGAAGGGCAGACTAGATAGGCCATGTGGTCTTTTTCTGACGTCATGTTTCTATGTTTCTTAAAACTCAGCTACACTAACAGCTTTTACTATATCCTCCGGTAACGAATTCCAGAGTTTGATTATGCGCTGAGTGAAAAAGTATTTTCTCTCATTACTCTTACATGGATTACATTGTAGCTTCACTGCATGTCCCCTAGTTTTTCTACTTTTTGATGGAGTAAACACCTATCTGTGTTTACCAGTTCTACTCCATTCATCAATTTATAGACTTCTATCATATGCCCCCTCAGCCGTCTCTTTTCCAGGCTGAAGAGTCCTAACCTTTTAAGCCTTTCCTTATCGGAGTATGCTTCCATCCCCTTTACCATGTTATTGGCTCTTCTCTGTACCCTTTCTAATACTGCTATATCCATTTTAATATATGGCGACCACAACTGCACACAATATTCAAGGTGTGGAGTGGAATGGAGGAGTAGCCTAATGGTTAGAGCACTGGCTTGGGAACCAAGAGACGAGGGTTTGATTCCTACTTGCACGCCTTGTGGCCTTGGGCAAGTCACTTAAGTCCTCGTTGCCTCAGAAAAATCCAGGTTATCAATGTCCCTGTTTAATATACATTACCAAGTTTAAGTTACAATGTAACAAAAAACCTGTTAAATAAATAAGGTGCATTCGCACCATGGAACGATAGAGGCATTATAATATTCTTGGTTTTATTCTCCATTCCTTTCCTTATGATTCCTAGCATTCTATTTGCTTTCATGGCCACCGCAGCACACTGGGTGGAGGGTTTCAACATATTATCCAGGATGACGCCTAAATCTTTTTCCTGGGTGGTGATTCCCAATGTGGGCCATGCATCATTTAACTGTAGTTTGGGTTGTTCTTTCCTAGCTGCACACATAATAGTAGTTTGTAGCTAAGATTGCAATCCATTCTGCCTGATAAGCTAGAGTATATTGTCAACATTAGGAGCTGTAATGCAAGCATACCTGCCCCACACCATTTCCTTCCAGGACCGTTGTGGCATGGGCTCTCTAGTAGCAACTAAGATAAGTTAGTTACAGTAAGTAAGGTCTGGATGCAGAAAACATTTCCTCCAAATTTATGGATGAAACTTTCCAAATTTTCAATAGGGAAAACATCTGTGCAAGAAACTTGGATAAAACCTCTTCTGAGAGGCAGGATGTATACTCAGTGTGCAACCCTTATCCTTATTTGATGGAAATGGATGTTTCGCTCTCTTAAAAAGTATTGTGGAGATCCATAGCCACATAGAAAGCGCATATTATTCCCACTGTAATGAGCTAAGTAAAATGAATCACAAATTCATCTCTCCCCCGCCATCCAGAAATTGACATACAGACGTTGATTTCTAACAGCTTTAGTTGATGATTGCGTTTTTTAAAATGATCAGACTACTATACTTCCATTGATTCTGTGCTCTTCCTTAAAAGCCATCAGTTCCAGGGCCATGCTGGTGACTCAATGACAATATTATTTACTTCCATGCAGAGGGACTATGTGCACTGCCACTGAGAGGAGAGAGTGTCAGCATTCATACATGATTGCAGGGTTCTGGAAGGAGCCCCAGTAGATGCTGTCCTTGCAGGGTTCTGGAAGGAGCCCCAGTAGATGCTGTTCTTGCAGGATTCTGAAAGGAGCCCCAGAAGATGCTGTCCCTGCAGGGTTCTTGAAGGAGCCCCAGTAGATGCAGTTCTTGCAGGGTTCTGAAAGGAGCCCCAGTAGATGCTGTCCCTGCAGGGTTCTTGAAGGAGCCCCAGTAGATGCTGTTCTTGCAGGGTTCTGAAAGGAGCCCCAGTAGATGCTGTTCTTGAAGGAGCCCCAGTAGATGCTGTTCTTGCAGGGTTCTGGAAGGAGCCCCAGTAGATGCTGTTCTTGAAGGAGCCCCAGCAGATGCTGTTTTTGCAGGGTTCTTGAAGGAGCTCCAGTAGATGCTGTTCTTGCAGGGTTCTTGAAGGAGCCCCAGTAGATGCTGTTCTTGCAGGATTCTGAAAGGAGCCCCAGTAGATGCTGTTCCTGCAGGGTTCTGAAAGGAGCCCCAGTAGATGCTGTTCCTGCAGGGTTCTGGAAGGAGCCCCAGTAGATGCTGTTCCTGTAGGGTTCTGGAAGGAGCCCCAGTAGATGTTGTTCCTGCAGGATTCTGGAAGGAGCCCCAGTAGATGCTGTTCTTGCAGGGTTCTGTAAGGAGCCCTAGTAGATGCTGTTCCTTCAGGGATCTGGAAGAAGCCCCAGTAGATGCTGTTCCTGCAGGGATCTGAAAGGAGCCCCAGTAGATGCTGTTCTTGAAGGAGTCCCAGTAGATGCTGTTCTTGCAGGGTTCTGAAAGGAGCCCCAGTAGATGATGTTCTTGCAGGGTTCTGGAAGGAGCCCCAGTAGATGCTGTTCCTGCAGGGATCTGAAAGGAGCCCCAGTAGATGCTGCTCTTGAAGGAGCCCCAGTAGATGCTGTTCCTGCAGGGTTCTTGAAGGAGCCCCAGTAGATGCTGTTCTTGCAGGGTTCTGGAAGAAGCCCCAGTAGATGCTGTTCCTGCAGGGTTTTGGAAGGAGCCCCAGTAGATGCTGTCCCTGCAGGGTTCTGGAAGGAGCCCCAGTAGATGCTGTTCTTGCAGGGTTCTGGAAGGAGCCCCAGTAGATGCTGTTCCTGCAGGGTTCTGGAAGGAGCCCCAGTAGATGCTGTTCCTGCAGGGTTTTGGAAGGAGCCCCAGTAGATGCTGTCCCTGCAGGGTTCTGGAAGGAGCCCCAGTAGATGCTGTTCTTGCAGGGTTCTGGAAGAAGCCCCGGTACATGCTGTTCCTGCAGGGATCTGAAAGGAGCCCCAGTAGATGCTGTTCCTGCAGGGTTCTGGAAGGAGCCCCAGTAGATGCTGTTCCTGCAGGGTTCTGGAAGGAGCCCCAGTAGATGCTGTCCTTGCAGGGTTCTGGAAGGAGCCCCAGTAGATGCTGTCCTTGCATGGTTCTGGAAGGAGCCCCAGTAGATGCTGTTCTTGCAGGGTTCTGAAAGGAGCCCCGGTAGATGTTGTTCCTGTAGGGTTCTTGAAGGAGCCCCAGTAGATGCTGTTCTTGCAGGGTTCTGAAAGGAGCACCAGTAGATGCTGTTCTTGAAGGAGCCCCAGTAGATGCTGTTTTTGCAGGGTTCTTGAAGGAGCCCCAGTAGATGCTGTTCTTGCAGGGTTCTTGAAGGAGCCCCAGTAGATGCTGTTCTTGCAGGGTTCTTGAAGGAGCCCCAGTAGATGCTGTCCTTGCAGGGTTCTGGAAGGAGCCCCAGTAGATGCTGTTCTTGAAGGAGCCCCAGTAGATGCTGTTTTTGCAGGGTTCTTGAAGGAGCCCCAGTAGATGCTGTTCTTGCAGGGTTCTTGAAGGAGCCCCAGTAGATGCTGTTCTTGCAGGGTTCTTGAAGGAGCCCCAGTAGATGCTGTTCTTGCAGGGTTCTGGAAGGAGCCCCAGTAGATGCTGTTCTTGCAGGGTTCTGGAAGAAGCCCCAGTAGATGCTGTTCCTGCAGGGATCTGAAAGGAGCCCCAGTAGATGCTGTTCCTGCAGGGTTCTGGAAGGAGCCCCAGTAGATGCTGTTCCTGCAGGCTTCTGAAAGGAGCCCCAGTAGATGCTGTTCCTGCAGGGTTTTGGAAGGAGCCCCAGTAGATGCTGTTCCTGCAGGGTTCTTGAAGGAGCCCCAGTAGATGCTGTTCCTGCAGGGTTCTGGAAGGAGCCCCAGTAGATGCTGTTCTTGCAGGGTTCTGGAAGAAGCCCCAGTAGATGCTGTTCCTGCAGGGTTTTGGAAGGAGCCCCAGTAGATGCTGTTCTTGCAGGATTCTGAAAGGAGCCCCAGTAGATGCTGTTCTTGCAGGGTTCTGGAAGGAGCCCCAGTAGATGCTGTTCCTGCAGGGTTCTGGAAGGAGCCCCAGTAGATGCTGTTCCTGCAGGGTTCTGAAAGGAGCCCCAGTAGATGCTGTTCCTGCAGGGTTTTGGAAGGAGCCCCAGTAGATGCTGTCCCTGCAGGGTTCTGGAAGGAGCCCCAGTAGATGCTGTTCTTACAGGATTCTGAAAGGAGCCCCAGTAGATGCTGTTCTTGCAGAGTTCTGGAAGGAGCCCCAGTAGATGCTGTTCCTGCAGGGTTCTGGAAGGAGCCCCAGTAGATGCTGTTCCTGCAGGGTTCTGAAAGGAGCCCCAGTAGATGCTGTTCCTGCAGGGATCTGAAAGGAGCCCCAGTAGATGCTGTCCCTGCAGGGTTCTGGAAGGAGCCCCAGTAGATGCTGTTCCTGCAGGGTTCTGAAAGGAGCCCCAGTAGATGCTGTCCCTGCAGGGTTCTGAAAGGAGCCCCAGTAGATACTGCTGCTCCACATCCGCTAGCTGGACTCTCGCTGCAGTGACTAGACTAACATAAGTTGGCAGCAGACATAAAATCAGGGAGTGGGGGTAAATCACCAGGTATTACAATGCCAGATCCCAGCCTTGGTTATGACTGAGGTGAACGTCCAAAGATAGTGGAAGGAAGCTACTGGGTCTAGAAAAAAAGAATCTGCTACAGCTGGTTTAATGTCCATTTAGAATTTATGTTTATAGGTTTTTTTTTTAAATTAAATGTGGGGCATTCCAAAATGCAGTTAATTTTGCCTGTCTATGATTGAGCTTAGCGGCAGAGCACCATTGTCTTGAGTCACTTATTTTTTTTCTGGAAATCTGTGGTTAAACCACAGAAGATAAGAACATAAGATATGCCATACTGGGTCAGACCAAGGTCCATCAAGCCCAGTATCCTGCTTCCAACAGTGGCCAATCTAGGTCATACGTACCTAGCAGTACGTACCTAGCAGATGAACAATAATTTCTGAGGTTCACCTGTGCAAAGCAACACAGGTGAACCTCAGAAATTATTTAACTGTTTAACAGTCTGCAGTACAATGCAGCACATAAAATGCTGTGATCTACAGCCTAACATATGAGCTGAATGAGCTCCTCTTTGAAGCCGACATTTCCCCAAGCCCCCAAGTCCCTTCTTTCACAATGTATTCCTTCTTTCCAAGGCATCAACAAAAATGGAGACCATGTAGCCATCCGATAATGATAAGACATAACCGACAACTGATGTTGGTAAGTCTGTTTCGATGGTTACTATCTGCAGTGATTTTGACAGGCACAAGGGCTATAGAGAGCAGATGCGAGGTGACAAAACTGTGCAAACCAAGTTGCTTATACTGTATCACCAGAAGCAAAGCAGCAGATGAACTGCTATAGTCATAGGTGGTAATATTCATTATATCATATTTGTGATGTGGTTATCACAGTTTACCATGGAATAATGCAGCCAAAGGTAACTGGTCCTGATTTAATAATAGTTTGTCTAAGGGCAAAGGTTTAGCTCTGTTCCCTATGGCACATATGTATAGGAGCTATTGGAATGGTTTAACCCTTATATATACCACCGTTTGTACTACCTATAGGAAGACAGTTTTCACTTAGTGGGAAGGATACATGAAGCCTAGAAGTTGTGTGCACGTTTGTGACTAAAATACCAACTAAAGGCAGCACCGATTGTGTTCATTGGTGTCCCTATCAAGTGCAAGCACTTCAGCATTAGTCGTTTACCTGGGTAACTGGGCTCTGAAAAACTGCCCCTTCTCTGCTCAATTAAAAGTGCTTTCAGGCCTCAAGGGCGCACACATTTAACTAGTATAAAGAGAGGAGCTCTGGGTCTGTGCTTAAGTGGGGAAAGGAAACAGCGCATGCATGTGAGATTTCAAAATGTACCCATGTCTCTTCCCTCCACCATTGCCACCCATGCTAAGAGCAGATGTAAAGTACATAGGCACTTTTAGTGTGCATACTTTAAGCTAGTTAACTTTCTAAGAGAAACTACTTAAGTAATTTCCCTTTGAAAATTAGCAGTAAGTTAACCTGGTAAAGTATCTGCATACTCTGCTGCTATATGAGCACTGCCTCCTAAAGTATAAGCAAGCAAGGAGAGAAGGGGAGACGTCACTTCCAAATATCGCCAGCTAAAATTGGGCACCTATGTTTCTCTTAATTTTAAGTGCTCTTCACTGAGCACCAAGGACACTTAGAGGCGATATCTCCTCTTTCGTGACCGGGTTGTGCGCATGGGCATCTGTTCTAAGGAGCTTTGGCTTAAATCCATGCTGGGTTCTGAAATGTCTCTGGCGAGCGGAGGCTGCAGAAGGGTCATCTGGGTGGCTTCAGGACCTAGCACTTGACTGAAAGTTTTCATCCCGTCCCGTATCTCATTCAGGGTCTGGCACATTTGGCTCACCTGCCCTGTCAAGTCAGCCATAGTTTGGCCAATGACACGCATACTGTCTGCCATGTCTTTGTGGACCACTACCAGCTCATGGCAGAACTGCCTAAAAAGGTCCGTCTGCTGAGAATGAGCATTCAGGAGCTGCTTGTTGAAGCTGGAGAGTGGTGGGCTCCTGGTACGGGGCCGAGTGGACCTGCTGGAAGACATAATGCGTGGGGCCGCATGCTGAACCTCAGGCCTCTGATTGATGGCTTCTGACTGATCCGATGAGGAAGACGTGTGGAGAAAAGAAGGCCCAGGTATCAGGTCTGCTTCTTCCAGGTCTCTGGCAAATGGTGGAAGATGGTAATGCTGCTGAGAGGGTGCCGGCACTACTTCATCCTCCTCTTCATCATCATCAGCTTAAAACAGAAGGAGAGTCATAGATTATCATGGGCACCTTTCATCTCAACAACCTCTATGTTATCAAGAGAAGATGAACAAGCTGAAACCCTGAGTATGTTCTTTAAATCCCAGATTCAACCTATAACCTTCAGCAATGCACAATCCAGTTTGTATGCCCACATGAACTGTATAGCTCTAGGTATACCGCAGGACGGCGCATTTCAAGCCCGTCCTAGGGCAGGGGACAGAAGTGCTGGACAGTCAGTTTTTCAGGATAGCCACAATGAATATACGAGAGATAAATTTGCATGCAGTGGAGGCAACATAGGGAAATCTCTCAATGCATATTTCAAGAACACAACCTGAAAAGCCAACTGTCTGGTGCTCTCCTAGGACAGATCTAAAACACCGCCATGGAAGAAAAATGTAAACTCCCCCCCTGCTCATGAGTTCTACTAGCATGGCCTGAGGCAATTGCAAGCCCTTCTTCTCTGTGATTCTCAGTACCAACACTAAATTGCCAACCCACAGTTCAGTCCTGAAACCCACCTTCTTTGTTCCCTATTAACTATCTGGGGTTTTCAAGTAACATATTGGAAAATTTAAAAATGTTATTCTGATACTGTGAAATTAAATGCTTTCCTGCTTCTCCTTGGTGCGTAGACAACTTGCCATAAAACATACTAGGTCCTGTCATGCACACATCTTCAATAACCCACAATTTCCAGTCTGAATTATTAAAATGGCAGCATATCACTACTTACACTATATGGGAAATACCTACAGTACCTGACTGTAACTCGCTTTGATCTACTAGGAAAGGCGCAAGCTAAAATCTACTACTAAAAAAAGGTCCATGTTTTAAGCTGGACCACTGCATTTCTGTCTCGACATGACTACATTAGATAAAAGCTTTTATTATCCACACCAAATCTCCTTCCCTCAGGGAAGAACATGAAACCACACATTTCAATGACAGTCACAGTCAAGCCCATACAGCCACAGGAGGAGTTAAGTTAACATCTTTGCGAAAAGAAATGTCAGTCATACATGACGTAGAAAGAACTCTAGAAAAATGTTTATTCTATAATGGTCAGTCACAGCGGACTGGCCAGAAGGTGGTTTGTCACATCACAGCATTACAAATCTCAATCAGGGCTTATACTTATATATCTACATTGTTTCCTGGAGGTTTACTTAGGTGCCTATCACTGTTTAACAAGGGAATTACCATGTGCTAACAGTACAACAATGTGTTAAGTATTAGTACATAGTAACTGCCAAGTAGTGTAGTTACTCACCTGTAACAGGTGTTCACCGGGGGACAACAGGAATCGGTCTTCACATATGTGCGACATCAGCGCTGATGGTCCGTGCGGAAGCATCTTCCCAGCTTTCAAAGAAAGCCTTTGGGAGATGCACCACACATGCCTGGTCCACGTCCCACCCAAGAGTGCCATCTTGCCTCAGTCAAATGACATAGCTAAAACAGCTAAGGAAAAAATAAAATACGGTAAAGAAGCAACTCAAAGGGGAGGAGGGAGGGTTGTGGGGACTGATTCCTGCTGTCTCTGGAGAACACCTGTTACAGGTGAGAAACTATGCTTTCTCCAGGAACAAGCAGGAAGTCAGTCCTCACATATGGGACTCCCCAACTACAGACTATTGAAAACCTGTAAAAAAGCCATGGCGACCTGCAAAGGGCGAGCTGTGATCAGCAGCTGTTGAGTCCCTACTGAGAGACTCTCACAAGACCCAAGTGTCCGGCAGAGAACCAGCACTCCGGTAGCTTGAGGGAGGAGTGGCCTAGTGGTTGGGGCAAGGTACTTCAGGCCGGAAGGTCGGGGGTTCAAATCCCACTAGAGACCAGCAACCTTGGGCCGGAAGGACTGGGGTTTCTAGTCCCACAGGTACTCCTTGTGGTCTTGGGCAAGCCACTTAACTATTTAACAGGGAACATGGGCAATGCAGGGTTATCTTCAAGTTATAATGGCCTGTTCAATGTAATTTCAGTTTGTTCAATGTAAACCGCCTTGATATCATGAAAGGCAGTATATAAGAAATGTTAAATAAAATAAATAAATGGCCCTGAGGCATTCTGTCCTCTCCTGAGAGAGGAAGGCTTTTGCCTGGAGGGTATCTAGTTGCACCTCTATGAGCTCTAGGCACTGGGCTGAAGTAAGGTGGGACTTGGGGTAGTTTATGACGAACCCCAGGTGCTGCAGGGCGTTGATGGTGCACCCGGTGGCGCACTGTGTCTCTGCAGCCATGCCCTCCTTTATGAGCCAGTCATCCAGATAAGGGAAGACAAAGGCCCCTTGGAGCAGGAGGTGGGCTGTGACCACTGCGAGGCACCAAGGTCAGATCAAAGGGTAGCACCCTATATTGGTATGCTGTCTCCCCACCATGAACCAGAGGTATTTTCTGTGGCTGGGATGAATTAGGATGTGAGTGCAGTCATCCTTTGGGTCTAAGGAGCATAGCCAATCTCCCTTCTGGAGGAATGGCAGGAGTGTCCCAAAGGAGAGTATCTTGAACCTTTCCCTGACCAGAAATCTGTTGAGGTATCAGAGGTTCAGGATGGACCTGAGCGCCCTGTCCTCTTGGGGACAAGGAAATATTTGGAGTAGAAGCCTGTGCCCCAGAGATGTTTTCGGTACTGGCTCCACTGCTTTGTCATTGATTAGACCTGCTAGCTCGGTGAGGAATAGTGTCTGGTGAAGGAGAGGCCTAGTGGCTTCTCCTGGGAAGTACGAGGGTGGTGCCTGTTGTAGGTGGAGGAGGTAGCTCTCCTTGACTACTTGTAGCACCCAGGTATCGGTGGTGATGGCTGTCCACCTGTGGGTAAACAGGGCTAGGCACCCCCCTATGGGCAGCAGAGGACCCCCTGAAGGTGTGGGTGTCACGCCCAGCCAGTCAAAGGCTACCCCAAAGCTGGGCCGGAGCCGGCGTCTGGGACTTCTGGGCCTTTTGTTTTCTGGGACCATGTCCCTGGCCTTTTTGGTGTTGGCCTGTTGAGGGGCCAGGAAGGCCTGGAAGTGCAGTGTACCGCTAAAGCCCCCTTTCTTCCTTGGGTAAAAGGGCTTTTTCTCCAGGGCTTTGTTCCAGGGTTGCACCGAGGTCTTCTTTGACAGCCTGGTTCTCGTCACATATTCGGTCTCTATCTCTGCTGCTTTATCCGCCATGGGCTTCCTGAATAGGTTTTCTCCAGTGCAGGGGATATCAGTCAGTTTGTTCTGCACCCATTGTTCCAGGTTGGATGACTGCAGCCATGCCTGTGGTCGTGCCCCGATGCCTGCGGCAGCAATTCTGGCCAATGACTCAAAGGCATCGTACGCTGCCCGGGACAAAACCTTTGAGCATTCTTTTACCACTGAGGTCAGGGTCTTGAACCTCTCTAGGGGTTCACCATTGAGGCCTGCCAAGTTCCTTGACAGTTCCTTCAAGTACATGCCGATGTAGAGCTGGTAGGACTGGATCCAGCACATTAGCATCCCTGAAAGGCCTTCTGGCTGAGGGTGTTGAGGGTTCAGGCCTCCCTGCCAGGTGGCACAGACAAATTAGTTTTTTTAGCTTTTAAGCCGGCACTCGGCCAACTCCATGACCATGGAGTTGTGGGGAAGATGGGTCTTTTGAAACCCAGGGCTTTGGTGTATCCGGTACATAGCTTTGAAGCACCTACTAATGATTGGTACAGATGCTGGTGTTTCCCAAATCCAGAGGAGGAGGCAGTCGAGGATCGGGGGCACCGAGACCGTAAGGATTTCCTTCGAGGGTGCTTCGTATTGGAGTATCTCCAATTCCTCGGTGCAGGGGTCCTCCTCGGCCTCAGTCTTGATAGTGAGAGCCTTGGCCATGCCCTGCACAAAATTGAGGAACATAATGTCCTCGGGCAGGGAATGGCATCGGGGGAGATGGGTCCAAGAGCACGTCTCAGTGTCGCCTCGTGTCCGGGGACTCTGTCTTCAGTCTCCCATTCGGACTCAAAGTCCAACACCGCACAATCACCTTGGTTGAGGACTGCTCCTGGTGGTCCCTGACCTCCAGAGGATTGTCAGTCTGAGCCATGGGAACTTGCCAGGGAGGGCTGGTGCCCCAAGGAATGGGACCAGGACTTCATCCAGAGCTGGGAGCTCTCTCAAGGCCAGTGGCGCTTGACATCTGGGGAAGTCCTCGATGTTGAGATTCCTATCATCAGGGCAGATAAACCAGATGAGCCAGACATGAATTCCCGCTGCATGCCCACTATGGCAGATATACTGCTCTCTAGGGCTGTCATTCTGGTCTCCAGGCCAGTTGGCTCCGCAGCCTTCAACACAAACATCGAGGATTTCAGGCTAGGCATCAGTACTGTCGAGGGGGAGTCCTCAATGAGGATGGCCTCGGAGGTCCGAGGCCAGTTGGCGTGTGCAGACTACTCCTTACGGAACAGCTTGGAAGGCCACTCCTACCCTGACTCCTTGGACTCATGCCTGGGACTGTGGGTCCTGGGGTGGAATTTTCCCTTCTTCCCGGATCCGTCCTCTGAGGTAGTCTTCGAGGGTTTCTTCTTCTTGTGCTCCACCTCTGGGGATTTTTTCTTGGAGGACCCACAGCCATGGGCTTCCAAGGAGGCTCTGGCTTCGTAGGCACCGAGGAATCGGAGGGGGCCCTGGAGTGTGGTGTCACCGGAGACTCCGGCATGGAGTCGGACTTCTGAAAAGATTTTTCCTGCTGCTGATGGCCAATCTTGAAGGCCTTTGAGGTCATGGCTCTGCAGAGTTCACAGTTGGAATCGTTGTGCTCCGGGCCAAGGCATAGGAGGCAGCAGTCATATAGGTCGATGAGCGACATAATTTTGCCACACCGGTCACACTTTTTGAAGTCAATGGAGCCCATAGGATAAGGGGGGTCCCCGGCCTTCGGCTGAGAAAGGCACAAATGCCGGTTGAGGAATACCTCAAAGAAAAAATGAGAAAACGAATAGACAAACCCGAGGAGTGACGCAGAGATGAGCTGGCTCAGGGGCAGAAAGGAAGCGGTATGCAAACTGGACAAAACTTAACAATAAAAATCAGACTTTTTCTGGGGAAACTGGACAACGTCTGATCAGCTCCATGGAAAAAAGGAGACGGAGGCAAGATGGCACCCTTCAGCAGGAAATGGACCATGCATGCATGGTGCCGACGTCATCCATATGTGAGGACTGAGTTCCTGCTTGTTCCTGGAGAATACACAGCTAACAAGAAAAACGCTATTTTAGGATGCGAATAGGTGGGGACGACAGCTTGCAGCTAATGTGGGAGTTGTTACTGCGCCTTATGGCTAATGTGGCAATAACTCGTGGTACAGTGAGCTACTTACAGCTCAAGAGGTTCAATTCTTTATTATCGGTCATGCAGTTAATTCGCAGCAGCAAACTCTTCTCTATGTTAGCTACATGGCAGCCCTCCCAAAACTGATGGGAATATTTCCAACATTTACTGCAAAGGTTTGTGCCTAATGCATGAATCGTGTAGTTCATGTGTGTTAGGTGCAAACCCTTATTACATTTTACTAAATAGAGGCCTTATTGTTTTCTCAACTAGTGATTATTTAATGATTCTCACTGGGCCTATATACATGCTATAAAAACCTAAACACTACGCATATGACACGCTGTATGATATACGAGGTGTGACAAAAAAGAAATGAGACTGTGGCAGTCACGCCCATGACTCAAAGCCAATTGGCTAACTGCTTATGTCACTGTGTTGTGCAACATCTCGCCACTATTCTGCTATAATATTTTCCATCTCTCTTACTCTGTTTTTCTTTTTCAGGTTTTTTTGTATCACACTGCTCCATCGCTTTGTCACGCAACTGGAGGTGGCAGAAATATGGAGCAAAGAATTAACTTGAAATTTCTGGTTAAGATGGAGAAGGGCCCAACTGAGTGTCTCCAACTTCTCCAAAAGGTTTATGGAGAAGATGCAATGTCAAGGCCGCGAGTCTTTGAGTGGCAGAAACACTTCAAGATTGCCCGCGAGGAGGCGGAAGATGATCCCAAGTCAGGACGGCCTTCCACGACAAAGACGGCTGAGAACATTGACAGAGTGAACCAGTTGGTGCGCAGTTGTCGCAGACTGACGGTGCGGATGATAGCTGAGGAGCTCAGCCTGAACAGGGAGTCAGTACGGACCATCTTGGTGCAGGAGACGGGGATGCGGAAGGTGTGCGCCAAGATGGTGCCCAAGCTTTTATCGGACGACCAGAAGGAGCACTGGGTTAATGTTTGTCGAGATTGCTAGAGAAAATCTACAGGTTGTTGGCTGAGTCATCACAGGAGACGAGACTTGGGTCTTCCAGTATGACCCTGAAAGCAAGAGACAGAGCCTGCAGTGGAAGACTTGACTGTCACCCAGACCCACGAAGGGGTGCATGTCCAAATCAAGGATCAAGGTCATGCTGATCGCATTCTTTGACCAGAAAGGAGTGGTCATGAGTTTCTGCCTGAGGGTCAGTCAACCAGCACTTCTACCAGCAAGTCCTCAATCGCCTCCATGACTGGGTTCGCCGCAGCAGGTGGGCTCTGTGAAGAGACAAGTCGTGGCTGCTCCAACACGACAACGCGCCCGCACACACTGCGCTCAGTGTGGGGCAGTTCTTGGCCAACAAACAGATCACAGCTCTCAACCACCCTACTTATTCCCCAGATCTTACACCGTGCGACTTCTGGCTCTTCCCCAGGCTGAAGACTGTGCTCAAAGGAACTCATTTCGCCTCTGTAGAAGAGATCAAGGCCACTGTGACGAGGGAGCTGAGGGACCTCAAGGAGGAGGACTTTACCGAGTGCTTCCATACGTGGCAGAAGCGAATGCAAAAGTGCATTAACTCTGGGGGGATTACTTTGAAGGGGACAAGGTGTAATTTCTCTGTAGATTTTGTAATAAAACATTTATGGGACAGTCTAGATTCTTTTTTGTCACACCTCGTATATGTATGTGTGAGTATGGAGTGCTAACTGCCTACTGTATAGGCTTTTATGGTATGTATGTAGACCCAGTAGCCATCAAAATATAATCATTAATTAACATAAGAACATAAGATATGCCATACTGAGTCAGACCAAGGTCCATCAAACCCAGTATCCTGTTCCAACAGTGTCCAATCTAGGTCATACGTACCTAGCAGTATTCCCAAAAAGACACAGTTTCCACAATGCTTGTATTGGGTCAAGTATTGATATCCTGGGTCCCTTCTTAATAATGGTTTAAGGACCTTTCCTCCAGGAACTTGTCCAAACCTTTTTTAAACCCAGCTACACTAACAGCCTTTATTACATCCTCCGGTAACAAATTCCAGAGTTTGATTACACGTTGAGTGAAAAAATATTTTCTTTTATTAGTCTTAAATAGTTTACCCTGTAGCTTCATTGCATGTCCCCTAGTCTTTCTATATTCTGATAACGTAAACAATCGATCTACGTTTACCCGTTCCACTCCGTTCATTAATTTATAGACTTCTATCATATCTCCCCTCAGCCGTCTCTTTTCCAGGTGTGTGTGTGCGTGTGTGTGTGTGTGAGATGCAGGTGTGTGTGAGTGTGTGTGTGTGTGAGTGATGCAGGTGTGAGTGATGCAGGTGTGTGTGCGCGTGTGTGTGTACACACACACCCCTACATTACATCACGTATGCTTAGTATTCAGATTATATTGACTGCTGAGACACACCTGCTTGACTGTGCATAAAGCAAAGTGTCTCTGTTAAAGATTACCTCTTCACAAGTGAGCAGACCCCAAAGAGTGAAAGAGGCCATAAACTTGCTGCTGAAGAACAAGAAGTATTTAATATCTTTAGCTTCTGCAGTTTTGGGAGAAGGAAAGGTTTAGAAACCGAAAACGGCTGACTGAAATGTGTTTGGTCAATATGATCGATATGCATGGGGGCTTTATGTACTTGGACTTGGTGGTTTATAGTGTCTAGTACCTCTGCAGATAGACAATAAGAACTAGGGTAGTGGTTCCCAATTGTGCCCTAGTGGACGCCCCTGCCAATGGGGTTTTCAGCATATCCACAATGAAAATGCAACTTGTCTCGCACATAGTAAACCTATCACTGCAACAAGGAATCATGCCCATACAACTAAAGAAGTCTATCATAAGACCTGTCTTAAAAAACAAAACAAGCAATAGAGAAGACCCTGCTTCCTATCGACCAATATCGAGCATATCGTTCCTGGCCAAAATCATTGAAAAGGCGGTGTTACTACAACTGCAAGACCATTTGGATGACAACGAAACCCTGGATAAACAGCAATATGGATTCAGACGATACCACGGCGTTGAAACACTACTCCTAGCGCTGCTTGACAACCTCCTCAAGGGTTTAGAAAACAAAAAGAAAATGTTTCTACTCATATTCATAGACATATCTGCAGCATTCGATACAGTTCACCATGGCACCCTCTTAAACAGGCTTAAATCCATTGGAATAACAGGAACCCCTCTAAAATGGTTCTCCTCGTACATATCAAACAGAATGCAACAGGTCCAGTTCAACGGAGAAAAGGCAGAAGCATTCACGCAAACACAGGGTATCCCACAGGGTTCGGCTCTCTCAGCACTCCTGTTCAATATTTACATGCAACCACTTTGCAAAATCTTCCAACATCATAATATCAAATACCACGTCTATGCAGACGATATTATGCTGTACACTCAACTCGACACTGCCAACCCAAACTACACCCAACTCGAAGAGTGCCTAAGTGAGATGTAAGCCTGGTTACTCCAAAGTAACATGACGATCAACCACAAAAAAACAGAGGTAATGTACATCTCCAGAAAGCCAAACTTCGATCCCCCCGGAACAATCACCTTATGTAACAATACTTACCAAACGAAGGAGGAAATAAAATATCTGGGAGTAACGTTCGATAGTAATCTAAAAATGGAGAAACACCTCCGCAAAACAAACAAAGCTGTTTTTCACAAGCTTAGGGTCCTCCAACCGCTAAGGAGCATTATCGAACCTCAGGACTTCAGGACCATTGCCCAGGCACTCATCATGCCACATTTCGACTACTGCAACGCCATCCTGCAGGGTCTCCCAAAGAAAACTCTGAACATTCTGCAAATGGCGCAGAATGTAGCCGCTAGGGTCATCACGAAAAAGGCTTTGCTGATCACATCACCCCGGTATTGATTGAGCTCCACTGGCTCCCCATCACGGCTCGTATAAAATACAAATCACTCACGACCACTTTCAAGCTCCTACATAACATTGCTCCATCCTTCCTCTCCACCTTGATATGCTCACAACCACCCAACAGAAGCAGAAAAACCTTCAACTCCAACACCCTCCTCATTCCAGCTGATATAAGAACTGTTAAAACCAATACTAGTAATAGAGCGTTCTCATACGCAGCACCTACACTCTGGAATCATCTGTCGCCAGAGTTACGAGATTGCAAAGACCTAACTGTCTTCAGGAAAAACCTCAAGACTCATCTTTTCCAGAGTCATTTTAATTTGAATTAACCTAAGGGGTCTAAGTCCAGAACATATTTATGTACTCCTGCTCGTTTATTGTATAATGTATATATGTATATATGTAATTAGTACTCATATACTTAACAAACCCCTCGTGTGATGTGCCTACCCCCCTGATCAACCTGTACACACCCAAATTTACTGTACTGATTGACAGTCCTCCTTATGTTCTCCTTGTGTAATCAGACCGCTGCTGATCGCTGGAAGCAGCGGTATATAAATGTTTGCTAAATAAATAAAATAAATAAAATAGATTTGCATTGTGTCCACTGCATGCAGATTTCTCTCAGGCATACTCATTGTGGACATCCTGAAAACCCAATTGGCTCAGGGTTCCCTAGGGCAGCTTTGGGAATCACTGCATGAGGGAAATGCAGGGGGACAGAGTCTGTTTTGTTAGTTCGGCGTTTTCATTTTGCTTTTTTGTTTTGGGATTTTTTTTATTCCATTTTCCTTTTTTGTGCATGTTTAAACTATTTAAACACATCCTAAAAAAAAGAAAAACAAAATGAAAATGACCATTTGTTTTAAATATCCTTTCATTTTGAAAATGATACAAAACACCACAAAATGAAAACAACTTTCATTGCAGTTGTGTCATTTTCAAATGAGTGCACATCCCTGACATGCACGTGTCAAAAGGTTTCGACTTGGCTACCTAGAATTCTTTTTACAATCAAATTTTAAAGCACAAAACCTTAGATGTGATCTAGAAATGAGCAAGTACATTGGATATTTGACAATGAAATAGTGCTTCATTGAGTTAAGCCGTATAACCACCTGCTAAAGAAACATGCAAGCATTCATAACAGGCAGGCAATTTCTCACATGTAGTGAACAGCAAAAGGTAACACACACATCCATGTCCTCACCACCACTATGAACACAAATGACCTCTTGTTTACACTCCAAAGCTGGCGTCAGCACAGAGACAGTTAAACACTAGCCCTGAACCTTTGCAGTGCTGACTGTACGTCCTCCTGAGACAGAGGTCCAGTGGTTGCTAATCCTACTCCTTCCTAAAACAGAAGAACAAGAACTGGAGTGTATCAGGCTGGGCACTAGGGAATTGGAATTAGGTGTCAGAGCCCAGCAGCAGGGCATTACGTTGGCCACAATATTTCTTAGATCTGTATGAGGTGAAGGAGATCTGGATCACATTTCCTAGTTCTGAGTTTCATTAGTGCACTAGATTAGTTCCTGGTAAAATAAGCTACTGTAGATTCTATGAGATAAGAAGGAGTGCTAAAGTCAGACCAGGAAGAAAGTTTGATCTCTGTAGTCAAGAGAGGATGTTTCTAAGAGCATCTCAAACTGTTTTCTGGAACAAGAAATCACCTGAAAGACTGCAGGAGGTGACATATGATGCAGTGTATAGTTTAGTCCTACACCCCATTCCTCCCGTTGCAGATACTGTGAATTTAAAAAAAGGGAGGGGGGCGGGACTAGTCTCCCAGACAATCAAAACATGATGAGAAGTAAGTTTGTCACGAGACATAGCTAGAACCTTCTAGGCTCTATATCGACAGCATCATTCCCTCTATGTCTTATACTTTAAAAACCTAGCATGTTCCTCAAACTCTACTGTGCGAGCCCTAGCTTGGGTTCTTAAATCACAGGCAAAGGCTCAAGAGCAGGACCCACAATTCCTAGCCCTTAGCTCCACAAAAGCACCATCACATACAATTAGCTATTCCTTTCTAGTGACTGGAAAGATATAATTACTTGCCCTGGCTGGTTTGCACTAGAACTATCAGGTTGCTTGAATAAGATTATGTTTCTAGAATCTCCCAGCCTTCACAATATAAGAACTTTGAAATGTGTATGAAAAGAGAAAAGGGGCAAATGGACCTTTTCCCCAGACAGGGTTAGCCAACAATCTACTCCGTTTCATCTACATTATTTCAAGTGAAACCAAAACTGTGGACTAATAATGAAACAATCAGCACCCTCATATCACACACAAACAACACTTTTATTGGCAGCGTGGCGCCACTGAGACACACAGTGCAGACTAAAGAGCGGTTAAGGAAGTATACTTACAGCTTGTCGAGGGACTTTCAACCATGCCAAGGTCTGCTCTTCGGAAGCCATGCATTTTTCGCGAGTGGAGTGTGGATTCAATAACCCTCTCGTGAGCTGTCAGGATGATTGCTGGAGGGTGTCGTCCTCCTGGGCTGGACAGGGACCTCTGCATGAAGGCCAGTTTGTCTTTGGTTCTCCTCTTCATGTCGTCCCATCTGTGCTTAATGTCTTTCACAGACCTGGGCACCTGGCTGACGGAGGTGATTTTCCTTGCTATTCCTTCCCAGATCTTGTCCCTGTCAGCATGGGATAGCCTCATTGTCTCCCTCCCAAACAGCATGGCTTCGTTCCGGGTCACCTCAGTGACCAGAATGTCCAGCTCTTCCTTGGAAAACTTGGGCTTCCTCTTTCTCTCGGTCACAGCTGCCATGTTCCTTGGGTTGAATGCCACAAAGCACAATTGGGTAAATGGCATTCAGCGTGGCTCACTCAACAAATTACATGGCAAATGCCAGAGATGGTCATGGGCTACCTGGGTGGCATGGCTCTTTTAAACCCAGGGTTTGGGGATGGTTTTTCCAGTGGCCATTTTTTCTGGACTAAACCTGGATTAGTGGGTCGTCCAACAATTTAATCTATCCTGGCTATATTTTTGCAGATGGTCCTGAATTTTGACCTCTCTCTTCTCTCTCTGCTCACTCTGAGAGCAGTCATTACATCCCTTAGGGTTGCAGTAGGGTTTAGACCTGCCTCTAGATACCACTACATGTTTTATCATAATGACCTGTGAGAAATTTCATTAAGAAAATCTCTGCATAATACTTGCAATGTTTAGCAGAACATACTGAAGCACCAGCCTCCCCCTGATCAGGGATTCAAACATTTATATTTCATATTAATCTAAAAAAACAATTTTCCATCATTAATTAGATGGGAATTCCATCCCTTAATGCCTTTGCTTCTGGAACAGGCTGCAGCAGCGCATATAGGAAGATGCAGGGAACACCTGTTTATTTGTTTAGGCGAAGAGTAGGATGGAGTACTATAATTTTATTTTTGCAACTAAAAGTGACTTTTGGCAATGCTCTACATAAACAACCAGTCCGACTTCTAACCCATTCATTTTTGCTTGCTGAGAAATTTTTTATCAAATCAATGAGTGAAAAAAGTAATACTTTAACCTTCAATAGGGAGATCACAGAAATTATAAAGTTCATGTTTTGCTGTTAAAAAGAAAACAAAAATTTCATGCTGGATGAAAGAAATGTGTAACACTAATTATTAAACAATAAAAATCAAATCCCTGCTACCTAGTGAAAAGATTACCTAAATAATGCCTCTGAATTTCTGGTATGCATCCAGAGAGGGGACTCCATCTACCACTAGGCAACTCTAGTGGTAAACATTTGGTCACTCATGTTCCGGCATAATCTGCAAACTTAGTCCAACCCACTAATATTCTTTCCCCTGATACTTATAGTATCTGCTATCATCGATGGAACCTCCTCTGGATTCCTAGTGAGAACATCAGGACCCCCAATATAGAGGTGTAATTGGGTCCATGTATGCATTGGGAAGAATAGGCACATGCAAGCGTATCTTATAAAATGCACTGAACTGCCAATCCCATCCTGTGAATGCCTATGTACTGATCAAGTAAAAGCAGGTGCTGCGTTTCTGTGTGTCTAGTTTTCACAAGTGTGTATCACTCTCTTCTCTCCTCAGATTTTCTTTTTAATCTCATGAAGCTTCAGGCTAAAGGCACCTCTATTTTCAGATACCACCAACTGCAGCTCAATTTGTTTGCATAAATTAATAATCTTTCTAATCATGGAATAGATGTCATGGATGTATTTTTATGCTATAAGGAAAGATGCACATGCTTACAAAGAAAACCAAGCCGATGAGTTGACAGTCAAAGAAAGCTGCCTGCTTGACCTAGGAGTCTCAGGTTAGACAAATTTTCAGCCAAATTTAGGAACCTACATTTTAGGATGAAAATTCACCTAAATTTAGGTCTCTAAAACTGAGGCCCCTACATTTAAGCACCTAGCATAGAAAAATCAGTTCTAGGTGACTAATTTACTTCCCCCAATCCGGCCCTACCCCATCCACTTTTAAGCACCAAAATTTAGGAACTTGGCCATTGAAAATTATCCCCATGAATGCAATTACACCCACATATGTAGGTGTACTGCTAACTAGAATTACCAGAAATTCATTCAGTAATTCCAAAAAAATCACTTGAGCCTAACTTTGAAAACACAACATGTTAGAAGTCGAAAACATATGCACAAGGTTTCCACTCATCCTCTGCATTAGAGTTCAGAAAGCAGTAACATTCTAAGACGTTATCCACAATTCTCACAACAGTTCGGGACAAATACATTTTCCAGTGGTTCTTTTGAAGTAGGATAAGATGGTATAGCGATAGCACTTAGACAATACAGTTAGAAGTTCTCCCTATGCTTTCAAAAACCATCAGCAAACTCTCTCAAATTACCAGTGGACCCACTGACTCCACAGTACAGCTCTCTCGCTAGCTATATGTTCCTCCCAAATCCCATATCTGTAGTCTTCTAAACCACACCTGGGCTTTCCCTAAATTATCCACCTATCCATGGATTCTAGCCAAACGTGAAACTCTCATTACATTCTCTGCATATGCGCGGGAATACCCATCTACCCTTGTTTGGTGGCTTCACTGCAGAGGAAGACCTTCCTTCATACCATGGCACTATACCAGCTCGTCAGGGATTAAAGAGCTACTGGGAGTTCTGCTTTCTGGAGTTGCACGTCTGGGAAAGGCGAGCCAAGCATATCAGAGCCAGCAACAGCAAAGGAGCAGCATGGATGAACAGAGCCTTGGAAAGTCAAGCAACTTGTACAATTATCTGAAAGATTTTCCTACTGAAGCCACAAAGGACATAAGAACATCAGTGTTCCAGAGTGGACTCACCTCATCCAGTTAGCTTTGGTCTCGTCCGTTCCATCAATCGATTTGTATCGGTTGTTCTTATCGACAATCTATAAAAGGGACACAAATTTTCTGATTAAGTACTTAGCTAGAGCTGCCCAGGAACCTGTTTCATCAGCTACAGCCACACCTATCCTAATGCCGCCTCAGTCAACCACAGTCCACTATACTATAATAGCACAGCAGTAAATGGTTTTATTTGATTCTTTAGGATTTCCAAAATAAAACTTTGGCTTGCCTAATACAGAAGGGATATGATATCCAAGTATCCTGTGGCTTTCATTCAGCAGTACTCAAGGCTTGCTATATTATTTCATAAAGATAAAGCTCGCACTGTCCAGCTTATCTACTTGCACCAATGCAGACCAAAAATGCAGCAAGGATTATCAAAGAGTAAATAATATTAATTCCTCCCCTGTGATTATGTAGATTAACTGCATGCTCCTGATTATTTCTCCGACTGAGTCCTGATATGTCTGCTGCACATGTGGAGGGTAATTTTATAGCAGGATGCCTAGGTTTGGAGGTGGAGAAAGACACCTATTTTTAGTCTGTTTTATAAAGACATATAGGCGCCCATGTGTCTTTATAAATACTAGCACAATCCTGCAGACTTCACATCTAAATTGTGGGGGCTGATATTTGTCTCTGCTCGGGAGTAGCACATCCATGGGGTACAAACTTTATAGAATACATTCATAATCGCAACTCCGCCTATGCTCCATCCAAACCTCTCCTCTCCTCTGAGCATGCCTGCTCTACAGGCGTGCTCCTAAGTGCACGGCGCAAACCTCCAGGGCTGACCTAATTTTATAAGGGGCAAATGCTGAAGTGCCGAAAGACTGACTTCATGGCTCTAGGGGAAGAGGGCGGAGCAGACATATGCGCAAGTGGTGTTTTCCTCTATCCTCCCGGTAGAGGGCAAAGGCTGGGGCAGAGCAGCTCACACCCTAGAGGTGAATGCATGGCTGCAAGGAGGGTGTCAGAGTGCATTTTGTTTTTTTGGACGATGGGATGATTTTCCATTTGCACTGGTGTGATAAACATACCTCCTTCACAGGCAGAAGAGGACAGAAATTTAATTTAAGACATTCAAAGTATTGCTATTTATTTATTTGGGTTGTTGTATTTATACTGCTTTATCATTTCAGTCAAAGTGGTTTACATTGCAACTTAAACATGGTTATGTACATTAAACAGGGACATTGATAATTTGGATTTTTCTGAGGCAATGGAGGGTTAATTCTCTGGAACTCCCTTCACAGATAGAATAAGAAATATAGAAGATCTCTCCACCTTCTGTACAAATATCAAGACGATGCTATTCTCAGAATACTATGGAAAGCAGCAAGTCGAAACAGATATCTACCCAACATAACCAAATCCTTGGACTCAACACTAGACTCATATCCCTGATCCACCTTCTCCATCATTTGTTGATTTCTTACTCCTAAATTTGTATAATGTTTCAAAGCCTCTATGTAAATATGTTAGCAAATGTAAATAAGTTGCAGATGGTTACCTTGTATCTATGTTTGTTATTGTTTTACTGTAAATGTTTGCGTTCTTTGCAAACTGCTTTGATTGCTTGATACGACAATATAGAAAACTATCCAAGAAAGAAAGAAAGTGACTTGTCCAAGGCTACAAGAAGTGCTAATGGGAATCAAACAGTGGTCTCTTGGTTCCCAAGTCAGTGCTCTAACCATTAGGCAGCTCCTCCACTTCACTGCTATGAAAGGAGAAGTGCTACTGATAGCTGATTTCAATATGCTACTGATAGGAACATATTAAACCTGGCATTCACCCCACAGACAGCCTTTGACCCAACCCAGGACCCCGCGATGTCCGTTACTGCAGTACCCTGGTCGGACCACAAGCTAATCAACTTCCAAATATACTTCAGACGGTTGTTGTGCAAGGGTAACAGAAGTCTGAGCAGCACCACGAGAATGCCAGCACGAAGTTTCCGACCGTTCAACAGAGAACTTATCCTGACTAAAACCCGCTCGCTCCTCAACGCAACAACACGCAATCTCGATGATTTGATCTCCTGCTGGAATAGTAGCCTCAGCGCTATTGCACAATGGCCACCACCTAACAAACCTCCAAGGAAACGAGCTACTGCACCATGGTACTCCTCGGAGCTACGATCATCTCTCACCCATCTACGGAAGCTGGAAAGACGCTGGCGTCGATCACACTCCTTAGAATACCAGACGGCAAACAACCTTCACCTAGCAATCCACCGCGAAGCAATTACAGAGAAAATGAAGCAATTTCACATGGACACCCTAAAACGATTGCTAAACAAACCACACGATTTGTTCAATTTAGTCAAGACCCTAACAAAGGAACCAGCCCCTGACCACCAAATTGGGATCCACCCGCAGGAATTCGCTGACTACCTACAATCTAAACTATTGCAAACAAATAAGTCCTCAGCATCCGCCGCTGCACAAGAGCCAGCTTGTCCAACGTCACTGACCACCTTCTCTACCCCAGCCAGGAAGTACATCGAGGACACGATCATGTCACTCAACACCACCACAGTGCAAATCAACCCCTGCCCAGCCTTCTGGATAAAGGAGCTACGCAGTGATTTTAGCCCATTCATAACCAGGCTTATGAACCTATCCTTCACAACAGGCTCATTCCCTACAGCCCTCAAACACACATCCATCCGACCTCTGCTGAAAAACTGCAAGCTCGACCCTCAGAAGGCAGACTCATATAGATCTATATCCAGTATACCACTACTGGCGAAGATAATCGAAAAAGAGGCCCAAAAACAAATACAAGACCACATCGAATCTGCTGCTCCACTAGACTTCTGCCAACATGGATTTAAGGAGTCTCATGGAGTGGAAACACTCCTTACCACCCTCTTCAGTAACATAATTACGGGAATCGACAACATCTGTCAAGGGTTTGTCCTCATCTTCTTGGACATTGCTGCAGCTTTCGACTCAGTAAGCCACGAGATTCTCTTGGAGCGGCTAAAGGAAAAGGGCATTGGTGGCACTGCACTAAAATGGTGCAAATCATATCTGTCCGGAAGGTGGCAGCACGTACGATCTGGAGTTTCAACATCAGAACCATTCCACCAGAGGAAGGGAGTCCCGCAAGGATCCTCCCTCTCAGCCCTGATGTTCAACATATACATGCAGCCCATCTGTAATATCATCCGATCTTTCAGTGTGGACTGCTTGATTTATGCTGATGATGTTCTGCTCTACATGCCGTTTTCCACAGAGCAATTGGACCTCTCCCCACTGACAGAATGTTTCAATGCAGTATCTGACTGATTCCAGTCTCAAAACCTTCGAATTCAACACAAGAAGACAGAGGTGCTCTTTATTACGAGGAACCAAAATTTTACCCTGCCACCCCACTTAAAGGTTAAGGAAGCAGAGCTACAAACAAAATCCACAATACGATACCTTGGCATCACACTAGACCAGTGCTTGGACATGAAGGTGCACTTAGGCAACAAGGTAAGAGCAATCTACTATAAGATCCGGACACTCAGGCATTTACGCTCCCTGCTAGAACCAGAGGACTTCCGGACAATCTATCAGGCACTGATTATACCTTACTTCGACTATGCTAATGCTATCTTACAAGGCCTCCCACAATCCACCCTGAACCCCCTGCAGCTCGCGATGAATGCTGCAGCGAGAGTTCTTCATGGGGCCTCTAGGAGCGACCATGTGACGCCCATCCTGAAACAGCTCCACTGGCTCCCTATACAAGGCAGGCTCGCTTTCAAGACCTTACTGCTGACCTTCAAAGCCGTCAATGGGCTCTCCTCCTCCTCACTAACAGAGCTCATCCACACCATTTCACCAAATAGATCCAGAAGATCTACTGCAATTAATACACTAACAATTCCGAAGGCATTAACAAAATGCACCATGGCAACAGCAAACAGGGTCTTCAGATTCTGCGCTCCAAGATGCTGGAACGCTCTACCACCTAGTATCCGGGCAATCTCTGACTTACCCCAGTTTAGAAAGGCACTCAAACATCACCTCTTCCTCAAACACTACCCAGACAACATGTCAAGATGCCCCCCAAATGAATGCAGCTACACCAACATTCCCAGCTAGCTACACCAACATTCCCAGCAAGCTATCCATGACCACTGAACTCTGTGTAACATGTAATGTCGTGACGCCTGTATGTATATAGTTACCCCTATGTTATCCAAGTTCCGCGTACCTGTTCTCTGTAAACACAGAACGGCTTGTTGTTCTGATGATTTCGTTGCATGTAAACCGCACTGATGCCAAACAGCGTGGTATATAAGAGAATGTAAATAAATAAATAAATAAAAATAAAATCCCTGCTGGAGTGTTATCTAGCAGTTAGGAGATTCTGGATTTTCTACAGAGAGAACTATTCTGGCAACTGGCAACACAACCCACAAAGGAGGGGGCCACACTGGGCCTGGTGCATATAAATGGGGAGAGTGTTTTTGATGTTATAGTGGGTGGTCATTTCTTATCCTGTGATCACCGCATGGTGTGTTTCAGTATTAGGGCAAGGGCTGAGATAGTTTACTCAAAAGTGCAGGTCCTAGACTTCAGGAACACTGACTTTGTAAAGATGGGACAACACTTCAAGGAGTGGTTAGCTGGATGTAGAAAAGCAGCGGGCAAAACTGAACAGGGATTATTTTAAGGGCAACAAACCTTTCTGTTAGGAAGTAAATAAATGTAAAAGGAAAGGAGGCCGCTCAAAATAAGTAGCTAAAATGGTGAGTGCAATAAAAAGAAGGTGACCTTCATAAAATACAAGAGATCACAAAAAGAGGAAGACATATTTTGAAGAGCTAAGAGAAGCTAGGAAAGTAGTCAGGAAAACAAAGATACAAAAGGAAGAAAAAATAACCAATGCAGTAAAATGGGGGAACAAAACATTCTTCAGATATGTTAGTGAGAAGAGGAAATGCAAAAGTGGTACTGTCAGATTCAAAGGTGAAAGGAAGGAATATGTAGAAGCTAATGAAGATAAAGTGGAACTGCTTAACAAATATTTCTGTTCTGTGTTCACAGATGAAGAGCCAGGCGTAGGACCCAGAAATAGGAACAGAAGTGAGGTGGATCTTGAAATATTTTCAGAAGACTGCTCATGATGCTCCTTTACTTGATTTTATGGAGTTCCTTTCTTTTATAATCTCACTTTTAAAAATGTTATATTGTAAACCGTTAAGGTACCAAGCCAGGTGTATGCCAGTATAGCAAGCTATTAAAATGGTTAGTGGTCTTCTTTACACGGCATATGTGGACAGACTTAAAGATCTCAATCTATATGATGGAATAAAGGCCCGAGAGGTGAGATATGATAGAAACGTTTAAATACCTCCATGGCATAAATGTGCAGGAGAAGAGCCTCTTTCATTTGAGGGTAAACTCTGCAATGTTGGGCCATAAGATGAAGGTGAAAGGGGATAGACTCGGGAGTTATTTGAGGAAATATTTCTTTATGGAAAAAGGGGAGATGCATGGAAAAAAGGGACTGTAAAGCTTGGTAGTTGGTATGGAAGGACAGAATGGATAGGCCGTATGGTCTTTATCTGCCATCATGTTTCTATGAAAAGGTTTATAAATTGTCTTCTAAAAGTTACATTTTTCCTGACCTAAAAATGAAAGATCTTGGCAACCTGGCTTCATTTTATTTTTCCCATTCAATACATTCACATTCTGTCTGTCTTTACAATCCTAGGCTCTCGATGTTTAAGATGTCAGAAGTCCCTTATCTCCTAATACTGGAGGGTTATCATTTAATTATAGCACAGAGTGATATTCTTACCTTTAATTAGATTCAACAGAATGAAAACAACAATTATTTCTGCTCAGCAACGTGACAGGTGCTGTAACTGGTGGCACAGATCTACTCAGCGAGAACACGGCAATACCGCAGCTCAGTCACCAATGAGTAGCTATTCCAGAGGATTAACTGCACAAGTACACGGTCATATGATCAATGAGCCAGCAGCTATGTAATTTCATTTTTTTAGAAATAAATGGACTCACCAACCATGAGAAAAATCCAGCTGACTTGTCCTGGCTAGAAATCTGTCCTTCATAAGGGCCAAAGATGTGTCCTTTAGGAATGACTTCATCCATGCACCGGACATCACTCTCCCCACTGGCTTCCTTCACCACCTCGATCCCCGCTGGCACGGTCAGAGCTGCACGCTCCGGCACCCCAACCGGCACTGGGGTGTCCGACACAAACACAGGGGGGCCATGGTTCGGGCACTCGTCTACAAAGTATTCCTGGCAGGCCTCGCAGACTGTTGGAGAGGAGAGAACATGGCACTAATTCAGAACAGACATGACTGTAACAGCAGTTTCTAATATTCTCTGAATTGCATTGCTTTCTTTTATATTAGCATTATGATTTTTCAGAAAATTGTGTTTAAATACAAATTGTGTCATCTCTTTGATGAAGCCTTCCTGGTGAAACATGACGCATGCTAGAGTTTCATCATGCGTCGCATGGAATTTGCACAATTCCATGAGATTTTTGTGAAGATAACCATTTAACCTTCAGTAATGTTTCAAATATATAAATTAAAAAACAAAACAAAAACAAAAACAAAAAAACAAACTTTGCTTACATTGTTTTCTGAATATATTTAAGTGGGGTTTTTGGTGCGCAACAATTACACATTTCAGTTTAACTTAATCTCCTATGCTTTGAAGGGTGGTGTGGAACTGGTATGAAAATATCATTATCACTCTCTTACCATTTTTCCTTGACATCAGATATACTGTTGTATTATTTCCTTTCTAGTATTCCCAATGAACTGAATGCTTTCCTGTATTCTGCTTAATCTGTCCTGAGGTTTTGTGTGTACATAGCCTCAGTATTCACAATTTTGCCCTATAGTGGTGGAGCTCCACAATTGTGCTTCCACCATGTGGAGCTCAAAGAAAAGAGCGCTGAATTTATTCTTCACAGATCTGTAACAATGCTACACTACCGACAGCTCAAAGAAAGTGTGGTTACTCACCTGTAACAGGTGTTCTCCGGGAACAGCAGTAATCAGTCCTCACATATAGGTGACGTCGGCATCAATGGAGCCCGTGCAGTAACCTTTCCCCACATTTCAAAGAAAGTATTCGGGAGATCCACCATGCATGTGTGGCTACCTTCTCGGCCAAGGGTGACATTTTGCCTCAGTATGACGACATAGCTCAAGATGGCAAAAAAGAAAAGCAACTCCATAGAGGGTTGCGAGGACTGATTCCTGCTGTTCCCTGAGAACACCCGTTACAAGTGAGTAACCACGCTTTCTCTGGGAATAAGCAGGAAGTCAGTTCTCACATATGGGACTCCCTAGTTACAGGCTACCGAAAAAAGCCTGTGAAGCCACAGGCGACCCAAAAAGCAAACCATGAGGAACAGCAAGAGTACAGTTCGGTCACATGACCTCAGCAGTGACCCCAACATCGACCAGGGAAACCAGCTCTCTGGTAGCCTGGACACGCAAAAGGGCCGGAGGGCAGGAGTTATCTTAAACCCCAAACAAATGATGGAGTACTGCCTGGCCAAAGGCAGTGTCCCACCAGGACTCCTCCTTCGGGCAGTATTGCGCTGTGAAGGTGTGAACTGAGGGACAGGGTGGTAGCCTGGCAGATCTCCATCAAGGGAGCAGAGCGGAGGCTCACCACAAAAGCCGTCATGGTCCAGATGCTGTGCGCCGTGACGTGATGCTCTGGCAAAAGACCAGCCTGATCATAGGTGAAGGCATTGCAGTCTACCATCCAGGTGGTGGACAGAGTAGGTTTGAAGACTGCTATGCCTAGGCAATTAGGGTCATAGGAAATGAAGAGCTGCGATAAGCGGCGATGGGGCTTGGTCCATTCTAGATAACAGTCCAGCGTATGCAGAGTGACCTCCGCCCTACTGATGTGCGGTTATGGGAAAAAGGTGGGAAGCACCATGTCCTGATTGAGGTGGAACAGGGAACCACCTTAAGTAGGAACTTAGGGTGTGTCCGGAGAATGACCCTATTCCTGTAGAACCTGGTGTAGGGGCATGAGCCACCAGAGCCTGGAATTCACTGACCCTGGAGGCAGACGTGAGTGCCACGAGGAAGACCACTTTCCAGGACATATTCTTGAGGTGGCAGGAAGCCAGAGACTCAAAGGGTGGCATGATGAGCATCGAGAGGACCGAATTAAGATCCCACGCTACTACCAGCGGTCGAGTGGGTGGTCGAGAGAGCAAGAGGCTCCTCTGGAAGCAAGCCATGAGAGACTGGGTGAAGAGGGGATTTCCGTCGATGAGGTGATGGTGCACCGATAGGGCACTAAGGTGAACCCTGATGGAGTTAGGCTTTAGGCCAGCATTAAACAGGTGCAATAGGTACTGCAGTACCAGCTGGACAGAGCAGGAGAAGGGGTTGGCCCCCCTTTCCGCACACTACAGAAGCGGCGCCACTTGAAGGCATATGCCTGTCGAGTGGAATCCTTGCAAGAACAGGACCTCTTCCACCTCCCTGGGCAGGTTGAACTGGGCCAGGGCCGCCCTTTCTGTAGCCAGGTCTTCAGGGCCAGAGACCCCAGATTAGGGTACATGAGAGAGCAGTCATCCTGTGAGAGCAGACTTGGGGCACTCCCCAGAGGGACTGGGGTGCCCGAGACAGGCTGAGGAGCAGAGGAAGCCACGGCTGCCAGGGCCAGCCAGGGGCTATGAGATCAGAGTGGCCTGATCGAGTTGGACCTTGAAGGGGGTCTTGGCAATGAGTGGCATTGGAGGGAAGGCATAGAGGAGGCCTTCCGTCCATGGAATGAGAAACATATCGGCTCTCACCTGGGAGGGGTGCAGCACCCTGGAGCAGAAGCAGGTCAGTTTTGCTTTGGCCGGGCTAGCAAAGAGATCCACTACAGGGAAGCCTCAGCGACGTAAAAGTTGGTGGGCCACCCGTGGATCGATCTGCCACCTGTGGGTTTGAAAACCTAGCTCAGTTGGTCCGCCAGAATATTGTCCTGGCTGGGGAGGTATACTGTCCTGTGGAGCATCCTGCTCTCACTAGTGAAAGTGCAGAGATGGACTGCTTCCAAGCACAGGAGGGATGACCCGGAGCCCCTCTGCTTGTTGTTGTAGAACATCGTCACCTGGTTGTCTGAATCAGAACAGTCTGGCTCCGCAGGTGGTGCTGAAAAGCTCAGAGAGCACATGCAATGGCTTGGAACTCCAGGAAGTTGATCTGTTGGAGGCTCTCTGACGCTGACCACAGGCCTTGAGTGTGGAGGTTGCCGCGATGGGCTCCCCAGCCCAACTTGGAGGCATCCGTGGTGAGGACCCTCTGAGGGGTTGGGACCTGAAAGGGCATCCCTGTCAGCAGGTTCTGCGGCTCTTGTCACAAGGCGAGGGACTCGGCAAGAAGATGGGTGATGGTCACCCTGTTCTGCAGGTGCCCCGTTGCCTGAGACAACTGGGAGCAGAGGGTCCACTGGGCCGGCCGCATGTGGAGATAGGCGTTGGTTGTGATCTGCATCGTTGAGGCCATGTGCCCCAGGAGGCGCAGCATGAGCTGGGCAGAGGCCGAGTTTCGGCCCTGAACCTCCCTTGCGAAAGCTGCTAGGCGGTGGGCCCTGTCGAGGGGAAGGAATGCTCTTGCCTGGACCGTGCCTAGCAATGCCTCTGACCAACCAAATGGCCAGGTAGGAAAAGATGAACACCCCCTGCAGCTGCAAGTGGGCGGCGACCACTGCCAGGCACTTGGTGAACACCCTTGGGGCCGAAGGGCAGAACCCTGCATTGGTAGTGGCATCCTCCAATGACAAATCAGAGGTACTGCCAGTGGCTCAGATGGATGGAATGTGTGTGTATGCGTCTTTGAGATCTAAGGAGCATAGCCAATCTCCCTGGTGGAGGTAAGGCAGCAATGTTCCAAGGGAGAACATCTTGAACTTCTCTCTTTACCAGGAACTTGTTAAAATCTCGAAGATCCAGAATAGGACGAAAGCTGCTTGAGGTGGGGAGGGACTAGTCCCACTGCCTTCTCGGCCAGAAGCCTGGCGAGCTTTTGATGGAGCATCGGGAGTTCCCCTGGAGGTGGCGTCGGATCCAAATGCAGGAGGTAGCCCTCTCCCACCACCTGGAGGGCCCAGGTGTCGGTGGTGATGCTGGTCAACCGGTTGGCACAGAACACCAGATGCCCCGCCATGCCTCCCGGGGGAGGAGAAATTATGTCCAAAGAGTCAAAAGCCCCCACCAGGTTGCGGCTGAGGTGCCGCCCCTGTCCCTTGGCCTGCTGGCCCTGTTGGGGAGCTGGGAATGCAGAGTATTGGGGGTAGTTTTCATAAGCATTCTTCTTCTTTGGGTAAAGGGGCTTTTTCCTCGAAGCCCCTTCCATCAGGAAAGGTCAGCGGTTTTATTGGAGAGCCTGGTCCTGGTCAGGAACGGACTCCAACTCAGCAGCCTTGTCCATCATGGGCTTGCCGAAGAAATTCTCCCTCCAGTATGGGACATCGACCAGCTTGTCCTGCACCCATTGCTCCAGGTCGGACGACTGTAGAAAGGCCTGGCAGTGGGCACTAATGACCACCGCAGCTACTCCGGCCACCGACTCAAAGTCGTCAAAGGCCGCATGAGTGATGAATTCGGAGCACTCCTTGACCGTCAAAGTCAGGTTCCAGAATCGCAGAAGAGGTTCTTTTGCCAGCCCAGCTGAAAACCCAGCAAGCTCCCTTGCCATGTCCCACAAGTACATACCTATATAGAGCTGGTAGGCCTGGATCTGGCCGATGAGCATCAAGCCCTGGTAGCATATTCTGCCTAAAGCATCCATAGTGTGGGCCTCCCTGCCGGGGGACACCGAGGAGTGCATTTTCTGTTTTTTAATCCTGCACATGGCTGACTCCACCACTATGGAGTTATGAGGCAGCTATGCCTTTTAGAACCTGGGGCTCATGTGGACTTGGTACATGGCATTGAGCTGTCTGCTCACAATCGGCACCGAGGCAGGGGACTCACACATGCGGAAGAGAAGCTGTTCCAGGATGGGGCAGAACAGGCACCATAAGGGCCTCCTTCAAAGGGGCCTCATACTGAAGGATTTCAAGGTCCTCTGCCCGAGGCTCCTCCTAGGACTCCCCATGGTGAAGGAGAGGTCCTCAGAAGGGGACCTGCATCGGTCCTCCAGAGGGGAGAGGTCCGAAGGGACATCCCGATGGAGGTGGGTATCGGAGGATGTCATCGGTCTCCCAGACTGACTTGAAGTTAGAGACCTTGAGAACCCTCCAGGTCTTGGGGCCATGCCGGGTCTCCGACGCCACAAGGCCCCTGGAGCCCCTGCATTCCAACCCAGAGGCGCTGGCCAGGGAAGTCCTCCTTCCCTAACGGGACCGAAATCAGTGCCTGGAATTGTCTCAAGGTCGATGGTGCTTGAGGATCAGTTCCACGACCTCCAGAGACGCCCTCGCGGTGGAGGGCCCGATGACCCAGAGGAACCGGGCATCAGTCCACACTGCTGGGCCAAGAACGCAGCGATGCTGCGCTCGAGGACCGCCATTCTGACCTCAATGTCAGATGGCTCTGCAGCCACTAGCATGGGCACCAAAGGCTTCAGGCCCGATGCTGGCTCTGTTGAGGGGACATCCTCGATGAGGATGTGTTCGGGAGACCAGGGTCGATCTCCCGATGCCGATGGCACTTTCTCCCACCGGGATAGCTTGGTGGCCTACTCCCAGCCATTGCCCTCAGCATTGCGCTGGGGGATTCAATGCCGGTGACAGTGGGACTTACCCATGGCTCCGGCATCATTACCTGATGATGCCACCGACAACATCTGGCTCTTCAGGGGATAGCCTTCAGAAGACGATCCCCGGTCTGATGCCCCACAACCTCAGGGTTCAGAACAGGCACAGCCATTATGCAAGGCAGAGGATGCTGGCTCTCCGAGCAAAGATGGGGCTGAACGAAGGTCTTCCCGAACATGGACTCTCGCTGCTTCTCAGGGTTCCTCCATCCCCTTGCTCGTCATTTGCTGACAGAGCCCACAGGAGGAGTCATCATGGTCCGCACTGAGGCAACGGAGGCAGCAGGATGTAGTGTGCCCGCAGTGGTTGCATTGCTTGAACCCATTGGCCGAGGACATAGAGGGGAAGACTGCATCCGTGAGATCAAATTCAAAGGTCCCGGGCCAGGGGGGGTGCGAGGTTTCCCACGTACTGAGGATAAAGACCCCAAAGGGAAAAAAGACTCAAGAAAAACGTGGTGCTGAGGTGGCAGCAGACCCAGGGAGACAAGGCGGCACCGGTATGCGTACTGGATAAGGAAAAAATAAGAAGGATGAAAAAAAGAACAATCAACCTTTTCCAGGGTGCAGATGAACATCCGATGGGTTCTATGGAAAAAAGGAGAACTGAGGCAAGATGGCAACTTGGGCAAGAAGGCAGCCACGCATTCATGGTACATCTCCCAAAGGCTTTCTTTGAAAGCTGGGGAGAGGTTACCGTGCAAGCTCAGTTGATGCCAAAGTCATCCATATAGGAGGACTGACTTCCTGCTCGTTCCCGGAGAATACAATGTAAGTAAATACAACAAGTAAATTACTAATTCACTGTCTTTACAAAGAAGGAGCAAGCAGCATTTTCTTGGCACAGCTATCCTGGAATAGCTATAGAACAGATTTGGTCAAGTGTGCTAGAACCCCAGTCAGACACTTGCTAATCAAATTTCAGCCAATCTACTGCTACTACTTATCATTCATGCACAGACAGGCAGACACGATGAAAACAAAGCAATTAGCACTAATGCATTGGGCCTAATATATAACTTTTTCTAAAAACTCAAGAAAATCAAAGTATATAAAACTCAAAATCATAAAATATTTATGCTAGCAAGAACAATGCCAGTATTATGTTATATAAAGCTTATATTTCACTATGAACAGATGAGCCATGTACAGGGAAACGTTAGTGGTGTATTTAATATGGCCCTAAATGTACTTGTGGATTCCAAGACTTTTCTGTTGGACTTTTTATCTTTATGCAGTGGGAGTCACAAAGACCCTAAGGAAAAAGAAATGTTCACAACCCTTCCTCCTTCCATGCATACTCCAGCCAATTCCCAGGATTTCACCATTAGGCATCATAATTCTAATGGATGCTGCACTTACACCAGAAATCCACCTGCTGGAAGCTCTTGCTCATTATCAAATCCCGTTTCCCCTTCAGTTTTTTGGGTTCCACTTCCATGAACTGGTGATCAACCATCCCAGAGCTGGAAAGAAGCAAGAGTACCAAAATCACATACCATAAGAACACAGAAAATAGCACACGAGGTCGGGCCAAAGCCCATCAAGCCCAGAAGCCTGTCTCTGACAGCAGGCAGTTCAGCTCTCAAGTACCAAGATGCTCACACCCAGGGATAAGCAATGGTTTTCCCAAATCTAACAGCTAATAATGTTATATGGACTTTTCCTCCAGGAACTTACCTACACTTTCTTTAAACTAGCTATGTGAACTAATTTCACAGATCCTCTGGCAACAAATTCCACAACTCAACTGTATGTGAGGTGAAAAAATATTTTCTCCAGTTTGTTTTAAAAGTACTACCAAGGAGTGTCCCGTAGTCCTCATACTAATTTAAAGGGGTAAAAACCATTCAATATTTACCCATTCCATTCCATTCATGATTTATAGATCTCTATCATGTCTCTTCTCCAGGCTGAAGAGTCCTAACCTGCTTAGCTTTACCTGATAGGGGAGCAATTCCATCCTCTTTACCATTTTGGTTACCTGGCTCTGAACCTTTTCTAGATCTGCTATATCCCTTCTGAGATGGGACAAGCACTGCACTAAATAATCAAAAGTGCAGTTGCACAATGGAGGTACGATGATATCTTATGTTTTATTACTCCTCTCTTTTCGAATAATTCCTAACATTTGATTTGCTTTTTTGACTGCTGCCACACACTGGGCTGAGAATTTCAACGTACTGTCTACAATGAACCCAAGATCCTTTTCTTGAGTGGTGATGCCTAATTCAGAACCCAGCATCATGTATCAGAGTTTGGATTATTTTTCCCCACATGCATTAGTTTGCATTTTTTTGAGTGCCATCATGTCAATGCTGACTCCAGCAGCCCCTGGATTTTCTTGAAGTAGATTGCCAGGTCTTTTCTTCTGAGGCAATGGAGGGTAAAGTGACTTGCTCAAAGTCACAAAGTGCCAGTGGGAATTGAACCTGGATCTCTTGGGTACTAGGCTGGCGCTCTAACCATTAGCCTACTCCTCCACTCATAGTTTGCACTTGTACATATTAAATGCCATCTGCTACGAGAGCCCCAGCCCCACAAGGTCCTCCTTTAACTCCTCACAATTAGCTCTTGATTTAACTAATTTGATCACTTCAGTCATCATTCCAAATCATTTTTAAATCTATTAAAACTCACTAAGGTCAATATTCTGCAGCACCAGCTAACCAGATAATTGTTGCTGAAGGAAATAATCAGTGGCATTATAGAGACAGTGATGTTAAGTGTCCCGACAAACTGCCTCAACGCTATCCGGATAGCGCCAGGGTGTCTGTGTGTCGAGTGCTGAATTATGCAGATAGCTATCATATAGCAGCGCTGAAAATTGTTGCTATCTGTATAGCTCAGGACACAGAAAACGCTGTCCTAATGGCTATCCAGACAGTGGCGCTGAAAATTACCATGTTACGGATAGCGCCAGAGCTGGCTGTATTGCATGGATAGTCAGCGGCAGTAGCTATCCAGATACTGAAGCTGAATATCCAGTTTGTATTTAGTTCTGGCAACCAGCGTTTAAAAAAATATGTTGACCGCTGCAGCTGAATACTGACCTGACTGATCCCAGATCCCTGCCTGGAGTACTCCACTATTTACCTCTCTCCAGTGAGAGAAATGGCCAGTCACCCTTGTTTTGTTTCCTATCTTTTAGCCAATTATCAATCCACAACAGGACACTGCCTCCTAGCCAATGACTTTTAATTTTCTCACAAATTTCTTGCAAGGGGCTTAGACTTACCTTGTCTATGATTACTGATTGATCAAAACAATATAGCAAGCCTTCCCTTTGCTAAATCTATGTTCGGTATGGATATACATTCATTGACATACCTTAAAAAGGTTTGTGCATGCTTAGATCGATTTGATATATGTTAACTTATCAAATTAGTGCACATTAGTAAATCAGGTTGAAAAATCTCAAAAAAAGTCCAAATGAACCAAAATCGTTTGCCCTGTACACATCCCTAATGTTGTCTCTGCCCCACTAACCTGTGTCTATCTAGATGATCATTTATTTTACTCATTAGAATAGCTTCTACCATTTTTTCCCAGCATCAATATCAGGATCACCAGGTCTATAACTTCCCAGATTATTGGAGCTCTTTTTAAAAATAGGCGTTAAGTAGGCGACCCTCCAGTTCTCTGGTTCTGTAGCTAATATGAATGAGACATTTGATTAGCAATAAGTCTGCAATTTCATTTTTAAGTACTTTGACGACCCTAGGACGTAAGCCATCCAGTCATAGTGATTTATTCCTCTTTTGTTTGTCAGTCTGTTCTATTATGTTTTCCTGATTCACCATGATTTGCTTCAGCTCCTCTGAATCATCATCCTCAAAGAATATTTCCAGCGTAAGAATCTCCCTAATACCTTTCTAAGTAAAGTATGAAGCAAAGAATTATTTTCGTTTTTCTGTTATGGCCTTATGTTTCATGAGCACCCCCTCTATTCATCAGTTATCTAGTGGTTGGACTCTCTTACGTGTTTCTTGCCTTTCATATACTTGAAAAATGTTGGAGGTTTTTGCCTTTCTGGCAAACATTCTTTCAAATTCTCTTTAACTTGCCAGTGCTTATGATCTTTCCTATTTTCTTCATTGTGATCCACTTTTCATTTTCTGAAAGATATCCTTTATACTTTAATAGCCTCTTTCACCTCACCATTTAACCATGCTGGCAGTATTTTTGTTTTTTTTTCCTATTTTACCTAAAGAAAGGAACGCATCTAGTCTGAGCTTCCAAGATGGTGTTTTCAAAGAGTGCACAGTGACAGAGCTGTCTGAATGTGTCTGAAGTCCCATGTCTTATTATTTTCTACTTTCCATCTCCTTGCGATGTAACATGTACACTAACAAAACTACTCCCTTAAAAAGGACAGTGATGTTATGGATATAACTCAGTGACTTCACTTCAAGAATCAGCAATAAGATAGATGACAACAGAAGAAATAAAACTGTGTGGGTAGCAGAAATTCTAAAAAAAAAAGCAAAAGGTAGGAAAAATTAGTCCTAAGCAAAAGCTGTACAACATTTCAAAAGCACACACATCTGGACCCTGTGTCAAATAGTTTACTGCCAATTCTTTTGAAACATTTTAAATTGCTTTCCCTATAATTCCCTTGAATCACAAGGACCAACCTTCTCTGAACTGTGCTATAAACTAACTTTTATGGAAGGGACTCCAATTAGTATGTGTTATATCATTTATGTCACAGCTGACAGTGAATAATCAGATTCCGAGGGAAATCTATGACTCTGCAGCTATCAAGGCTGTTAAAAAAAACAAAAAACTATGGGGCAGATACTGAAAGAATTTCAAAAATAATAACTGGACAGCAAAATACTAAACCAGTACCAGAATGACACTTGCTCCATGCCATGCATAATCTGAAATTTTACAGATTGTGAAAGAGAGCCCCATAGTCTGAACAATTTCTGTTTATAAGGCGAGGACTCTTAGGTTAGTGTGATTTCTGAAATAATGCCCTTTGGGCCATAAAAGAGGGCTTTAGAATTTATATGTACAAAAGAAGAGAATGGAACAGAGACCTCTTACCATTGCTGGACATAATCTTCCTCATGGTGTGGAGAGCAGGCCTCAGTCTTCACCGTCACTATGTCCTCCATGGTTGCCGGAGGATGTAACGAATAGCACTCTCTGACATTTTCATTCATTCTGTTCTGAAAAGAGGAAAATGAATCAGAATGCAGAAGAACTGACTAACATTAGCAATATTAAGGCACAGAGGAGACATTTCTCATCCTCCCCACCCCCACCTTGGTGTATGTAATCTTTTTTACATTGTTTTTGGCTGTGTCTTCTCCATGATATTTTGCCCTATTGTGCACCACAGGGCCAATAATGTAATTTAATGAATAGCAGTATATCAAATTTCTGTAAATTAATACATACATGTCTCACTTTAGATAAAAGGCTCTGCATTCTGATTACTATTCTTCTCACATGTAACCTTTCTGAGAAAAAATATTCTCTGCCAGTCACTATTTTTGAGAAACTTCTTTCCCTGCACAAGTTTTATTCAGGGCCGGTGTTAGATATGAAGGGGCACAGGACACAAATTGGGAAGGGGACCCAAAGCCCACCTCCAAGCTATTTCCCCTTTAGAACAAGGCAGGCTTGGGGGCCCCCTATGAGATGGGAGCCCAGAGCAATTGCCCTGTTTATTCCCCCTCTCCCCCTAACACTGGCCTTGGTTTTATTACTCACAAATGTTGCTGTTAAGTGCCATCGAGTCAGTGTCGACTCATGGCGACCCTCTGAATAGTTGTCCTAAACTGGGTTTGGTCTTCAGTCAGGCAGTTCATAGTTGATAGAGTGGCATCCATAGCTGCTGTTATGGTATCAATCCCTCTCACTGTTCGCCTTCTTCTTTTACGCTGACCTTCAACCTTGCCAAGCATGATGTCTTTCTCTAATGATCTCTCTCTTCACATGATATGTCCAAAGTATGAAAGTCGAAATCTTGTCAACTGAGCTTCTAAAGAAAACTTAGGTTTGATCTCCTCTAGTACTGACTGGTTTTATTCTTTGAGCAGTCCATGGCATACACAGCATTCCTTGCCAGCACCATAATTCAAAGGCATTGATTTTCTTCCTATCTTTCTCACCGTCCAACTTGACATTACTGAAAATACCATGGCTTGGACAAGTCAAATCTTTGTATGGAGAGAGACATCTCTGTGCTTGAGAATCTTGTCTAGGTCCTTCATACTCATTCTGTTAAGAGCAATGAGATTTTTTTCCTGCTTGTCGTTTCTTAATTGATTATTGATCCAAGCAGGTCAAATTTGTCCACTATTTCAAATTCTTCTCCATCAACCATGAACTTAATGATTTTGCCAGTTGTCAAGATCTTTGTCTTCTTTACGTTAAGGTGCAGGCTCATTTATGTTCCTTAATCTTGAAGAAAATGCTTCAAATCACCTTCACTTTCAGCCAGTGTCATGTATTGTGGTGTCATCAGCATAGCTAAGGTTGTTGATGAGTTTTCTACCAATCTTCATACCTCGGTTGTCTTCATACAATCCTGCTTCTCTGATTTCTGCAAATAATTTAAACAGGTAGGGGGATAGTATGCAATCTTGTCATACACCTTTGCTGATTTTAAACCATTCTGTTTCTCCTTGCTCTATCCAAACTGTTGGTTCTTGATCAATTTAAAGGTTGTGCAAGAGAACTATCAAGTGCTGTGGTATACCCATGCTCCTTAATGTGGCCCAGAGCTTCTCATGGTTTACACTGTCAAAAGCCTTTCTGTAGTCAACAAAACACAGATAGATATCATTTTGGTATTCTTTTGTCTTTTCAAGGATCCATCTCACATCCGCAATGATGTCTCTTCTTCCTTGCCCTTTTCTGAACCCCGCTTGCACTTCAGACAGTTCTTGTTCCAGGTATGGCTGCAGTCTCTGCTTAACGATCTTGAGTAGAATCTTGCTGGCACAATTGTGCAAAACCTCACTGCAATTAAAAAGCACTTCAGAAGCCTGAAGATATCTGTCCCTTTGAGGACAAAAATCTGGAGGTTACTCGAGTCTCCCAGAAACTGAAGTTTTAGGTGTCATGCACACCTTTGTGTGTGTGTATGAAGGCCAGGTGAAATAAATTAATTTCAATGCTTATCCCACATTTTCATAAAGTGCTCAAAGCAAGGAACAACATAACTAGAAAAAGCAAATAAGGCATAATCAAACAATAAAAAATACTATACATGAACATCAGAAATCGAATATAATGGACCATAAACTAGCACAATCCCAACATGACAAAATTACAAAATAGATACAGCAAATAAAAAATAGAGATACAATAAAACTACAGTTTTCACAACCAAGTAACCATCTTACTACAGTACTTCTTAGATCATGGCCAGTCAAACAAACTAAACAGAAATAAAGATATCCAAAGAGGCATGCTGAATTTAATAAGGAGCTGTCTGAAAGTTAAATCTTTGTTAGCCATCTAAAGGCTTGCATATTTTGGAAGCAAATTCAGAAAGTGGCATTACATAACAAAATGCTAACTTCTGAGTTCCTGTTAATCTTGCTTCAGTCAAGTTCAAAGTACAAATACCTCTTCCTGAAAGGACCTTAACCTGCAAGTGTCCAAATCAAATAGAAACATACAACACAGAAACAACGGCAGATAAAGACCATGTGGCCTATCTAGTCTTCCCATTCATAAGAACTACTATGTTCTACAATCCCTTCCTCTCCTTCAGAGATCCATAAAAAGATCAGAACTGACAAACTTTCCTCAGACAAGATGAGCTCCTCTTGGCAATCATGGTAATTTTGGTTTAGGAGAAGCCTAATGGTTAGAGCAGCAGGGAGCCAGGGAAGCTAGCGTTCAAAATCCCACTGTTTCTCCTTGTGATCTTGGGTAAGTCCACTTAGCTTTCCATTGCCTCTAGAGGCCTTCGGAGACAGAGAAATACCTACTGCAACTGAATACAACTCGCCTTGAGCTACTACTAGAAAAGGTGTGAGCTTAATACAAATGCCTTTCCCCTATTATCAAACATGGATTCAGATTCTCCTTTGATTCACTATGTGCTACAGATTTCTTAAGTCCATCATAAATTAAAATTGAATCCCTTAATGTCTGAGGCCCATGGTTAAGTAGAAGATCTAGGCTTCAATGAATGTATCCTTCAATGTCAGAGGGTGCAAGCCACTCTAAAGGAATAGTCCTTAGTCTTGGAATAAAAATGCTTTCAAATTAGCAACAACTTTCCAGATGTCTTCTCTAGTTTAAGTTTCTTGTGCCTATGACAAATCTGTCAACCGTGACTTTATCTGGAATAAAAAGATCAAGCTACTGTAGAACTCTTTGACAATGGGTTAAATTATTGTAATTCACTGTACTGAGGACTACAAGCAATACGTTTGAAAAACGTATGGTTTTACAGCTAGGCTTCTGACTGAGGATAAAAAGGAGCAAACCAATAACAACTCTGTGGGACTCCTGATTGAGATCAGAATAAAAGTTGAAATTCTTGCTTTAAAAGGAGTTATTTAAAATATTTAGCTGACTTCCAGAAATGTTATGGAGCAGTAAAGTGACTAAAATCATCACATTAGCTGCTGACTGTGCCATCTCAGACTGCTTTCAGATGGACACTTAGATGTTTCACACGAAAAACCCAGAACTCAAAAATCATTTTAACTGTGTACTGAAAGTTTTATTTTATTTTAAGTACCATCAAGTCAATGCTGACTCCTGGTGACCCAGCAGCCCCTGGGTTTTCTTGGCAAGGTGTGACTGAAGTAGATTGCCAGGCTTTTTCTTCCGAGGCAATGGAGGGTAAGGTAACTTGCCCAAGGTCACTAGAAGCACCAGTGGGAATTGAACCCTGATCTCTTGGCTACTAGGCTGCTGCTCTAACCACTGGGCTACTCCTTCATGTTATGTACTTGAGTATATTTATAATTTGTATTAAATATATTGCTATTCATATTCCACTTTGGCAATAAGAAAGGTAGGTAACCAAATGACAAGAAATAAACCAATACAGACCCTAAAAAATCTCCCAAGGCCCTTAGAAAACTGGGAGCAGTCAGCCAATCCTTTCAACAAGCCATTCTGAAGGACCCATAATTTTTAGGAGGCAGAAGCAAAAACTCTTTTATTTATTTATTTATTTATTTAGCACATACTTGTATACCGCTGCTTCCAGCGATCAGAAGCGGTTTGATTAAGAGAACAGAGAATGTCAGATCAATGACAGAAATTTCAAAGCATTACAGTGTGATTAACAAGGTTATGTGATAGGTTATCAAAACAAATCAAACGTGTTTCATTACAGTGTACAATAAATTTCCAAATTGCAAGGTTAAAACAAATTACAGGATTACAAGATTAAAACAAATGGGATTATAACAGGATTTCATTGAAGTATACAAGATTAATGACATGTTTCATTAAGTTTACAACAGGATGTTTACATCAAACTCTATCAAAGTTGATCAACTAGTGACTAGACATGGACACTTTATTTATTAACAGATCCAGCTTATGGCTTGCCACATGTGTAGATTCCAATGTCACCTAATCCAAACTCAAAATCTATCTCAGATTTTCAGGTTGCTGGGACTAACTAGACAATCCATTCTCAGTGTGAATATTGAAACCTTCCAAGACTATAAATCTGGAAGACTCGGAGGCCATCTCTGAAATAACCTAATAACTTCTGTACAACAAAACCTAGGCTCTGTGGGCAATCAGGAGACATTTTTTTCTGTCTGTCAATTGTCATAAACATGCACCAGATATCAGTTGGCTATCTAATAAATACATTGGAAGGAGGAATTAAGTCATGAAAGATAACACAGGTACACTAAAAATTTTTTTTTTTAAACTGCCTCTAATGTTTTGATTGATTTTTACGTTTTTTGGTGCGCTGAATCCAAATCTGGTAACCAATTTGCTCCATCACGTACAGATTTTTTGCTACATTGGGTTAGCAGTTTGAGGTGAACATTTCAGATTGAGTGCGATCGAGATAAAAGTTTCTTGGATGAATTCTTTATACTAATTGTTTAGTAGTTATTCAAATAAGAATAAAGAAAATTGTAACAAGGCAGCACATAAGAATAGAGTAATGTCAACAAAACACACTGTGATGGTAGCAAAATTGTCTGCACTTAAAACAGCCACATACATGTGCACAAACATTGAGCATATAAGAGCGAGGTTAGACACAAAGCAAAGCAAAGAAATGTGCAAAAAATGTTGTACAGGTATGTATGTAAGAATAGAAAACGCAAACCGCACCATTGCAATACATGAAGACAAACACCCGATGGTGTGAAAATAAAATTCTAATAAATGAGATCCGACACTGTGGTAATAACTAGCAAATTTTTATTTCAAAGTTTAGTAAAAACACGCTATTTGTCAACACAGTTTAGATTTTAAAGTCATTCTTGGGTCAATCAATCTCCTGGTGGGCCCGTTTCTTCTTCCCCCGAATGCTTCTCTTGGTGCGCTGCTTGGCGTATTTTTCATCTGGGGTTTCCCGCAGCAGCAACCAACAGAAATCAGCCATCATAGTGGTGTTCCATCTTCCTTGGTACCTTCTCTCTGCGTCCTTGATGTCCTGGTGAAACCTTTCACCTTGTTCTTCACTGTACGCCCCCAAGTTTTCGGGAAAGTAGTTCACATGGGAGTGCAAGAAATGGACTTTCAGGCTCATGTTACAGCCTTGTTCTTTGAAGGCATTGAGCATCCTGGCAACAATATCCTTATAGTTCTCATCCCGCCTGTTCCCCAAGAATTTGAGAACAACATCCTTGAAGGAATCCCAGGCTTCTTTTTCCTTCTCAGACATCGTTTCAGCGAATGCTCCATCTGAAATGAGTTTCCTTATATCAGGGCCAACAAACACTCCTTCCTTTAGCTTTGCTTCAGAAAGTCGGGGGAACTTTGAGCAAAGGTACCGAAAGCACTCACCATCTTTTGGAAGGGACTTGATGAATTGCTTAATGAGACCCAACTTAATGTGGAGAGGTGGTAATAGAATTTTATCACGAGGTACCAAGCTCTCATGAAGGACATTTTTCTCACCGGGTCTCAAATACTCCCGAATTGGCCAGTCTTTTTTCCCCCAGTGTAGGTCGCGGGCCCGGCTATCCCACAAGCAAAGGAAGCAGGGATATTTGGTGAAACCGGATTGCTGCCCTAATAGCATGGATAGAATTTTAAAGTCTCCACAAATCATCCACTTATGCTCATCATAACGAATCTTCTGAAGAATCAGGGCCAAATTCTCGTATTTTTCTTGGAGAATAACAGAGTGAGCAATAGGAACTGAAGCGAATGTGTTGCCATTATGAAGAAGAACACCTTTTATGCTGTCTTTTGACGAATCAATGAACAGCCGCCATTCAGCAGGATCATACTTGAGTTTAAACTTTTCCATCACTCCGTATATATCATTGCAAAATACCAAATCTTCCTCTTTGCTGAAATACTTCAAAAATTGTGTCTCGTGGTTGCGGTACCAATAAAAAGTTGATCCTGGTGACAATAGATTTTTCTGTTTAAGCCGAGAACCTAGCAGTTGGGCAGCATCTTTTGGGAGTCCTAAATCCCGGACTAAATCATTCAATTCAGCTTGAGAGAAAAGTTCAGGTTTCGGATCTGGTTCAGTTTCAAACTCGGAAGTACTGGACTCATCGGGAAAAGCCATCTGATGAGTCTCATCATCATCAGAACCGTCCACACAAATATGATCCAAAGATTTTGGTGGTTCAGGCACAGGTACTTCGTTGCTATGAGGCATAGGCCTAATTGCTGAGGGAAGGTTGGGGTAACTTATTACGTTCTTATTTTTTAAGTTGTATCCCTTCACAATGCAAGAGCAAAAATAGCAGTCACTGCTGTGGTCTCTTTGTTCACGCCACATCATAGGTATTCCGAAACGAAATGCTTGTTTTTTACCTTTCATCCATAAGCGTAGATCTTCCTCACATGTCTTGCACACTTTGTGAGGAGCCCACGGTTTGTCTTGATCGCCTAACTTCAAACCGAAATAGGCGAAATATACTTTTTTAATAAATGCAGAAATGTTCCTCTGCCACTTTTTCACGGTATATTCCCCACAAATAAAACAAAAACTGTCCGGAGAGCTGACGCAACCTCTGGCTCTGTGAGCCATCACAAATACACAGCACTGCAAACTACAACTGTAGTGAACCACTTTGGAATAAAGCTGGATTACGACTGAGCAAACAAGAGGTAATAATGAACTTGCAAGAAACTGAAATTTGACAGGAACGTTCATGTCGCAACCACCGTGTTTGAGCGAGCGAACGAGGCGAGGCGAACAGGAAAGAACATGCGCCAGCGCGAGTACTGGATTTAGCCCCCCGCCTCCCAATTGTCCTGTTAATGTATAAAATGAATACAAAACACTCTAAAATATCATGAGGGAGTGTTTCTAGTTAGTTAACCATTACAACCTCTATTTTGGGCCAAGAAAATAAACTGCAGTCGGCTAAAAAGAAATTATGTGAACATTCCTTATATGGGTAAGAAATCTAATTTTGCAAGAAAACGTGACGTGATGGAACATTTTGGCTATTTTTCCTGGATTCAGCACCCCAAAATCTATAGGAATCAGTTGCAAAACTGGAGGCAGTTTTTTGGTAGTGTACCTGTGTAATTGTTCTCTGCCTTTTCCATCAACCCTTTTCCTAACCTGCTTTCAAAATGCAGAAAAGCCAGGGAGACAAAGCTGTAAAAGGTTAAGATTGTTCAAATCTCCCAACCCTAGTTTTGTGACGCACAGCATATCTAGATTTTTATCTAAAATCAAGTCATAAATCAAGGTGGTTTTCCCCATTAACATAGCAAACATTCAGAATCAACATGGTAATCGCACTGATGAGTTCTCTACATATAGTCAATTAAAACCATAGCCTTGACAACATGTTTTCCTCTCCTCTTATCCCTTTAACAGTCTGGACAAATATCTTCCGAACCCAGACAACAAGCCAATTAAATGTTTTCCAACATCATTTAGAGCCCAACAAAATTTGCACAAAGTGCTGTCAAGAAGAAAAACTGTACCTTGAATTAGACAGCATGCACGTCTGAAGCTCTCAAAGGGGCTCTCAAAGGGGTACTCCCCCTTTGGTTGGCCCCTTTGGCGGTGACCTGCCGTTGGTGTTGGGCCCTGAGAAGAACAGTGGGACTGGAAATGATGTCAGTGGGGGGCGGGATCCGGAGGTTGAATGCAGCCAAGGCACATGGACACTGCTGCGAGACTGCAATATTCAGCCCTCCCAGGCAAGTACAGGCAAGTTGAAGTCTGGCAGCTTCTCCCCTCCTCAGCTGTACCATATAGCACTCATCAGCATCAGGCCCTGAAAGAGCAGCGGGCCCAGAAAAGAAGGGTCAGCACACCTGGAAAATGTTTTATGAAAAGAATCAATATATACTTTCCTGTAATCTGAGACAGGATGCAAATAGCAATACTAGCCAGATTCTTTAAAATACCCATTTCCTGATTCCATCATTTCCTACCCTGACGCCTTATCGCAGTTTCATTTTTTCCATCTTTTAATAGCTCTGCTGAACTTCTGAGAGCTCACTGAATGAAATTCCGTAGTACTATGGCTACCAAAATGCATAAAGTGGGAAGAGAAGGTACTATAAAATAACATGTTTATTGGCCTGATAAATCCTGAATCCTCAATTTAAGAGGCTGGGAAACAGACAGACAATGTAAAGCATTTTATGCCAAACAAAATAGATAATGACTCATTGAAAGCAAAACGTTACAAAACGTAGTCAACAGGACATTCTGTAAGTTTGCATAGCTAGCTTTCAAAGGTCAGAATGGCAGTTGTGCCAACACAAGCCACCATTCATAGCCAAGGCTAACAACTTTCCAGTAGGATCTTTAGTGTCAACAGCGGCAAAACATTTACAAAACATGTTCCTGGACTTCAGCAAGACAGAAATCCATTCTGTCAGCTGTATGTTGACTTTGCTAGTGTGAGATGAGCTGAAAATGAGCATGCTGATTCCCTTTTGGTTTTATCTTGGCCACTTGAGATCACAAAACCATTACAACTGTGCACCTCCATTCAAGAAGTCCCAGGATTAAATCAACAGTGCAATGCAGTGGCAAAACTGAATATAGGAGTCAGCAGAGGAATAAGAAAGGATAATACACAGTCAGGATTGGAGTACACATTCAGGGTGGTGCATGGGTCTCAACAGTGGAATAGCCCAGGGTACTACATGCTCGTGAGAGCTCCTGATTGGGCCTTAGCCTCGGTCCCAGATTCAGGTGGAAAATCTAGTTTCAGGATGAACTGCACCTGAACGATTTTCAAAAAGAAAATAAGCTAGCTTATTAAGGGTGCATTTTTAAAGCAATTTATTCTGGTTAAAAGCTGCCCTCCTTCGTGCAGCTCAAAGTATGCACCATACTTCCTAGTATGTGTACCTAGGATCAGACCAAAGGTCTATCGAGCCCAGCATCCTATATCAAACAGAGAGCTGTGCAAATCTATATGTGCTGTCTTATCTCCGTTTGGCTGCTTGCAAAAGTATTAGGCGGAAAGTATATAGGCAGCGTCTTGAATATAATCTCCTAACTGGCACTGAATCTCACAGTACTCTTGAACATTTTGTGGAGGAAGACAACATTGATGCGTCACCATTGGAAAGAATATATAAAATTACTTGTGTCAACTAGGATACAACATAAAATCTGGTATTTTATTATTCGGAAGTGAAAAAGTACAACTTTTAGGGGGCTGATTTTACAAGAGGTGTGCGTGGAAAATTACATACTACTTACACATGCAAGCCTCTATTTTAAAGGACTTATGCACACACTTTAGGTCATTGCCAGTCTGTAAGTATGTGCGCAAGTCCTATCGCTGCACTTTCAATTTGGGTGTGTATAGGGACAGAGCTTACATGTGTTTCTGATCAACCTAAGCAAGACATTTATGCCTGTTCCAGAGCAGACGTAACTTCTGCAACTACATTAGGGGCATCTTTGCACCCCTATTTTATAAAGCAGTGGTTCTCAACCCACTCCTCCAGTACACCCTCGGCCAGCCAGGTTTTCAGAATATGCACAATTAATATGCATGAGATAGATATGCACACACTTGAAGCAGTGCATGCAAATCTATCTTATGGATATTCACTGTGGCTATCTTGAAAACCTAACTGGCCTAAGGGGTACCGAAGGACTGGGTTGAGAATCACTGTTATACAGTATGTGCGTACTTCACATCATAGGCACAAAATGCATGCATGACAGTTTATAAAATTACCTTTTTATAAATGCACAAAATGATAGGGAAGGTCATTTCAAGGGTAGACATTACTGAATGAAGCTTTGAGCAGGTACGAACCCAGCAGGGAAGCCAAGGGATCAGCAAATAAAGAATTAAAAAGTAAAACAAAACATAATGTGAAGCCCACAGCCAAGCAGAGAGACACAGGAGTCCCAACTGCATTCACTGTGCAAACAAACAATTCTGACAAATTTTCAGGGCCTGCAAATGAAGCTGAGCAACAGCTTAAGAAATATAACATTGCAAAGTTTAACTGAAGCCCCTTTTTCAGGGTAACCTTTCCCCACAAGAGAATAGTCTTGAAACAAAAGAATCTTGCAGAAAATAATGGAATGGACTCTGAAATACCAGAGCCAGTAAAGATAGAAAGCAGTTGTCAAAGTGTTACAAGCAAATCAGATGGATGTAATCAGACTCAATGCCAAAGATTTATTTTGCATTTATTTAGATTTCTCTCAAACCTCATCAGTAGCTCAAGGCAAGATACCTAGAATACTTGAATGTATTTCCTACTCGTATTCCACTTGGACAGCATCTGAGAAAGCAGGAAGACTTGTAAGACCCCCCATCTGAGCAATACTACTCCACTGACTACTACTACTATTACTATCACTTCTGTAGTCCTACTAGACATACACAGAATATACACCTACACGTATAAGACGGCCCCTGCTCTGTTGTCGTTGTTGTTAAGTGCCATTGAGTCGGTGTCGACTCATGGCGACCCTCTGGATAGTTGTCCTAAATTCTGTTCAGTCTTCAGTCAGGCGGCTCATTGTTGACAGACTGGTACCCATAGCTGCTGTTATTGTATCAATCCATCTCATTGCTGGCCTTCCTCTTTTGCATTGACCTTCTACCTTGCCAAGCATGATGTCTTTCTCTAATGATCTCTCTCTTCGCATGATGTGTCCAAAGTTTGAAAGTCAAAGTCTTGTCATCTGGGCTTCTAAAGAAAGCTTAGGTTTGATCTCCTCTAGTACTGACTGGTTTGTTCTTCAGGAAGTCCATGGTATACATAGTATTTGCAACTAGCACCATAATTCAAAGGCATCAATTTTCTTACTGCCTATCTTTTTCACTGTCCAACTTTCCATATGATGTTATTGAAAATACCATTCAAAAAGTAAAAATCTAAACCCTATCGGAAGTATCACTATAACAAAATCAAAAAAATCCGATTACCAAAAAACTCACCCTATGTTAGAAAATAATTTTTGTCGGAGATTATCTTCCCAGTGCTGTGTATTCAAACAGAGCACCGCCGTGATTTCTCCTTTTTAATAATACTGATTTTTTCAAAAGCACTTAGCTGTAGTAGAAAATTGCCATTGCCGCCAAATCGACTGTCCGACGTAGCGCTCGTTTCGGGTTCAACATTATATTTCTGCTAGTGAACCCTGCATCAGGATTGTCTGTCAGCTGCTCTTGGCAATGTGAAAAGCTAACAAATGGAAGTGTAATCAGCCGTTTAAGTCTTCGGCGTCTGACGTATACAGAACACATGAAGTGCCACGACCAATGGAGTTGCTCGCTGTAAAGGGGGAACACCCACCATCAGGGAATCCCCCTCAGAGAGCTACAACAACCTTAGGTAATGGTATGCCAGTCAATTTGTTGGTTTAAACCCCTTGGGGTCACTGAGTCCAAGCGGTGAATCCAGCGCTGTTCTTGATATTGCAATCTTTGTTCGCGATCACCCCCCCCCCGGGGATCTAGGGGTATAAAATCTAATACACGCCATCGTAATGTGGTAAAAGAATGATCATGCTGTAAACAATGATCTACCATGGGCGCCGAGAGGAATCTCGTCCTCAATCGCGATGCATGTTCTGATAATCTAACCCGAATCTGACGTTTTGTTCGACCCACATAATACAAAGAGCACGGGCAGATGATAAGATATACTACAAATTGAGTATCACAATCAGTGTGCCAGTTTGTTGTATATATTCTAGTCGTGTGGGCATCCATCCACTCAGGTCCCACCAAAGATAGGGCACAATAGTTACAACCCTCACAAACAAAGTGACCTTTATCCTCATGGCAAACCTGTGGTCGATCCTGAACATCCGTTGTCCGCATGAGGAGATCCCGAAGGTTAGTACCCCTGGAGTAAGCTATTTGTAAATTTTTATCACGGAAGCAAGGGTGTATCTCCATCAATGGCCAGAACCGTCGTAAAAGCTGGGTTACTTTATGAATTCCCCTAATGTATGGGAGAACGGATCCTCCTGGCCGCCCAATTGTCTCGAGTAGAGACTCTTTGCTGGAACCTCTGTCGAGGTTCTGTAATTTATTTTTACAACCAGCAGCGGCAGGAGTTCGGTCCTTTATTCGGGATACAGGAGATTTTCTAGATCAATTAAGAAACTGCAGTAATACCCCTTCCTGTGGGTTTCTGGTATCTCTGGACGTGCAAGCTTTATACACAAACATCGATCAGGGAGAAGCATTAAATTGCTTGCGCGACTTTCCCCTGGACCTTCCGGATCGTATCCCACAGAGATTTATACTTGAATTATTGGAACTAGTGCTGTACAATAATTTCTTTTTATGCCAACACTGTTTTTATAAGCAGATTCATGGCATAGCTATGGGGGCCACGGTAGCCCCATCCATTGCTACATTATATATGGGCACCTTTGAGGAGCTATATGTCTATACTGATCTCGATTTCCAATATGTTCCGTTTTGGAAACGATTCCTCGACGATGTCTTTTTCCTGTGGACGGGACCTCGAGAGAAGTTAGATGCCTTTATACGTCGATTAAATTCTCATCTACCAAGGATTCAATTTACTGCGCAAGTGTGGCCCATCAATTGGATTTCCTGGATGTGACGGTATCTTTAACAACGGAGGGTTTTCATATGACCCTCTTTAGAAAACCTGTACAACGCAATACTCTCCTCCGGTATGACAGTTTCCACCCGAAGGCTCTTAAACAAGGATTACCCTATGGGCAATTTTTGCGTTTAAGGAGGAATTGTTCCTCTATAGCTGAGTTTAAGAAACATTCAAGCGAATTATCATCTCGTCTATTGCTTCGAGGATATCCCAGGCAAGTCATCAATAAAGCATACAAGAGAGCACGTTACACACATACAGACTGGTATGGATCACAATCTTATACCCGGGACCAGGAATCAAAGATCACAGGGGTTCTCCCATACATTAGGGGAATTCATAAAGTAACCCAGCTTTTACGACAGTTCTGGCCATTGATGGAGATACACCCTTGCTTCCGTGATAAAAATTTACAAATAGCTTACTCCAGGGGTACTAACCTTCGGGATCTCCTCATGCGGACAATGGATGTTCAGGATCGACCACAGGTTTGCCATGAGGATAAAGGTCACTTTGTTTGTGAGGGTTGTAACTATTGTGCCCTATCTTTGGTGGGACCTGAGTGGATGGATGCCCACACGACTAGAATATATACAACAAACTGGCACACTGATTGTGATACTCAATTTGTAGTATATCTTATCATCTGCCCGTGCTCTTTGTATTATGTGGGTCGAACAAAACGTCAGATTCGGGTTAGATTATCAGAACATGCATCGCGATTGAGGACGAGATCCCTCTCGGCGCCCATGGTAGATCATTGTTTACAGCATGATTATTCTTTTACCACATTACGATGGCGTGTATTAGATTTTATACCCCTAGATCCCCGGGGGGGTGATCGCGAACAAAGATTGCAATATCAAGAACAGCGCTGGATTCACCGATTGGACTCAGTGACCCCAAGGGGTTTAAACCAACAAATTGACTGGCATACCATTACCTAAGGTTGTTGTAGCTCTCTGAGGGGGATTCCCTGATGGTGGGTGTTCCCCCTTTACAGCGAGCAACTCCATTGGTCGTGGCACTTCATGTGTTCTGTATACGTCAGACGCCGAAGACTTAAACGGCTGATTACACTTCTATTTGTTAGCTTTTCACATTGCCAAGAGCAGCTGACAGACAATCCTGATGCAGGGTTCACTAGCAGAAATATAATGTTGAACCCGAAACGAGCGCTACGTTGGACAGTCGATTTGGCGGCAATGGCAATTTTCTACTACAGCTAAGTGCTTTTGATAAAATCATTATTATTAAAAAGGAGAAATCACGGCGGTGCTCTGTTTGAATACACAGCACTGGGAAGATAATCTCCGACAAAAATTATTTTCTAACATAGGGTGAGTTTTTTGGTAATCGGATTTTTTTGATTTTGTTATATTGAAAATACCATGGCTTGAATGGGTCTAATCTTTGTATGGAGAGAGACATCTCTGCTCTTGAGAATCTTATCTATGTTCTTCACAGCCATTCTGCCAAGAGCAATATGTCCTCAGATTTCTTGACTGCTTGTTGCTTCTTTATTGATAGTTGAGCCAAGTAAGTTAAATAGATTTCAATTTCTTCTCCATCACCGATGAACTTATTGATTTTGCCAGTTGTCATGTCCTTTGTCTTCTTTACATTAAGGTGCAGGCTCATTTTAAGACTATGTTCCTTGATCTTGAGAAGCAAATTTTTCAGATCATCTTCATTTTGCAGCCAGTAATGTGGTATCATCAGCATAGCAAAGGTTGTTGATGAGTCTTCCACCAATCTTCCCTCCTTTGTTGTCTTCATACAATCCTGCTTCTCTGATGATTTGTTCTGCATATAAAATAAACAGGTAGGGGAAAAAGTATGCAGCCTTCTCATACACCTTGTGATAAGGAAGCTTATCAAAGCCCAGAGAATAGTGACAAAGGAAAGGAATTTACCCTAATCAAGGGACCTGTTTTGTCAGGTCAGAGGAATAAAACTGCATATTTTCCTAAAAGACAGGTTATTCCAGGCAGCAATGGCCTGCAGAAAGCCCCTAGTGGAGATGAGGAGAAGGAGTATAACCCAGATTGAGAAATCTTTACGTCACTCCTAATTACTCAACTGCCAGGAGGGAGTTTGACCACCAACACCTGAGGAGTGAAAGGGAGGGGTTGTAAACTGGGAACTTTAAAACTAGAACAGAATATTCAGAAAGAGAGGAGAAGAGGGAGAGGGAGAAGGAGAGAGGAGCTCAGAGAGATTTGTGTTCTTGGAGAGATTCCTGTGAGAAGCCAGCTTCAAGGGACTGGAGAAATCCAGGGGTTTGGAGAACTTCAGCTAGGAACCCTAAAGCAGCCGGTAAGAGGACAGAAGCAGCTGAAGGGAGAAGGAACACGAATACCTTTTGGAAGAGGTATGGAGCAGATGCCCTGAGGTCCAGAAATACAGACTGGAGGACAGGTCATAAAAGCTCAAATGCATACTGGCCAGAGTATCTAAGAGGACAGCCTAATGCCAGCTTTAACTCAGGTATGAACTTTGGACGTTTGTCTAACCTAGAGCAATGCAAAGTGCTTAGAAACAGTTCCTGTCCTAAGGGAGGTCAGTCAGTCAAATCCTTTGAGCCAGACCCTGATATAGATCCCATGCAGATAGAAGAACAAGATATAATTCCAGAGGAAGACAATTCTTTCATGGACTGTTCTTTATGCAAAGCTAGCACGAAGAAATCCTGAAAGTGGATCAAACATAAAAGGAAATGTTCTAGTAACTGGCACACCAGAAAGTTTGTGTGGAAAGAGAGAAGGTTTTGGGAGAAGTGAAATACCTGTGCAGAGAAGGTGAAAAGCTGTTTGATTGAAGCTTGTTACCCAGCTGATATCAAGGCAGAGCACAGCTTGGGCTGTGCACACGTTGGATATAAAAAGTTCTTTGAATGTGGAAAAGAAAAGCTGTTTTGTGAAGAAGCTTTTACTTTTGATTTGCTATACATCAGCATTGCTGAGCAGGTTTGTCAGCAGTGGCTGAAAGACTTTCCGTTGTTTAATGGACTTTACAAGTTACTTGCATAAGCTTTCAGTTGTATTGTTATTTTTGAATATAAATCCTGGAAAAGACATCCTAAGGTGTTACCAAGTGAATCTGTGTGCAGTTTGATTTACCTCATAAATAAATTCTGTCATTGCCTTAACACTCGAGCCAACTACCATAGTCTTCATTTACCTCAAAGGCAAGCACGCCCCTCCATACATATGTAAGGGGCTATGGGCGTGACAACCTTTGCTGATTTTAAACCATTCTGTTTCTTCTTGTTCCATTCAAACTGTTGCTTCTTGATCAATGTAAAGATTGTGCAAGAGAACGATCAGGTGTTCTGATATACCCATGCTTCTTAATGTGGCCCAGAGTTTCTCATGGTTTACACAGTCAAACGCCTTGCTGTAGTCAATAAAGCACAAATAGATATCCTTTTGGTATTCTTTAGTCTTTGAGGATCCATCACACATCAGTGATGTCTCTCGTTCCTCGCCCTTTCCTGAACCCTGCTTGCTCTTCAAGTAGTTCTTGTTCCAGGTATGGTTATAGTCTCTGTTGAATAATCTTCAGTAGAATCTTGCTGGCATGTGGGATCACAGCGATTTTGCGATAATTTCCACAGTCAGTTAGATCACCTTTCTTTAGTAATGGTATAAAACATAGATCTTTTCCAATCAGTTAGCCATGAATTTGTCTTCCAAATTTCCTGGCAGAGCCTTGTAAGTATGGTAACAGCTGCATCAGATTGCTGTAATACTTCTATGGGAATGCCATCAATGCCTGGGGCTTTGCTCTTTGATAAGGCTTTCAATGCTGCTTCGACTTCTCCTTTCATCACCAATGGTTCCGGATCATAAAGTACAGGTTGAGACGGCTGTTTGTCCACTTGATCTTTATCAAGGCCTCCAGCGGCAATGGAAACCATGAAAAAACTCTGTATATTCTTTCCACCTTTTCTTGATCTTCTCAGCATCATTCATAGATCCTTGAGCATCTTGCAACATTTGAATTCGAGGCTGGAAATTTTTCTTTAACTCTCGTAGCTTTAGGAAAGCCGATCTTGTTCTTCCTCTAATAGTTTCTGTTTATATTTCATTGCATGCATCATTGTAGTATTTTTCCTTGTCTTGTCTTGCTGCACGTTGGAAATCTCTGTTGAGTTCTGTGATTGCCTCCCTTTCTCCTTTGGCTTTAGCTTTTCTGCATTTCTGGGCAATTTTCAGAGTTTTTTCCATCATCCATTTTGGCCGTTTTTTATTTTTTCACCTTTTATAGAGACTTTCTCGCTTTCTTCCAACACAACCTTCCTTGATGTCATTCCATAACTCTTCTGGAGCTCTATCATTTGTATCTAAAGCAGCAAATCGATTTTGCAGGCAGTCTTTAAATTCCAGTGGTATATTCTCAAGGTCATATTTTGCTATATTCATGAGTGGCTTGCTCTTTTTCAACTTTAGCTTGAGTTTTCATACTAGTAGTTGGTGATCTGTAACAGTCAGCTCCAGATTTTGTCTTTGTTGATGTTATACAGCTTTTCCATCGTTGACTTCCACAGATGTAGTCAATTTGATTTTTGTACAGTCCATTGGGTGAATGTGTACAGTTGCCATTTGTGTTGCTGGAAGATGATGTTTGAGATGAAAAGATCATTGATCTTGCAGAATTCTATCAGTCTTTCTCCAGCTTCATTTCTGTAGCCAAGTCCATATTTTCCAACCATTTTGCCTTCTTTGTTGCCAACTTTTGTGTTCCAGTCACCCATGACTATCAGGATATCTTGTTTGCATGTTCTGTCAATTTCAGCTTGTACTTGCTCATAAAACTCATCAATTTCATCCTCTTCTGCAGCTGTTGGGGCATATACTTGAATTATAGTTGTGTTGATAGGCATTCCTCGTAGACTAATAGAAATTAAGCGTTCACTGACTGCATTGTATTTCATTACCGTTCTTGCAAGTTCTTCTTAATTATAAATGCAACACCATTTCTTCTTTGTCTTTCATTTCCAGCATAGTAGACATTGTGATCATCTGATGCAAAGTGCCCGATACCAGTCCATTTCAGTTCACTGACACCCAACAGATCAAGTTGTACACATTCCATTTCATTCTTGACCACCTCCAACTTTCCTTGGTTCATGCTTCGTATGTTCCATGTCCCAATATGTAAAGACATCTTTGCAGCTTCTGACTCTCATTTCATGAGCGGCTACAGCAGTAGTCAGACATCCCGAGGGCTTTGATCCAACCACATCATAAATGCTGGCTTTACTCTGAAAGGTCTTCAGCTCTTCCCCAGTAGCCAGTTGAGTGCCTTCCGACCTGGGGGGTCTCATTTTCCAGCACTATAGTGCAATTTGTTTTGTTGTGACTATCAATTGGATTTTCATTGCAAGATACGGAAGTAGATTGCCAGGCCTTTCTTCCACGCAGTTTTAGTGTTGCTGCCATTGTCACAGAAATGTGATCCTCCGCCGCCAACACTGTCCCATTCTGCTCTTGCCCAGATGGGTGGTTTGTCTTGGTTTGGCACCTCAGCTGAGACCTGTCCATCTTGGGAGACCCTGCCAGTAGTTAAACTACCGATAGCTTAGCCCTCTGCATTAACACAAGCCCTCACAGCACGACAAGCTGCAAACCAAGTGAGGGCCTGCTCTGTAGAGTTTACAATCTATTCAAAGCAGACAAACAAGACAAGAAATGAGGATGTGTCATTTATTATGGGAATGGTTAAACGTATGTATAAAAGGAGAATAAGGGGTTATAATTTAAAAGCAAGCCTCAAAATAAATCGGCCTTTAGGCTGAATTTGAATAGAGCCAACCCTATAAAGATCAGAGGCAAAGCTATGACAGCCTATCACAGAAGGCCAGCAGCTGGGTCTCCTCCAAACCTCCTGCTGGGGCAGAGATAAGGTGAGAACATGGTGAGATAAACGTATATGTTGGGGAAAAGGAAGAAGCTCCTGATTTTAAATATAATGTCCAAACCCTGAAGATCTTTGCTGTGTTGCATTCTCCTATTCCAGTTACTAGGATATCAATTTTAATGTCATAAAATTTCTAGACACGTTCTTGCAGAGATGCAGGAGAACCTAAAGTGGACAGATATCAGAGCCACCTCAGCTTGTAAAGCAGAAAGGAGTAAATTTTCAAAGGCTCAGCAGCTATTGTACATAAGTGCGACAGTAAGCAATGCCGTTAGATCTTCTGAATCCAGATGTACACAGCTTCACAACATGTATGCTTTAGCCACATTAAAAAGGGCAATTTGGGGGAGGGGTTGGGAACTGCACGCATCCATCGAAGTTTCAAAAACATATGTACACAGTAGGCATGCTGCCACCTTGCATACCTTATGCCATCACATAATACCATGGGCAGACTGGATAGGCCATATGGTCTTTTTCTATATGGCAGGTCTGTAGCTTCTGTCTGAAAGTCAGCTGGGTTTGTGCGGGCTGAACACCACCAGTGTACATTACCAGCACAGTGCATCACAATGAAATTGAACAATGTGTGTGTGCTAGGAGACAACTGTTCCAAGACTGACCATGTTGTGTGCAATTCTGGTCACCGTATCTTAAAAAGGATATAGCAGAATTAGAAAAGATACAGACGTCTGAGGGGAGATATGATAGTGGTCTATAAATAAATGAAAGAGGTATAATGGGTAAAACGTAGATCGATTGTTTACACCATCAAAAAGTAGAAAGGTTAGGAGGCATGCAATGAAGCCACAGTGTAACCCGTTTAAGACTAATAAGAGAAAATATTTTTTCACTCAATGCGTAATCAAACTCTGGAATTTATTACCAAAGGATGTAGTAAAATATGTTAGTGTAGCTGGGTTTAAAGAGAGTTTGGAGAAGTTCCTGGAGGAAAAGGTCCATAAACCATTATTAAAGAGAACCCAGGAAATCCACTGCTTGCCCCAATACAAGCATTGTGAAACCTGTGTGTCTTTTTGGGAAACTGCTAGGTACTTGTGACCTGGATTGGCCACTGTTGGAAACAGGACACTGGGCATGATGGACCTTGGTCTAACCCAGTATGGCATACCTTATGTTTTTATGACCATAACCATCAGGATCTTGCAGTGTCTGGTAAGACAAAGAAACTGTAACTGTGAGCTCTAGGGGTTTAAATGCTGTGTAGCCACATGTGAACCCAACAGAAAACCCATCAGAAAAGTTGAAGTAGCTCTCGTCAGTAACAAAATGAACTTGAGGTACAACAAAAAGGGTTTAGAGGAACTAGTGCTGTATCTCCTAAGACAGCGCTAGGGAAGGAAGAAAACCACCATGTTTGTGCTTTTTTTCTGGAAAAGGTGATGTAAGAAAAGAAACCCCACAGCTGACAAAAACACCAGTGAAGCTCTGGTTACAATGAATGCAATCATCTTGAGCCAGTGCCGAGCAAGCTGCCTCTCAGAAACCATCTCAAGCCCTCTCCAAGTCTCTAACTGGGGAGATCTAGTGGATATGGATGCATAGGCTGGTGGTTGACCTATTTGTACCAGATGAATAACAGGAATTTGATTAGATCTTAGAAGCTTCCCTAATGATAAGCAGACTGAAGGAAAAATGTCTTACACATTAGAAGAGGATGAAAGCTAGCCTTTAGATACAACTGAGGGGCATGCTTGCTAAGCTAGGCTAATGGTTCAGGATCAATTAGTCCAGTTAGGTCTGTACACACTCAAAGCAGGATATGTATAAACATAAAAATGGTAGTTTCTGTGTTCTGCAATAGAAAATGGGTCTCAGTACTTTATCAAGTATGTATTGTAGTGATGAAAGCTCCCAGGAAGACATGGAAGTGGAAGAAAATCCTAGTTTCCCCTTTGAAATGAATGACAGTTCACTTGTGCATAAGACTTGCAAGCCAGATCAGGAAAAAACCCAGCTCCCTGCTAGGGTCAGGCCACGCCCTAGCTCAGGAGTGGAGACAAGCTTGCCTGATGATTGGTCACACAGGTGCAGAGAACAGGGAGTGCCTAGCAGCCAACGGTTCTTAAAACCACGAGCAGAGCAGAAAGGAGAGGAAAGGAGGAAGGCAAAGAACAACAGAGAGAGCAAGGCTGAGCATAGCTGGAGGAGAAAGAAAGAAGAAAACTCCCAGGAAAGCAGCTACCTAAGAGGGCCTGGAGAAGGACATAAGGAGGCTGAATTTCAGAGCCTGGAGGATCCCAGGGAGAAAGAAATCAGTGCTTGTCTGAGGAACCATCCCCAAGGTAAAGCCAGCAGTTTCAGAGCTGAGAAATCAACAGAGAAACAGTTTGCTATTGCTAAGGTCCAGGAAGCAGAGCCCTCACCGTCTACTGCTAAGAGGTGGGTGGAACGTTTTACATATGGGAAGAGTCATAGCCCTGATAAAAGCAGAACAGCTGAGTCTTCAAAGCTAGAAGCACTGAGAGAGTTGTTTGCTGAGGGAAAAGTTCACTACCCTAATACAACTGTGCCTTTACAAGCTGAATTGTTGTGGAATCAGTTCCAGGAATTTCTAAAGGAGAAAAAGTCTGGGAGCGTTTGTAACTTTGATAGAGACACCTTATATCCTGATGCCATAGAAGGAATGCAAATAGATTCCTGTTTGCCAAGCTCTGAGTGTGAACCTGTACCAATGGATTGCTCATTGTGTTTAAAAGAAGAGTCTGCATTATTGAACTGAGCTGAGAGACTGTGAAACAATATAGAGAATAAGTACAATACCTGCTTAGAATTAAGGAAAGCTAATACTGTGTTTTACTAAGCTTAATTGCCTTCTGAAGCTAAGAAGCAGTGCTTGGAAGAAGTTTGCTTTGAGAAAAGAAAATCACAGCTGTTGCAAGTTTATCTGTATTTCTGTTGAATGACCACACGAGGCAGTCCTCGGTGTAAGCTTTTGGGAATAAGAACAGCTGAACAGTGAAAAGAGGTTTTTGTTACGTCACTCTCTGTTACCTGATTTATCCTTTATGTTGGAGAAGCATCCTTTTCGCCTTGTTTGTGTATTGAGCTTAAATGCCCTGGAAATCCCCACAAAATACATTTTCTTGCTGCCTTGAACCACCGACTCACAACTACAATTTGTCCTTAAAGAATAAACTAACTACAAGTCCCAGAATACCTCTGGTGACAACAAGGGAAGCTTTATTCAAAAGTGGACAACATAAGGCTGTTTCCTGCTTGTAAGCTCTTGGGCCCAAGCAGAAGCATCACAGTATATGTATGTATGTATGTATATGTATATATATATAACATTTCCACCTCTCAAAAAGTATTTTCATGTATTTATTTATTTAAAAGTTTTTTATGCTATCTTTGTGACAACAGTCATTTAAAATGGTTTACAGCTTAATAAAATACAAAAGATAGAGAAAAATGAGGATACAGACAAAATATAAAAAAAATTTACCAATTCACTCACTAATCAAAGCTCCTCTGAAAATTATTCTTCCACAGGATATAAAATACATTTTAGAAAAGGGGTCAAAACTTAACTGATTAGATTCCATTCTTAAACTGATCGGTAAAGCATAGATTCGGGACCAACCACACTAAATGTTTTAGATCTACAAGTTACCTTATGAATAAAAGTCTCAGCAGGAACCTCTAGGAGGTTATCCTGGGAGAAACATAAGGGTAAATTAGACTTACCTGCTAATTGTTGTTCCTTAAGGGACTCCAGTTTAGTCCCAAACCTCTGGGTTTAAGCACCTCCTCCCACAGCTTGGAGACTAAGCACGTCACCCTTTTTGGTGACACCAGTATAAATAGTCCAGGGACCGCCCACATGCTCCAGTAACCTATTGACAAAGCAGACTCACCAGAGCAATAAGTAAGTAGATATTGTTAACATAAACTTTATATAACTGTTCAACTGTATAACTGAATAACTTTACATAAATAGATACCTGGCAATTTTCCCAGGCAACTTCTTTGTTATTTCCTGCTTAGGCTTGCGTCTCCCACTCTAAAAAAAACCCTTAGTAGGTACTGCAAACCTTGCCAATCATTTTCACCCCCTGTCCTCCCATGAGGGACCACAGCCAATCCAGCCGCTCCCGCAGCCAAATAATAAATCTTACCTTACTTCAGGCTACTGTCCCACATACTTTGTTAGTGATATAGCGGAAGGGCTTTCAGGTAAGGTTTGCCTCTTTGCGGATGATACCAAAATTTGCAATAGAGTAGACACCCAGGAAGAGGTAGATAACATGAGGAGGGATCTAGCTAAGCTTGAAGAATGGTCTAGAATTTGGCAGTTGGGATTTAATGTTAAAAAATGTAAGGTCATGCATTTGGGCTGCAGCAATCCAAGGGAGCAATATAGTATAGGGGGTGAAGTACTTTTGTCCACTAAAGAAGAGCGGGACCTAGGCGTGGTTGTGTCTGATGATCTTAAAGTAGCTAAACAGGCAGAAAAGGTGACGGCAAAAGCTAGAAGGATGCTTGGGTGCATACGGAGAGGAATGGCTAGCAGAAAAAAGGAGGTGATAATGCCTCTGTATAAGTCTTTGGTGCGACCTCATTTGGAGTATAGTGTGCAATTCTGGAGACCGCACCTTCAAAAGGATGTGAACAGGATGGAGTCAGTGCAGAGGGTGGCTACTAAAATGATTAGTGGTCTTCATTATAAAGCATATGAGGACAGACTGAAGGATCTTAATATGTACACCTTAGAGGAAAGGCAGGATAGAGGTGATATGATTGAGATGTTTAAATACCTCCGTGGCATAAATGTTCAGGGCGAGAGCCTCTTTCAATTGAAAGCAAGTTCTGCTACGAGGGGACATGGGATGAGGGTGAAGGGAGATAGATTCAGGAGTGATATGCGGAAATATTTCTTTACGGAAAGAGTAGTGGATCCATGGAATAGTCTCCCAGTGGAGGTGGTAGAGATGAGGACAGTAACTGAATTCAAAAAAGCATGGGACAAACACAGAGGATCTCTAAAGGTAAAAAGGGGACTGTTGTAGTTGTTATGGAAGGACAGACTAGATAGGCCATGTGGTCTTTTTCTGTCGTCATATTTCTATGTTTCTATATGCAATAGGCCCTGCATTAGGAGATCCTTCCTGACCGGCAACTTCCACGGCGACTCCACCAGAAGCCACACTAGGTTGGCATACCATGGCCTTCTTGGCCAATCTGGCGCAATCAAGATCACCTTACCCCTGTGCCTTTCTATGCGCTGCAGAACGCAACCTATTAACACCCACGGTGGAAACACATATAGTAGCTGATCCTCCGGCTACCTCTATATCAGAGCGTCCAGGCCTTCGGACATCCTTTCTCTTCTTCTGCTGAAAAACCTTCCTATCTTTGCCGACTCGAACGTCGCCATAAGATCCATCACCGGAGACTCCCAACGCCGTATTAGCAAACCAAATACCTCCGGATATAGAACCCACTCCCCTGTATCCACCTTGACTCGGCTCAAAAAGTCGGCTGTGACATTGTCCACTCCTGCTACATGCGCTGCGGATAGTGCCTCCAGATGCAGTTCGGCCCAACCGAGGAGCTCCTCCGCCTCCTCTTCGAGAGCCACACTGCTGGTGCCTCCTTGTCGATTGATATAGGCCACCGCTGTGGCGTTGTCCGACAGCACTCTGATTGCTTTTCCCTGCAACAGCTGCTGAAAAGCTCTTAGCGCTAACGTGACCGCCCTTAATTCCAACCTGTTGATTGACCATCTCCTTTCCAGGTTGGACCACTGGCCTTGGGCAAACTGTCGCTCGAATTGCGCCCCCCAGCCGAACAGACTTGCATCTGTCGTCAACGGCCGCCAATCTGGCGTTTCCAACAGCATCCCTTTCTCTAAACCTCCCGTAACTAGCCACCACTGCAGTGACTGTCTTGTCCTCAACGGACAGACCAGCTTTTGGGACAATTGATCTGACTGATGCAACCATCTCCTGAGGAGAGCTCTCTGCAACGGCCTCATATGCACCCTGGCCCACTGCACCACCTCGAGCGTGGCTGCCATTGTTCCCAATAGCTGTAAGTAATGCCACGCCGAAGGAGCCCTCTTTTCCAAGAAAACTCGTACCAGCCGCCTGAGCCCTTGGACCCTGGAGTGCGGTAGAAACACCCGGCCGCACTTCGTGTCGAATCGGGCCCCTAAGTATTCCAACTCCTGAGACGAGTCCAACTTGCTCTTTGCTATATTCACTACCCACCCTAAGCTCTGCAGAAACTGCACCACTCGGCAGGTAGCTGCCTCGCTTTCACTCCTTGACTTTGCTCGAATTAACCAATCATCCAGGTAAGGGTGCATCAACACTCCTTCTCTGTGCCATGCCACCGCTACCACCACCATTACCTTGGTGAAGGTGCGTGGCGCAGTCGCCAAACTGAACGGCAAGGCCTGAAATTGAAAATGCTCCATGGGCACTGCAAACCAAAAGGTACTGCTGATGCTCTAACTGAACTGGGATATGCAGATACGCTTCCAAGAGGTCCAAAGAAGTGAGAAACTCTCCCTGTCGGACCGCCACTATGACTGATCTCAACGTTTCCATGCGAAAGTGCGACACTCTGAGACACTTGTTTACCCCCTTGAGATCCAGGATTGGCCTTAAAGATCCGTCCTTTTTTGGCACAACAAAATATATTGAGTATTGACCGTATCCGCACTGGTCTGCCGGAACCGGTCTCACCGCCTTGAGGGCTATTAACCTTTCCAGAGTCTGCTGCGTCACCCTGAAATTGTCCTGCATGGAGATTGTACAAAGGCGTCGAACACTGGCCGCTGGAACTCGAGAGCATAACCCTTCTGAATGACCTCCAACACCCACTGATCTGACGTAATTTGAACCCAGGCCGGATAGAAATCCCTTAGTCGACCTCCCACGGGTTCTAATCCTGCCTGGGCCCGCCTCGCTTCATTGTGACTTTTTGAAGTTCGAGGAAGAGGAGGCTCCAAAACCTCTACCTGCTCCTCTGAACCCTCGAAACCCCTGGGACCTATATTGAAAATGTCCCCTTTGAAACTGTACCTTGACGGACGAAATCTACGAAACTCCCTTTGCTGGCTCTTGGAAGGTGCTAGAGGATGACTCTGCTTCGGCTTATCCTCCGGCAACCATCCACCTTTGGACTCTCCGAAGTCCTTAACCAACTTGTCCAAATCCTCCCCGAAAAGGAGTTTACCCCAAAAGGGGAGCTTAGCTAGCTGTGCCTTAGAAGCACCATCTGCCGCCCAGTTACGGAGCCAGAGATATCTGCGCGCCGCTACCACGGACGCCATACTTTTCGAAAGCCCTCGAATCAGATCATATTGTATATCTGCCAAATAAGTTGCTCCCGATTCCATACGAGTCGGCTCCTCGCTCGTCTCTTCTTCCCGGTTCCCTTTCATCTTTTGGGATCATCGCAGGCAGGCTCTCGCCATCCATGCTCCACAAATGGCAGCATGCATGGAAATGGCATTGACATCAAAGACTTGTTTCAACAAAGTATCTAGTCTCCTATCCTGGGCGTCCTTAAGAGCAGCACTGCCTTCCACCGGGATAGTTGTTTTCTTAGTAACTACTGATATCGCTGCATCCACCTTAGGAGACTTGAACAGCTCCTTATCCGGCTCCTGCAACGGGTAAAGGCACGCCATTACTCTGGAACCTCTCATTCCTACCTCTGGCGCGTCCCACTCTTCCTGAATCATTTCCCTAAACACTCTATAGACTGGGAAGGCTCTCTGGGACTTCCAAACCACCTGCAATAGAGGATCCTCCAAAGAGGAATCCCCATTTGCTCCGTTGCCAGCATGTTTAATGCTTTCATCGTTTCTGAGATAAGTGCTGAAAATTCTTCACGCCTAAACACCCTGACAACTCTTGCCTGGTCCTCATGCTCCGCTATCTCGCCTTCCTCCAGGTCTACATCAGGCTCAGAGTCATCTAAATCCTCAGACTGATCATCCGAGACCACCAGCTCCACCTTGTCTTTCCCTAAATTAGGCTTTTTACCAGGTACGCTATCTGCTATCCCGTCCAGGGGAGCCCCAGAGCGCTTGAGACCTAGCACTCTCTCTGCCTCAGCAGATCCTTTTTTCCCCAAGCGCCTGCTGCAGCAGCGCCATAAAATCATGAGAAAATATTGCTGCCTGTCCCCCCTGTAGCCAAGGTTGGGGAGTGGTGGCCTCTGGCACTGAAGAAGGACCCGGTACCGGTTACGGAGGGGGCGCAGCCGGGGAAAGGGGCTCTGGAGAGCCTGAAGCCTCCCCCCGATGAGCTTCGCCTTCCATCTCTGTTCCCCCTGCCGCAGCCTCTTGTGCACAGCTCCTGCACATTCCATCCTCCGTGACCGACCCCCTCCTGGCCTCACACATCAAACATTGAGGCCTAGAGGGCATAATGCTTTCAGTCATACACCTCAAATGGCTCAAAGAAATAATAACAGACTACCTTCAGTAATCCAACTACTACTACTACCCCTAAAACTAAGGTCCAAACCAGGAACGGCAGAAAAAGAGAGCCCCTGCGCTGTTTCCCGCGCTGACTCCGCGTGCCCCGGGTCTGTCGGTGTGCCCCCGCCTGCGCTCTCAATCCAGCGGCGCCGTGCGGCCTAAGCGTCTGCACTCTCGATATTCCCGGCAGTGAGGAGAGTCACCCGGCAGCCCCCCCCCCCCAGCCCCTCTCACCTCGGACTTCGCTACGGGCAAGAAGGCGTCCATTCAGGTACCTGTGCTGTCCCGATCGGAGCCGCGGCTGCGGGAGATTGACCGCTGCGAATTCTGCCCCTCTTAGCTCTGCCAGCATTGTGGCTGTCCTCAACGCTCTTCACCCGCAGTGCAGGTTCGGGAGTCGGAGGCCCCTGCAAACTCTCCCACACACTCCCCCGAGCCTCAGCACCTCGAGGGGGGGGGGGGAGAGCCACAGCCTTAGCAAATTCAAAAGCCCTTCTGAGGAAAACTCTGTTTTGAAATTTATTTAAAGGGATATACCCCCATTTTTTAAAATCAATTAAATTAATGTCCTAACTATCTAAACTATCCGAAACCTTCCTTAATCATACCTCTTAGTGAGCCCCGAATCTCTAGGCTCACGACATCTCCAGCTGCTTGGAGACTGAGATTACTGGAACATGTGGGCGGTCCCAAGACTATTTATACTGGTGTCACTAAAAAGGGTGACGTGCTCAGTCTCCAAGCTGCGAGAGGGGGTGCTTAAACCCAGAGGTTCGGGACTAGACTGGAGGGACGCTAAGGAATTGTCTTTTCAGGACCAGAGAGAAACAAAATCCTCTGGAACACTGAATGCAAGCTGTTACAAAAACATTACAGTTATTTTTTTATTTCATGTTTTACTTCTGTTTCCTCATTTGCTCAAGAAGGGGTAACACAGTAGAATTCAAAAACATCACTTAATATAAGCAGCACCCTCCTAGCCTACAAAACCCCTGATCCAAACTCAAATATGCAGGAAAAGAGTGTCTATTAACAAGATTATAAAATACACAGCTTTATTTGTATGCCATAACTCGTTTGGTTTCCTTGGCCAAACTAACTTGGAATCATTCCCTGCCAAAAGAATGACACGCTGGTGGAACCAGATCAGCAGGTTTTCAGAATTCTAAGCAGTCAGCTTCATCGTCTGGAATATTCAGGAGTGCACCGTCTCCACACTCAGAGGCAAAAACTGTGGCATATATGTTTACATTGCTGTTCCCTGCTCCACCTCACAGCAAGCAGTTCTTAAAACGTCTTCTCAACCAGGGACTTAACAGAGGGGTCATTTTATAACAAATGCATGGGTTAATAGGGCAGGAAGGTGCCTAATCCCTGCCATATCATACTTAGACTGCAAGCACGGACATTATGGACATTACGCCTGCGTATATGCAAGTGTAAATGTCAGCACATACTTTACAGTACGTGTACCCCACCATTTGCCCAAACTCTGTCCCTGTGCACACCCTGCATCACCTTTACTTTTAGGCTATTATGAAGTTAGGTTGTGCTTATTTGTCAAAGTAAAACACTGTCCTATGCACAAAAATGGATTATAAAATTATCCTCCACAAGTCTAAAGAGAAAAGTACTTGGTACGTCTAGCCCTAAAACAGGTTTTCTGGCACTACCAGATTTGACTAAACAAGGAAAAGATCAAAGCTTTAGTTTGTTATGACAGCTCCAGGGTAGATTTTGCAGCAAGAGTTTGTGACACATTTGTATAACTGTGCATATATTTGCATATTAAATAATGTTTATTTTTATAAAGCAAAAAAAATAAGTGAGAGCTAGATCTTCAAAGGCACATATCCAGATTAAGTGCCCTCTCCATAGATTTTCAGTGGTACTACATGGAACGTGCTGATGAAAATCATTATAAGCTGTCCCAACGCTATCTAGAGAGTGCTGGGAAGGAGCGGAGGCATGCCACTCAGCTATCCAGATAACGGCGTGTTCAGTCCACTATGGGACAGATTCTATCTCACGTTCAGTGGGGATGTATATCAGAGTTGGACGTACATCCCTGCTAAATGGCAGGGGCTGTTCTCCTATCCTGAGCTCTCTGCACATACAGCAGAGATGTGTGGGGAACGCAGGATAGGGGCGGGCCGGAGAAGGAGTGATGACAGTCCTGTATATCCGGGCTCGGGGATTTGGACACAGGACTTATTCCACCTTGGAGGCAGCAGATCTGGACCCCGCCCCCCTCCCCGGACAAGGGGTTCTTCACAGCCCGACCCCAGCCTCGGAAGGCCCGATTGAGGGTCGGGCAGCGGGGAACACAGGATTTCACAGCAGGCAGATAATCGGGGCTCCTGCATGGCATCCCAGTGCCATGGCAACAGGACGCCATGGCACCACAGCTCCATGCAGGAGCCTGGCTAGGCTAGCCGGGGAATCTGCAAGGCATATAGCAGGATGGAATTGGGGCACATTCAGGACGTCTAGGCCATGTGCCCTGATTCTGCTCCCATGGGAACAGGATCAGGTACATATACAGGCCTTCCAGATTTTGGACATCTGGGCTGCTCGGACGTGCCCCAATCGGAACTGACCTCCACCTGAATAATTATCCGTATAAATTTAGGCAAGGTGAAATCCAGAAAACTATCCAGATAAATTGAGGACAGCCTAACAGACTGAATGCCATTGCTATCTGGAAAGTTACGGCGCCGACTACTCAGTATATATATTAAGTGCTACCAGTTATTCAGACTGTTGTGCTGAATACAAATATTATATTTAATCACCGTGGCTGGTGTTATTTCTTTTTTTAAATGCCCTCCACAGCTCTTAAATATCAACCCATAAGTTGTCTGCTGACATTTCTTGTAGGTCAGGTTTATTTATTTGGTTCTTTTGGGGAGGAAAGGGAACTTTGTGACTGATGCTGGGAGGAAAGACAACGAATGTGGGATCCTGGAGACAGAGAAGGGATCGCTGAGAGGAGGGGGAATCATAGAGCAGAGAGAGGAAGATTATGAGGCAAGAGGAAGGGGAGAGAAGGAGAAGGAACTGGCATCCACTCTTATATATTTCCTCCCAACACAATCTTTTCTCTCAGTCATTCACACCCCACACCTTCCTTATGTCCCTCACTCCACTTGCATCACCTCCAGCTCCCTCTCTCACGCTGCACCTATGATAATCCCCCTCGCACTCTCCCCTCAGTTACTTTCTCCCCACACCCTCTACAATTCACTCACTTTCTCGTTGTACTCCTTCTCATCCCCATATTCATTCTTCCCTCTCCTCCCCCCCCCTCACCCCACAGCCGTCTGATTTCTTTACACTTCCTAGGACAGTGGCACCGTCATATCTTCCTGTGTCATGTTCTGACCTATGTTGCACAGCACAGTACTACGCAGTTCAAAACAGGACCCCGATCCTGGGAACCAGAGGAGGGGGATATGGCCCCAAAACCTGCACTGCTACCTTCTTCTTCCTAGCCCCAACCTGGAACGGGATGGGAGGAGGGGGGCAAGTGAGGGAACTGGAGTAGATATGGGGGTGAGGGAAGTCCGTTAAGGGACGGGAGGATGAGGAAGAGAAGGATATGCCCAACCCAGCCTCCAATGTGCTGTGGCAATTTGTTTCAGTCCAAGGCAAGGGATCAAGTCTGCAGCCCTTACTGCTGTATCGAAGGAGACCGAGTTACCCTAGGACTCTGCACTTCTTTGCCTGAAACAGATGAGGGTCAGCGGAACAATACGCTGGTTTACATTCATAATAGTGGGTGTGGATAAGATGCAAATTTCAGGAATATTAAAACATCTCATAAACTAAAACTAAAAATGAAGGAGCATCTTCGTGGCAGACAACATGGTTGGTAATTAAAGGCTAACTTTGTGTTGGTATTACTTCGTTAAAAACCCCACGTTGGGCTCTTGCAAGCACTCTCCTTTTTGGCATGCTATTAGATCCTGCCCCAATTGCCTGTATGTGAAAGGCAGGAGTTTGTGAAGAAACAGCTAGACAAAGCTGAGCCAGTTGATATACTGTATCTGGATTTTCAGAAAACCTTTCACAAAGTCCCTCATGAGAGATTCTTGGCAAAATTAAAGTCATGGGATAGGAGGCAGCGTACTTTTAGATCAGGAACTGCTTAAAAGATAAAAAGCAGAGAGCAGGGCTAAAGGGAGAATTTTCTCAATGGAGAAAGGTGAATAATGGAGTACCCCAGGGATCTGTGCTGGGGCTGCTGCTTTTTAACGTCTTCATAAATGACCTGGAAACGGGAATAACGAGTGAGGTGATCAAATTTGCAGATAACACAAAATTATTCAAAGTTATTAAAACACAAGAGGATTGTGAAAAACTGCAAGAGGACCTTGATACCAGGAGTAGTTCCTCAGGACTGAAGAAGAGCGGATGTGGTACCTCTTCACAAAAGTGGTGACAGGGAAGAAGTGACAAACTACAGGCCTGTGAGCCTTACCTCGGTGGCGGGAAAAGTAATGGAGGCGCTTCTGAAAGAGTGAATAGTGAACTTCCTCTAAACCAACAGGTTGCCTGATCTGAGGCAACATGGTTTTACCAAAGGACGATCTTGCCAAACAAATCTGATTTGAGTGCTTTGACTGGGTGACCAGAGAACTAGATCAGGGGCATGCGATGGATGTCATCTACCTGGATTTCAGCAAAGCCTTTGATACTGTTCATCATAGGAGGCTTATCAATAAACTCAGTAGTTTGGGGATGGGTCCCAAGGTGGTGAACTAGATCGGAAACTAACTGGCTGACAGACGACAGAAGGTGATGGTAAATGGAGCTCACTTGGATGAAAGGAGGGTGATTAGCGGGGTACCCCAGGGTTCGGTCCTGGGCCCAGCACTGTTCAATGTATTTGTGAGTGATATTGCTGAAGGACTGCATGCAAAAGTCTGTCTTTTTGCAGATGACATGAAAATCTGCAACAGAGTGGACTCTCCTGAGGGAGTGGATAACATGAGGAAAGATCTACAAGAGCTGGAAGAATGGTCTAATGCTTGGCAGTTAAGATTTAATGCGAAGAAGTGCAGTGTCATGCACTTGGGAAGCAGAAATCCAGGGGAAATGTATGTGATAGGAGGCGAGAGGTTGGTGTGCATGGACCAGGAGAAGGATCTTGGTGTGATTATTTCTGCGGATCTCAAGGTGGCAAAACAGTGTGACAAGGCAGTGGCAAAAGCCAGAAGGATGTTGGGTTGCATACAAAGAGGAATTACCAACATAAATGAAGAGGTACTAATGCCACTGTATAAGTCACTGGTGAAGCCTCACTTGGAATACTGTGTTCAGTTTTGGAGACCATATCTTGCAAAGGATATAAAAACACTGGAAACTGTTCAGAGGAAGGCGACCAAAATGATTTAGAGCCTGCGTCAGAAGCCTTATGAGAAGAGACTTGAAGACCTAAATATGTACACTCTGGATTAGAGGAGGGACAGGGGAGATATGATTCAGACCTTCAAATACTTAGAGAAATAATGAACAAACCAACCTCTTCCAAAGACGGGGAAGCTGTAAAACTAGAGGGCATAACATGAAGCTGCAAGGGGGTAAATTGAAAGGCGATGTCAGGAAATACTTTTTCACTGAAAGGGTGGTGGATGCTTGGAATGCCCTCCCGATGGAAGTAGTGGGGGAAAATACAGTGACAGAATTCAAAATGGCATGGGACAGAAACAGTGGATCACTTTACAGCAACAGGATAAAATCAAAATAAATTTAACTATCTAATTTCTCAACATACAGGGGTGTCCTACACAGAGCGGTGGGTTCACCCCTAAAACAAAGACATGGGGAGGGGTGGTCTGCATGGAGCGGCAGGTGCACCTACTCTTGCCATCTTACTGGGCAGACTAGATGGACCATACTGGTCTTTATCTGCCGTCATTTACTATGTTACTATGATAAATTGGAAGACTGGAGTCCAAATGGCAGATAACATTTAATGTGGACAACTACAAAGTTATAGCACTTAGGGAAGAATAACCCAAACTATTGTTACACGATACAAGGTTCCACATTATGAACCACCACCCAGGAAAAGGATTTAGGCATCATTGTGGATAATATGTTGAAACCCTCCACCAGTGTGCAGCGGTGGCCAAGAAAACAAATAGAATGCTAGGAATCATAAGGAAAGGAATGGAGAATAAAACCAAGGATATTATAATGCCTTGGTATCGTTCCATTGCATGACAGCACCTTCAGTATTGTGTACAATTCTGGTCACCATATCTTAAAAAGGATATAGCAGAATTCAAAAAAGTACAGCAAACAGCCACCAAAATGGTAAAGGGGATGGAAGGATATTCCTGTGATGAAAGGATTAAAAGGTTAGGGCTCTTCAACTTGGAAAACAGATGGCTGAGGGGAGACATGATTATAGAGCTGTATAAATAAATAAATGGAGTGGGACGGGTAAATGTAGATCAGTTGTTTACTCTTTCAAAAAGTAGAAAGACTAGAGGACACTCAATGAAGCTGCAATGTAGCTCATTTAGGACTAATAAGAGAACATATTTTTTCACTCAACGAGTAATCCAACTCTGGAATTTGTTACTGGAAGATGTAGTAAAATCTGTTAGTGTAGCTGGGTTTAAAAAGGTTTGGACAGTGGAAGAAAAGTCCATAAACTATTATTAAAGAGGACCAGGGAAATCCACAGCTTAGCCCAGGATAAGCACAGTGGAATCTCTGTACCTTTTTGGAAACCTGACAGATACTTGTGACCTGGATTGGCCACTGTTGTAAACAGGATACTGGCCTTGATAGTCTTTAGTATGACCCAGTATGGCATTTCTTTTGTTCTTATGTTCACTATTAGGTGTAGAAATAAGGATCGATCAGGTTTTAGGTGATATTTTTATATCAGATCAAGTCAATGCATCTGTGACTAGCTTTCGAGAACTAAGCACTGTTCATCAGGTTAGTGATGGTATCACATAAAACTTGTTTATTGACCTTATCATATTCCTCCTATATTTAAAGTCTTTAACTATTCCCCTTTTCACAGATCTGCCAAGACAACGTTCAAATAAACTTAAAAGATACAATTCTATCAAAATAAACCATGGTAAATATCAGGCAAGGAGTCATACTATCCTACTCAACACTATGGGCCCCTTTTACTAACACTTATCTTGAGCTATCTGCCACATGGCCCATAGGAATACATTGGGCTATGCAGGAGATAGCACAAGCTAAGTGTTTTGGTAAACGAGGCTCCATATTACAAACCAGAACTTTTCTTTCAAACCCCTTTCTTCCTCGACAGAATGTTTCCCAGTTTAGGACAATGCCACATAGTACTGTGGAGGAACATCGGCAACCTTGCAGTTAGCCAAACATTTCTCTGCACTTTTATTTCGTGCTCTCCACACAGCTTTGTTGATTTTTAGCCAGGGTTTCTATAATGTAAATGTCAAACCTCTTATTTCGGTCAGTGAATTATTTTAAGGGTCAGGACCAAGTAAACCCAAGAAGCAGAGAAAACGGTTTTATCAACAGTGATAAAAGTGGATTGCATCACTTAAACCGCATACATATATACACAAATTAAATCGAGCATCAAGTGTATTATGATATATGGTCTGTAGAGAGGAGGGAAGGAATTGCTGATAGAAATTCACGTTACCAACATTATTATAGTGAATATAAATGCTGTATTATTGAAGTTTATGAGAGCTGTTACAATGGAAATGAAAAAATAAAGTGGAAAAAAAGGAATTAAACTAACAAACCATAAATCACACTCTTAAAACCTTTAAAATCTAGGATTACAAACAAACAGAGTTGCTGTTTGAAAATTCAACCGATTCCAAAGATATGGACCAGTATGACCAAATTCAGTGGCTTTTGTAGAGATAAGGTGAATCCTGGACGATAGGGGTAAATAAGTCCCATCTGGGAGAAATGTATTTCCTGTACTGGTTCATAACTGTAATCAACCAGCCAAATACTTGGCAAGCCTCTAAGCAGCCTTAAAAAGTCACATGGAGCAACTTAAATTCCAGCCTGCTAACCCCTGGAAGCCAATGGAGGCAGTACAGGACAAAAGGTGATAGGATCAAACTGTTTTTCTCCTCAAATTAACTTTCCAAAGGCCTTGAGAAATGGAATTACCATATTCCCTCTCTTTCTGAGATATTCCTCTGCCCAATGGACTAACAATCTACATTGCGTCTGAGGCAAGGGAGGGTGAAGTGATTTACTGGGTCGCAAAGAATGCAAGTGTGAGGAAGTGAGATTTGAATCCTGGCTTCCCTCGCTTACATCCTCCCTCGCTAAACACTAAAGCTTCTACTGAAGTCCAGAAGTAGATCTCACAACTGCATCCTTATGCCGATATATTGATGTCATCAGATGCAATGATCCCAACCTAGAGAGGATGTTTTAGGTGAGAAACAACCTCTAGAGATAGCATTAGCCACCAGGGAGTTAAGGAATGGGGGATTTCCAGAACCTATGCTGCACTCATGAATTTAGGTCCGTGGAAACAAACAGTTAAATGGGAGGAAAAAATGGAGCAGCACATTAGTGATACCAGCCAATCCTGTACTTTTGAATGAATGTACAGGATGAGTCTTGCCAATAGCATGAGTGAAAATGGTTATAAGATATTATAGAGATGGTATCAAACTCCAGCAAAGTTAAATGCTGGAGGAAGCGTTATCAAGGAGGAGCATTAATCCATTATGGTGCACATACCCTAAGATACAAGGGTTTTGGGATGGTATATATATATATCTAAGCAGCCAGGTTTCAATTCCCGCTAGTACTCCTTGTGGCCTTGGGCAAGTCACTTAACCCTCCATTGCCTCGGAGGAAAGGCCTGGCAATCTACTTCCGGTGACACTGCCAAGAAAACCCAGGAGCTTCTGGGTAGCCAGGAGTCAGGACTGACTCGAAGGCACACATTGCATTTGCAGAACCTGTGTCTTTTGGGGAAACTGTACATATATCTTGTACAGTGCGTGTGCATATGCCTTGTAGCGCTAAATAAACGATTAATAGTACTAGGTGTTCTCCTGCTGGTGAAATAAACAGGGAAATGTATCCACAGACATGAGAGTACTTGTGTTGAATTGGGAAACCCAAGGGCTGGACACTGAGGTGGCTCAACTGACGACTATGATTATGATTGTGAAACGTACGGCTGTGGACGGAGAGTGGAAAAAGGTTGAGCTGCCTTGCATGCAGAAAGTATATTTGCATTTGAACCAGGTATTTCTGCATTATGGAATAACACAAGAGATATTTGAAAAAAAAAATACCAACACGAGGCCCTTTCATAAGGTGGTCAAAACCATAAGAACATAAGATATGCCATACTGGGTCAGACTAAGGTCCATCAAGCCCAGTATCCTGTTTCCAACAGTGGCCAATCTAGGTCATACATATCTAGCAGTTTCCCCAAAAGACACAGGTTCTGCAATGCTTGTACTAGGTCAAGCATTGATATCCTGGGTCCCTTCATAATAATGGTTTATGGACCTTTCCTCCAGGAACTTGTCCAAACCTTTTTTAAACCCAGCTACACTAACAGCCTTTACTACATCCTCTGGTAACAAATTCCAGAGTTTGATTACACGTTGAGTGAAAAAATATTTTCTTTTATTAGTCTTAAATAGTTTACCCTGTAGCTTCATTGCATGACCCCTAGTCTTCCTATATTCTGATAACATAAACAGTCGATCTACGTTTACCCGTTCCACTCCGTTCATTAATTTATAGACTTCTATCATATCTCCCCTCAGCCGTCTCTTTTCCAGGTTAAAGAGCCCTAACCTTTTTAGCCTTTCTTCATAGGAGTATCCTTCCATCCCCTTTACCATTTTGGTGGCTCTTCTCTGAACCTTTTCTAATAACGCTATATCCTTTTTAAGATACGGTGACCAGAATTGCACACAATATTCAAGGTGCGGTCTCACCATGGAACGGTGTAGAGGCATTATAATATCTTTTGTTTTATTTTCCATTCCTTTCCTTATGATACCTAGCATTCTATTTGCTCTCTTGGCAGCCGCTGCACACTGGGCCGAGGGTTTTAACATGTTATCCACAAAGACGCCTAAATCTTTTTCCTGGGTGGTGTTTCCTAATGTGGAAACTTGCATCATGTAACCATAGTTTGGGTTGTTCTTCCCTAGGTGCATAACTTTGCACTTGTCCACATTAAAGTTTATCTGCCATTTTGATGCCCAGTCTTCCAGTTTATCAAGATCCTCTTGCAATTTTCCACAATCCTCTTGGGTTTTAACAACTTTAAATAGTTTTGTGTCATCTGCAAAAAACTTTCCAGGTCATTTATGAATATGTCAAAAAGCAGCGGACCCAGCACAGATCCCTGGGGTACATCACTATTCACCTTTCTCCATTGGGAAAATTAGCCATTTAGCCCTACCCTCTGCTTTCTATCTTTTAACCAGTTCTTGATCCACAGTAGTACACTGCCTCCTATCCCATGACTCTTTAGTTTTGCCAAAAGTCTCTGATGAGGGACCTTGTCAAAGGCTTTCTGAAAGTCCAGATACACTATATCAACTGACTCACCTTTGTCCACCTGTTTATTCACACTTTCAAAAAAACATAACAGATTAGTAAGACAAGATCTTCCTTGTCTAAAGCCATGTTGGCTGTCTCCCATTAGGCCATGACTATCTACATGCTGAGTAATTTTATTCTTTATGATGGTTTCTACCATTTTTCCCGGTACTGACGTGAGGCTCACCGGTCTGTAGTTTCCCGGATCACCCCTCGAACCCTTTTTAAAAATTGGTGTTACATTGGCGATCCGCCAATCTTCAGGTATTACAGATGATTTTAATGATAGTTCACAGATTACTAATAGCAGGTCTGCAATCTCATATTTCAGTTCTTTCAACACCCTTGGAATTATACCATCCGGCCCTGGTGATTTGCTACTCTTCAGTTTATGTAATAGTTGTAATACATCTTCCCGATGTATCGATATTTCCTTCAATTCTTCCGCACCTTTAAATACCACTTCAGTCATGGGTAACATCCCTACATCTTCCTCAGTAAAGACGGAAGCAAAGAATTCATTCAGTCTCTCTGCTATCGCCTTGTCGCCTCTTAGTGCCCCTTTAACTCCTCTGTCATCTAATGGTCCAACTGACTCTCTCACAGGTTTTTTGCTACGAATGTACTTGAAAAAATCTTTATTTCGTGTTTTTACTTCCGCAGCAAGCTTCTTCTCAAATTCTCTCTTTGCCTTCTTTATCAATGCCTTGCATTTGACCTGCCAGAAGGCAAATAACATCCAAATAATTCCAGCAAGAGAACACCACATAAACTTTAGTACCAGAGCATCAAGTGTATTATGATATATGGTCTGTAGAGAGGAGGGAAGGAATTGCTGGTAGAAATTCACATTACCAACATTATTATAGTGAATATAAATGCTGTATTATTGAAGTTTATGAGAGCTGTTACAATGGAAATGAAAAAATAAAGTGGAATAAAAGGGAATGATTATCCCATCCTGTCCTGTCCTGCGATCTCTTCCCCTTGAAAATGACATATTGCCTTGGGTTTCTGCTCTCCAAAATTGATGATTTTGCTTTTTTAGATTAAGGTGCGGTTACCAAACCCTTGACCAGTCTTCTGAAAATCATCATTCATCTTGTTTATCCCCTAGTTATTCTACTCTGTAGAATATTTTCATATTCAATTTTATTTCTCTGTTTATCAGGTGTCCTTAATACAGGAGTAAACAGATAACAGACATGGTATATAGTAACAGAACTGGTGGCCAAAATACTAAGTAATGGATTAAGAGTTCAACTGAGCTTGGGAGGATGGGTCTTCAACTTGGATACACGTATAATCGATGTAGGGGGCTCCATAACATAACTAAGAACCTGTGTGATGCCAAGCAAACAGAAAAGAGATGGATGAAAGTAGCAGATACATCAAGAGGGAAAACACTGATAAAAAGATTAGACTAAGAGAATCAGAATCCCAGATAACTCTGTAGGCAAAGGCTACAATCATGAACGGTTGGGCAATTTAGTAGGAAGCCAATTTGTGTTAATGCACGGTGAGGTGTGACACAGGGTGGTGGGGTGGGAGAGGGTGGGGAAGGTAAAAGGTTGACGGAGATGAGTTGCCGGCCTTGCCTTAGCTGGGAGTCTCTGGCTGTTGCTGGCCAAGGGGAGAGTCCGGCCAGTAAACTGTTGAGATGGCTGAGCTTAATGATAAAAAGAATCCAGTAAGCACTAAAATAGTACAGATTCGATAATGAAGGGAGACGCAAAGCTTCGAAATATCAGCAGAAAAAGGATCAAGCAGAGTCAAAATAATACTTTGCCAATTTAGAAAAGTGAAATGTAAAAAAAAAAATAAATTGGAAATAAAACCAAAAAGATAGGGAAGGAAAAGAAGGACATGCAGTCAGGGAGAGACAGTATTCCTGCCTCTTTCTGGTTGCTAACTGGCTTTCATCTAATTTTCTGCACCTCAACGCTGCAAAGATCTCCGCCATTTGGTTTACTTTTGGCAGTCCTATTCCTGTCCTTGCCCCCTCTATTTCTGGATCCTCTGTCTCGATGGTCACTTCCCTCCACTACCTCGGGGTTACTCTGGAGTCAACCCTCTCCTTCCGTGATCACATTTCACTGTTGGTGTGCCTTTCCTTTTTCTCAGACAGATTAAAGCCCTGCATTCCTTTCTGGACCCCTCATCACTCACCACACATCTTTCCCTAGTGATGTCACGCCTCGACTACTGCAACTGTTCTTGCTGGCCTCCCTCTGTCACAGATTTGCCAACCACAGCTCATTCAGAAAACTGCTGCTTGTCTCCTCTCTCATGCATCCCGTTTTGATCACATCAAGCCTCTTCTCATCAGTCTCCACTGGCTTCCTGTCCAATTTTGCATTCATGACAAGATACTCATCTCTGTACACAAGGCTATGCACACCCAAACCCCTCAGTACCTCTCTGATCTCCTCCATTTCCATAACTCTGTTCACAGTCTCCGCTCTGCCCATATTAACCGCCTCCAAACTACCCTCCCCGAATCCACCCACCACTCAGCTTTCTCCTTCCTAGACCCCTCCCTCTGGAACTCTCTCTCATCCACTCTTCGCCTTGAATCCTCCTTCCCCAGGTTCAAATCTCTCTTCAAGACTTAGCTGTTTTCCTCTGCTTTCGACTTCCCCGCTGCCGTACCTCTTCTTTGACTGTTGTGAATGACTGTCTCCTATCCTCTCAACTGACTGTAGTTCCTTTCCTTTCTGGTTGCTGGAATTCTTTTTGAACCTTTGAATGTAAACTGCTTTGGTGTCACAAAGGGCGGTATAAAAAGAGAAGCAGGGAAGCCAGGGTTCAAATTCTGTTTTTTCCACTGATGTTCCCTGCGATCTTGGGCAAAGTCATTTCACCCTCCATTGCCTTAGGTACAATATTTACTAACCGATGTTACAGTAATAACATGTTACTTGACTGTTGTACACCACCTTGTGTGAATCTCTTCAAAAAAGCAGTTAATAAACCCCAATCAAACAATGTCGCTTAATGCAAAAAATTTCACCCATATGTTAAAAAATGAGCTTCTGTTGCAAAATGAATATTTTTTATTTATTGGGATTTCAATTACCTTTAACAGAGTTATAAGGTAATTTACAACAAAAATAAAATAAAATACAATAAAAAAATAAATCATCAAATCCACAAATATTAATGTAAACCTAAACTGGCTTTGATCATATTTCTCACAAAGGTACTTTTAGGTGTCAACTGGCACCATATTGTTGGCTCTCCAACTGCTTTCTTTCAGTGTCCCTTGAGGCTCCATTTTAGCCGCAACATTATGTTCTTATTTAATCTTTTTTTGGCACCACTGGCAACTATGATTCAGGAGATGGGTCTTGGTGCCAACCTATACGCAGATGACATGCAGCTTTTAGTAGAGGAGGTAAAATACAAGGAAGAAAATTAAATATAGAATTGCGTATTATCTGTCAGTCCTGCAAACCTTCCTGGAAGGAAATCAGAGTGTGTGAAGATCGAGGGGAAAAGGGGGGAGACAGAAAAAGAGCACGAGACCCAGGACAGAACTTTGGGGAACCACCACCATTAAAGGTGAGGAGTCCAATGCGAATTTATGAACAAAAACTCTGAAGAATCAATTAGATGGGTGGGAAAGAAAAACATACCAGAAACCCCAAGACTGGCAGAATGATCCAATGTGCCAAAGACTGCAAACAGATTGAGAATGAGGTCTGAGGAAGAGCCACATGGACAAAAACTCCGCAAGTAATCCAGAAACTGGACAAAGATGGGAACAGGTTAGAAGGGACCATGAGTGAGGACAGCAGTAAGAAAGTCTGAGAGCAGCCTGTACACGGCATGCTCAAGGACTCTGGACAAGAGGAGGTTTCTTCAAATAATCCTACACTGCCACATCAAAAGCAAACTTAAGGCCTCTCCTCCCTCCGTTCTATCCTGCCGCCTATACTGCTGAACATGTCTAGTTTATTTATTTAACAGTATTTCTATACCGCCTTATCTTACAGTCAAGGCGGTATCACAGCAAACAATCAAAAGGAATGATCGAGTTTTTTCATGCAGTGAAGTGTATATCCTGATTGGTGTATCTGATGTGTTGTGTGTTAGATTAGGTGGAGCTATGTACATTGTGCGCTATAATACATCGTGTGCTATAATACATTCTTCTATACATTGTGTGTTATGAAACATTGTGTGCTGTTATATATTCTTTTATACGAGGGTCAGGGAGGGGGTAGGATGGTTGTTCTTGCTAGTTAGATCATGTGACGTGTCCATAGTGCTCTGTGAATAGCATTGTCTTCAGCTGTTTGCGAAAGTCTTTAAGGTCCGTCGTTGCTCTCAGATCGTCTGGGAGGGTGTTCCAGATTGTTGGGGCAGCCAGGGAGAGTGCTCGTTCTGTGGTGTCCTTGCGTGTTTTTCTGAAGTCTCTAGGGGTGTTAACACGGTTGGAGGTGCCTTTTCTTCTTGGGCGTGTGCTGGTGTCTGGTTGTATGAGGGTGTGAAGGCTGTTGGCTGATGTGTGTTGTTTGATCTTAAATATGTTTATGATTGTTTTGTATTTGATGCGTGAACTGATTGGGAGCCAGTGTAGGTCTTTCAGAATGGGTGTGATGTGTTCCTGTCTTGTTGATCCAGTTATTATGCGGGCCGCCATATTTTGTACTAGTTGTAGTGGTTTGAGTGTTTGTTTTGTTAGTCCAAGGTAGATTGGGTTGCAGAAGTCTAGTATGGGGGTTATTAGAGCCTGACATATGGTACAGAAGTGTTCAGTGGCGAGAAGGGTCTTAAGTCTTCTGATGATTCTCATCCTGTAGTATGCATTTTGGATTGTTTTGCTTACGTGTGGCTTGAGATTCAGTTCATTGTCCAGTTTGCTGTGCTGTGGGTTCTGTGCACATGCATATGAAACAGGAGTACTGAAAACCTGAGCAATGACAACACAGGCCTCCCTGGGGTGAAATGTGATGTGAGAAAGTGAAAGTGGCTGGGGGCGTCCAGAGCTGTTCCAAGACTGACCACAAACACTGCTGAAAAATAATCAATCATTCTAACTGAATGAACTATTTCACTGTTCGGCTTCAACAAAAAACTGTGCACGTACAGCGGACACCTGGCAACAGACACAAAAATGCATTAATTTGAATCCTTTTTGTGCATGCTCAACTCTACAGCAGCATGTTTTCAAAGTTAGATAAATAAAATCTATATAGTACTTTATTAAAATCAATATTTTCACTGGTAAAACATCTCCATGGCCCGCCTTTGAGAGAGAAAGAGGACTCTGGAGGGCAAGACTTTATATTAGCAAGATGCGTGTTTATCAAAAAGTAAGACACGCTAAGGAAAGTCTTTGTTCAGCAATGAGGCACTCAGAATGCAGGCTTATTACAGAAATAAGGCACAGTGAGGGGAGGCCTAGGCATGGCTTTATTATAGTAATATAGCTATCCTGAAGAACTTTATTATCGACTGTTTTGCTTGCGTTTTTAGTTATCACTGGTCAACAAATTTTTACAAAAGTCATGCTACTGAAAAAAAATAGTCATTTATCATCAATTTTTATATGCTGAACACGAATATGACAGTGAAATTGCAAAGTTCGCTCTAGTTTTTTTGTAATCTACAAGAATTAATGTTTACATCACGAAATGCATGTCAATAGTAAATATAATAGGCCTTCGGTTAATACCTGTAAAAACCAAGCCATAGACGACTACCGTATTTTCCGGCGTATAAGACGACCCCCTACTTTTCCTGTTAAAATATAGGGTTTGGCCTATACTCGCCGTATAAGACTACCCCTCTTCCAGTTCTTACCTCGGGTGCTCCAGAATCCTGCCAAAAGAAAATGGTGGCTGCCCCGCTGAAATATAGACTCCAGATCATGTCCAAGAGACCCAGAAGACTGCAGTAGCACTCTGACAGGTTGCGTTGCCCTGGCAGAGAAGTCCACCCCCCAGGGCAAACACCACTTTGCCACAATCCTCAGCACAACCGGCACCAGCGTTCCATTATCCCCCAACTGCCACCGCTCATGTTAACAGTACACTAAAAGAAAAACTAACAACCCACAAATTAAAAACTATCCTGAAGCAACCACCACATCTATAAAAGATCCCCATGCTGAACCTCGACCACATGAGCATGGCAGCCCGAAAACGCGGCAGCCTCTGCACCCATAGCAGTCACATTGGAGACGGAGGCCCTGAAGCACAGCAGCCAATCAATCGGCTGGCAGGGAGAGGGGAGGAGCCCGGGATGCAGCGTCAGTCAGCTTCCCCAGTCCAGGTCAGAAAATTGCTGTATACCGGCGTATAAGACGACCCCCGACTTTTGAGCATATTTTCATGGGTTAGAAAGTCGTCTTATACGCCGGAAAATACGGTACTTAGATTTTTTTGCCTGTCTCTTGTACAGCTGTTCGGGAGTTTCTCTGGGGAGTGTCCAGCAGTAGTCAGCCAGCATTGTAGTGGACCATTTTCCCTGGTATCTTTGCTCCATCGTTGCGATATCCTGGTGAAAACGTTCGCCCTGTTCATCATTAACCATACCACAGTTGTCAGGAAAGAAATCAAGATGGTAATCAAAGAAATGGATCTTTAGAGACATATTGCAGCCAAGTTTCTGATACTGCATCAGCATGTCTTCTACTAGTTCCTTGTAGTTTTCTGCCCTAACATTCCCGAGAAAGTTTGTTGACACTAGGCAAAAAGCATTCCATGCTTGTTTCGCATCACACTGCAGCAAGTTGTTGAACCGGTCATCTTTGAAGAGCTCTCGAATCTGAGGACCCACAAAAACTCCCTCTTTAATCTTTGCTTTGCTGAGTCGAGGGAATTTTTCATGCAGGTATCGGAAAGCTGGCGAAGTGCGGTCCATGGCTTTCACGAAGTTTTTCATCAAACCTAGTTTGATGTGAAGGGGTGGTAGCAGGATATTGTGAGCCTCAACCAGAGCTGGGTGCTGGATATTCTTCTCTCCAACTGTTACATTTTGTCTGCAATTCCATTCCTTCCGCAAGTAGTGCCAATCCCGTGCTCGGCTATCCCACTCACATAAGAAACACATGTATTTTATATATCCCTGCTGCAATCCCATTAAAAGGGCAACTACCTTCAAGTCACCACAGAGGTGCCAGCTGTACTTGTTATAGTTAATGGAAGTCAGTAGATGCTTTAAGTTATCGTATGTCTCTTTCATGTGGATGGCATGCGCTACTGGAATAGATGGAAGACGGTTTCCATTGTTCAAAAGCACAGCCTTCAGACTCTGTTTCGAAGAGTCTATAAATAGTCTCCAGTCTTGCGGGTCATGAGTGATTTTTAAGGCATTCATGAGGCTTTCAATATCGGAACAGAATACCAGATTACTCTCCTTTCCGACTGCATATAGTACACTGCTGACGTCAGATGGCTTCAGCAGCCGTCTGGCAGTAGTATTGCATTGCATCAGAAAATGATGCAATCAACTCTGAATGATGTGTGCATGCTGGTATTATGCAATGTGATGCAATATTACATCATTCAAGGCTTATTTGGGATGTTGTTGATGTCCTACTGGATAAATTTACACGGTGAAACGTCAAAAATGAACTACATGCAATATCTTCAAAACGAGAGCCAATAAAATTTTTTTAATGTTATATTCATGTGCAGCTCACCAAGATACTACAGATTAGGGCCTTTTAAAGTCAGTAATGATCTTACTTGGTTTGCAGCTTGTCGTGCTGTGAGGGCTTGCGTGCATCAGTGATGCTGAGAGCTAAACTATCGGTAGTTTAACTACTGGCAGGGTCTCCCAAGATGGACAGGTCTCAGCTGAGGTGCCAGACCAAGACAAACCACCCATCTGGGCAGCAGCAGAATGGGACAGTGTTGGCGGCGGAGGATCACATTTTTGTGACAACGGCAACAACACCAAACTTAAACTGCGCGGAAGAAAGGCCCGGCAATCTACTTCTGTATCTTGCCATGAAAACCCAATGGATAATTACAACAAAACAAATTGTGCTATGGTGCTGGAAGATGAGACGCCCAGGTCGGAAGGCACTCAACTAGCTACTGGGGAAGAGCTGAAGACTTTTCAGAGTAAAGCCAGCATTTATGATGTGGTTGGATCAAAGCCCTCGGGAAGTCTGACTGCTGATGTAGCTGCGCATGAAATGAGAGTCAGAAGCTGTAAAGATGTCTTACACATTGGAACATGGAACGTACGAAGCATGAACCAAGGAAAGTTGGAGGTGGTCAAGAATGAAATGGAACGTGTACAACTTAATCTGCTGGGTGTCAGCGAACTGAAATGGACTGGCATGGGGCACTTTGCATCAGATGATCACATGGTCTACTATGCTGGAAATGAAAGACAAAGAAGAAATGGTGTTGCATTTATAATAAAGAAGAAACTTGCAAGAACTGTAATAAAATACAATGCAGTCAGCGAACGCTTAATCTCTATTCGTCTACGAGGATTGCCTATCAACACAACTATAATTCAAGTATATGCCCCAACAACAGCTGCAGAAGAGAATGAAATTGAAGAGTTCTATGAACAAGTATAAGCTGAAATTGACAGAACATGCAAACAGGATATCCTGACAGTCAAGGGTGACTGGAATGCAAAAGTTGGCAACAAAGAAGGCGGCAAAGTAGTTGGAAAATATGGACTTGGCAACTGAAATGAAGCTGGAGAAAGACTGATAGACTTTTGCAAGACCAATGATCTATTCATCTCGAACACCTTCTTCCAGCAACACAAGCGGCGACTGTACACATGGACTTTACCCAATGGATTGTATAAAAATCAAATTGACTACATCTGTGGAAGTCAACGATGGAAAAGCTCTGTAACATCAACAAAGACAAAACCTGGAGCTGAGTGTGGTACAGATCATCAACTACTAGTATGCAAACTCAAGCTAAAGTTGAAAAAGAGCAAACCACTCATGAATGCAGCAAAATATGACCTTGAGAATATACCAATGGAATTTAAAGAATGCCTGCAAAATCGATTTGCTGCTTTAGATACAAATGACAGAGCTCCGGAAGAGTTATGGAATGACATCAAGAAGGTTGTGTTGGAAGAAAGCGAGAAGTCTCTACAAAAGGTGAAGAAAAAGTTCCAGCCTCGAATTGGAATGTTACAAGATGCTCAAGGTTCTATGTTGAATGATGCTGAGAAGATCAAGAAAAGGTGGAAGGAATATACAGAGTTTTTATATGATAAAGATCAAGTGGACCAACAGCCGTTTCAAACTGTACCTTATGATCGAGAACCACTGGTGATGAAAGAAGAAGTTGAAGCAGCATTGAAAGCCTTATCAAAGAACAAAGCACCAGGCATTGATAGCATTCCCATAGAAGTATGGCAACAATCTGATGCAGCTGTTACCATACTCACAATGCTCTGCCAAGAAATATGGAAGACAACATCATGGCCAACTGACTGGAAAGGATCTGTGTTTATACCAATACTAAAGAAAGGTGATTCAACTGACTGTGGAAATTATCGCACAATTGCTCTGATCCCACATGCCAGCAAGATTCTACTGAAGATTATTCAAAAGAGACTACAACCATACCTGGAACAAGAACTACCTGAAGAGCAAGCAGGGTTCAGGAAAGGGGGAGGAACGAGACACATCATTGCAGATGTGAGATGGATCCTTGAAAAGACTAAAGAATACCAAAAGGATATCTATTTGTGCTTTATTGACTATAGCAAGGCTTTTGACTGTGTAAACCATAAGAAACTCTGGGCCACATTAAGAAGCATGGGTATACCAGAACACCTGATCGTTCTCTTGCGTAATCTGTACATTGATCAAGAAGCAACAGTTCCAACGGAACAAGGAGAAACAGAATGGTTTAAAATAAGCAAAGGTGTAAGACAAGGCTGCATACTTTCCCCCTACCTGTTTAATTTATATGCAGAACAAATCATCAGAGAAGCAGGATTGTATGAAGACAACAGAGGTGTGAAGATTGGTGGAAGACTCATCAACAACCTTCGCTATGCTGATGATACCACATTACTGGCTGAAAGTGAAGATGATCTGAAACATTTGCTTCTCACAATCAAAGAACATAGTCTCAAAATGGGCCTGCACCTTAATGTAAAGAAGACAAAGATCATGACAACTGGCATAATCAACAGGCTCATCATTGAAGGAGAAGAAATTGAAATTGTGAACAACTTTAACCTACTTGGATCAACTATCAATAAAGAAGCAACAAGCAGTCAAGAAATCAGACGACGCATTGCTCTTGGCAGAATGGTTATGAAAGACCTAGATAAGATTCTCAAGAGCAGAGATGTCTCTCTCCATACAAAGATTCGACTTGTTCAGGCCATGGTATTTTCAATAACATCATATGGATGTGAAAGCTGGAAAGTGAAAAAGACAGATAGGAAGAAAATTGATGCCTTTGAATTATGGTGCTGGCGGCGAATACTGTGTATACCATGGACTGCCCGAAGAACAAACCAGTCGGTACTAGAGGAGATCAAACCTAAGCTTTCTTTAGAAGCTCAGATGACAAGACTTCGACTTTCATACTTTGGACACATCATGCGAAGAGAGAGATCATTAGAGAAAGACATTATGCTTGGCAAGATAGAAGGTCAACGCAAAAGAGGAAGGCCAGCAATGAGATGGATCGATACAATAACTTCAGCTACAGGTACCAGTCTGTCAACAATGAGTTGCTTGACTGAAGACCAAACACAATTTAGGATAGCTATCCAGAGGGTCGCCATGAGTAGACTCCGACTCGACGGCACTTAACAACAACAATGATTTCAATGTTGACCGGTATATTTTGTAAAAAAAAAAATAATGGCAAGGGAAAGGGCAATTTTGGCAGAATGTTCCGCTTTATCATAACATTTCTTGATTTCTCTTCAACACTTGTTTCTGATAAATATTTTAGCTTTTTATTATGGCAGCAGGAAACCATTATTCTGTCACAACACACGTTCCATTATTATTATCCCTTGGCTATTCAGATTTTAACTGTTCTTAGCTGATTATGCGTGGGAGCAGGAAGTCTTTCCCAGCACAAGGAAATAGAAAGTTCCACGGAATCTCAGTGAGTGGAATCATTTACCCTTATTAAACAAGCACGAATCCCGTCTGTGGGTGTAACTTCAGGTGAGTCTTGGGCGAGTCACTATGCTGCTTTCTAGATACAGTGTTTCTCAATACCCAGATCCCAGACCTCTAGGAACAGTCGTTTAATTTCCCAAGTGTTATTAAACACATGACTGTATCCCCCGAGGGAGCTTTTCATGTTCCTCCTCTGACAATGAATATGAATGAATGGATGTTAGGAAGAAGCTGCTTTACCACAATCATCGCCCACTGCATGTTCCTTTCTTTCTATTAGGCAAGCGAAAGCAGTAGACAGAATTGCCCAAAACTGATGAAACTTATGGCAGATAAAAGTCAGTATGAAGTGCCTGTTAGAATATATCTGTAAACTGCTGTGATACACACAGGAAAGGGTGGTATATCAGGTGCATAAAACCATATCCCTCTATACCTTTGTTTAGGGTTGTACCTGCCTCTCTGTGGAGGTTACCTCCCCCCATGCCTTTGTTAAAGTATCCACTGCTCCATGCAGGTCACCCCGTTTACTTTTTGAAGTCTAAAAATTTGCTTTAATTCCACCCTCTTGTTATAAAGGGACTTTGTCTCTCTCCTATGCCTTTTTTGACCTCACCACCTCGAATCGGCAAGGCATTCCAGGCATCCATTACCCTTTCCACGAAAAAGTACTTCTTGATGTTGCTTTTAAGTTTATCTCCTTGCAACTACATTTTATGTCCTGTAGTTCTACAGCTTCCCCATCTTTGAAAAGGTTTTGTTTGTATTTAAATGTTTGTATCATATCTGTCCTGTGCTGTCTCACCTCCAGGGTGTACATATTTAGATATTCAAGTCTCTTCTCGTGTGTCTTTTGGTGCAGGCCCCATATCATTTTGGTTGCCTTCCACTGAACAGTTTCAAGACTTTTTATATACTTTGGGTCGTGCAGTCCCCAAAACTGACCACAGGTCTCAACAAATACTTGTACAGAGGCATTAATTCCCCCTCCCTTCTGCCGATTATGCCTCTCTGTATGCAAATCTAGCAGCCTTCTAGTTTTGGCCACCACCTTGTCACCTTGCTTCATCACTTTGAGATCTTCAGATATTTATTTATTTATTTAACAGCTTTTATATACTGCCTTTTCATTTAATCAAGACGGTTTACAATAACTTTAAAATTTTCAAGTTTTAGTAAATGTTAAACAGTAACTTTAACTTTTACAGAGAACTTGCAAAATTAAACAATCACAGATAGCTTGCAAATTTAAACATTTATTTTTACAAAGAACCACCCAGAGGTCTCTCTCCTGGTCCGTGCACACCAGCCTTTTGTATGTGTAGCTCCCTAAGACTTCTGTATCCCAGATATATCACTCTGTGCTTCTTAGCATTAAATATTAACTGCCAAGCATTAGACCATTGTTCTAATTTTTGTAGGTCTTTTTTCATATTGTCTACGCCCTCCAAGGTGCACTCTTGCAAATCTTCATGTCATCCACAAAAAGGCAAACTTTTAATTTTATCCCTTCAAAATATCACAAAGATTCTGAGAAGTACCGGCCCCAGGACCAATCCCTGAGGCACTCCACTACTCGTCTTCCTCTCTTCTTTGTGAATTCTATTTACCACTATCTTCTGTCAACCAATGTCTGACACAGTTCATCACCTTGGCTGCTCAGTTTATTCACAAGCCTCCTATGAGGAACAATATCAAAACCTCTGCTGCAATCTACAGTAAGTAGATCATATCCACTGCATGCCCTTGATACAGCTCTCTGATGATCAGTCAAAGAAAAAAGTTAGATTCGTTTGGTATGAACTTCCTTTGGCAAAACCATTTTACCTCCGATCCTGCAATCCATTGGTTTCTAGAAACACCACTATCCTTTCTTTCTACAGTCTCCATTAATTTTCCCACCACTGAGATAAGGGTTACTGGCCTGTAGTTTGCCACCTCCCTACTACCACTTTTGGGAAGAGGAACCATAACAGCCCTTTTCCAATTTTTTTTGTTACCTCTTCCCGTCTCCAATAATCTATTAAACGCATCCTTTAAAGCTATTGCCAAAACCCCTCTGAGTTCTTTCAGTAACCTGGGATATATCTCCTCCCAGGATACTGGCAGTCTCCAAATGGATTTAGGAATACTGAGTAACTGCTATACATTCACAGCATAAGCTTCAGCTTACCACATGAATATTCCTTGCACACTTTGTTCGCCCCCTTCTTTCTTGGTTTCAAAGACCTATGTTTCATGCCAGCTTTATTCACCTCATGAGAAAAGAAATCTATACAAGCAATCAATGATAAACCAGGATAGCAAAGGCACAACAGAGTCCATAGTGTGGGATTAAGTTCTGAACTGCCTGCCTTAACAAAATAGACTATGCCCTCTACCCAAAGAAGGAATTGTATACCAAATGGATTTGTCCTGCAACAACATTACAGGATTTATCAATTCACTACAAGTCCTCACCCCCATCTCTCACCCTATTCCTATCCTGGTCCTCTTTTTCTCCATTCCTCCCTCCATCCCCAGTTCTCTTTCTATCCGCACCGCAGGGGCCCATGTACACAAAACACATCTGAACCCTAACCCACTCCGTCACACATCCCAATTCCTCTTTCACACTCCCCATCTTTCTATATATGCACATTTTCCACATCCCCTCCTTCATATCACAGGTCCAGCCTATTTCACATAACCACTTCTCCCCTCCCTGAAGGTTTTGCTGCAGGAGAAAGAGAGCAACAGCTGCATGTCGGGCAGCATCCTTCTCATCTGCTACTCTAAGCCAACTCTTGCTTTGAATTGTGTGACTAATGTGCTCCATGTCTCAAAACAGAAGTTGGATCCAGGCAGCAGAGGAGAAAGGCATGGCTAGACATGCAGCTACTGTTTGCCTCTTCCTCCTGCAGCAAAATACAAATGCTGCCAGGGACCGTGCTGCACAGACATGACCTAGCTTGGCCTGGCCCCTCAGTCTCCCACAGCGATTCTACAGGGACCAGCAGATTCCACGGGAAAAGCCAGATTTTGTGACCCTTCCCATGGCCTTGCAGGGGACCAGGGGCTCTGACCATAACCTGGTATGGCTGTATCCTAGTCTTGGGACTCACTTAACCATGTCTCTGTGACATCATCATCATCTAGCTCCATCTCTGCCATTAGATCTTGAAAGTCTGGGATTTTATTATCTTGACTATGAACATTTGTGTTCATAGTCTTACAGATGTGTGTTATTCTCGTGTCTTCTCTCTGTATATCCTCAAATCAATCCCTTCTGTTCTCATTGCAGTTTGCAGGTAGATTGTTTTGTTTTTGAGAGATGACTGCACAATCAACCAGCTTCCAAGTGTTGCTTCCAAGCTCATCTAGCTTAAAGTCTTGTCAGCTGTACAACATGAACCGTTCATGAAGGATCGTTGTTCCCGTTTATACGGATATAGGGCATTACTACATTACAGGCTCCAAGAAATCCAAAACCCTTCTCTTTACACCAACTTTTTGACAAACAATTAACACTTCAGAAAAGGCCTCTGTATCCTAGACAGCTGCTAAAAACCCTTCCCATAATTCCTGAACTATTCTTGCACTACGCTAACTGGCTCCTAACCAGGTCATTGTGCCCAGGTTAACTATCACATCGATCTTGCCTTCCTGCTTTCTATCCCTGAAAGTGCTGGTTTACCCTTCTTTGCATGATATGCTCCATCTTTTCTTTCTAGCATAAATGCGATACAATATATCAATACTGTTCACACAGCAATGGCTAACATATTTCACAATGTGTCAAATTCAATTAAAGGGAAAAATAAAAATAAAAGGTCTATTATCAGCGCAAGGAAATAGAATATGTCTGCAAAAGCAACAAGAAAAAAAGAATAAAGACATTACCAGTGATCATTTTAGAAAGGCTTTTTATGTGCAAACCCCAGCTGTACACAGAGCGTGCACTATGCAATGTTTCAAAATGTATTGCCCTACACCTGTACTAAACACTGTGTGTGTATAAAGCAGACGTTCGTGGGGGTGGGGGGGGGGGTTGGCATTTACACATTTAAGAGGTAATTTCATAAGCAACCATGTAACGTTATGCGCCATCAACATGCATACATCATATATTTTCCATGACTAAAGCGCGTGGATGGTTCTTTACGCATGTACTCTACTTGGGCACTGTTCTGTAAGTACGCTCCATTGGGCCAATGGTGCATAATTCTGGTGAAGGCGTGGACGAGGCAGGGCACAACCTTACACATATAAGTTATAAAATACTAGAACTTATACGCAATTCTTTACAAATCTAGGTGGGGCATTTACACCAAGTTTGTATAAATGGTCGTGCCTAGATTTTATAAAGTGTAGTATGCGCCTTGGGAATGTGCGTGAACCTAGGCACGCTTTATAAAACTACCCTCACTGTTAACTGCAAAGTACATGGGCATGACCCAGCAAGATATACACGTGTAGTAGGTTTACGTATGTTTACTGCCACTGAATGAATGTAACAGCAATTTCAGAATGGAAAACACATGTGCATTGTCCTTTTTTAAGATGTATTCTGGACCTGCACAACTGTCGCCTCAATCAGTCCTTTCAAGCCCTGGCAAAAAACAAAATACTTTACAGGAGTTGATGTGTGCTTGGAGTTTGGGCAAAAGCCAAAGAGGTAATTTTTTTTGAAAATTGTAAAATAGGGAATACACATGTAATTTTCTGGCCTGACCTAAACCATTTCTCCTTTGAATCTAGGCATCCTGAACCTTCTACACATGTAAACACAGTAGCATTTTGAGATTAGCACTTACATATGTATGCAATCTACAACTGTAGAAGACACGAAAAGCTTCTAAAATTACCTCCAGCATCTTAAAATTCAGATCCAGACTAGCAGAGTTCCAAAACCTGTCTTGGAGAATTCCCCAGCCAGCCTGGTTTTCAGGATATGTACAATTATATATGACAGAGATCTGCATGCGATGAAGCCATGCAGGAGAATCAATCCCAGGTATTATCACTGTGGACATCCTGAAAGCCAGACTGGCTGGCGACTCTCCAGGATAGGTTTGGGAACCACTGCTATAGAAGAAGATAAAGAGTCTGACGGAGGAATATTGGCAGTTAGAACAGATTTCCATCAGTGAAGATTTCTACCTTAAGCTGTAATCCAATAGTGACTTCACTTGGAAAAGCTTTGTTCCCGATGTCCATAGAAATTCCACAACTAGCTTTATAGAAGATGTCTAACCATTCAGCCCCATTAGAGATAAAACTGTTCCTGACAATGACCCGTTTGGCTAGAATTTAATATTGTAGTGGATGTTCTCTTTCACACAACTAAGTCAATTGGTATTGGCATTGTTCCTTTCAATTAATATCTTCCCTCAAAGGACATTTAGAAAATAACCTGCAATAAGAGTCTCTGTACAGAATTATCACCAGCATGTAACACAATCTAGTATCCCTATTTCAACTAAAGAGCCCAAAATAAGGAAATAAAAAAGAAAAGCTCCTAATTCACTCAGATAACCTTCAACTACTGAAGATGGACAGTCTGCACCTTTCTTCAGTGACTATTAACAGGAGAGCAAGAATTTGCCCAGATAACCTGCTGGCCTACCTTTTCACAAACAATGGGAACTCTCCATGATTGCTTCTCTTGTCCTCTCCAACTCCTCAAAGGGCTAAGTCAAGTAGAAAAAAAGTTTGAACATCCTAAAAGTTCTATTCTCCATCTAGTAAATCTGACAGTCTGCACTATTCAACAGCAACAGAACTCCAAAGGGAGCCCCAGACAATTACCCACTACCAGAGGGGTTGTTAAAAAAACAAAACAAAACAAAAGAGAAGAAACCTCAACAGTCCAACCAAAGGAAGGAAGAAGCTCCCTCGTTATGACCATGCTGACCAGCCAACACCTGAGCAGTCCATAAAGCTCCAAATTACAGCAGTGAAACAAGAGAAAACTGGTCTAGGTCAAATCTGACTACAAAACCCCAGCAGCACCCTTTTAGTGTCTCACAAGTGCAGCTATTTTGTCTCCCCTCACTTGCTTTCTAAAAACTGTCAGCATTTATCTAAAGAGCGTGCTTTGTATTCTGGCTAGCCACAAGATTCTGATATTTTATTTATTTGACATTATTTATACACCGCCTTTCAAGTTTATTATATGTATACACCCTACTTGTCACACAGAGTGGCTGCTAGCTAGCTCCGCCTATCCTACCACCTGAACCATACCCACTCCGCATCACACAGCTACTGCATAGATTCAAATCACCGAGCGCCTCAAAGTAGCTCACTTAAAATGGCACCCTCCCCCATAGCTTTATCCAGCTGTTACCTCCTCGTCAGTCTACTCCACAGCGCCCTCACCCTCACCGCCACCGGCAACCCCATACCAATTCTACGGGGTCCTGGGAGGAGATGGTCGGGTACCTCCTGCCAACCTGAAACAGAACCCTAACACACCCTGCGCCCACACCTGCTCTACATCTCACTCCAGCACATCAAAAAATCTCAGCTAGAGAAGTGCCCTCAACCCAGCTACCTGAACTGCGCCCTCATAAACGCTCGCTCAGTCCGGAAGAAATGGCAGGTCATCTCCGACCTGATAACCTACCACAAGCTAGACATCCTGTTGGTCACTGAGACATGGCTGACTGACTCCGATACGGTCATCCTTGATCAACTCACCCCACCCAACTTCTCAATCCACACCTGCCACAGAGCCAACCGCAGGGGTGGAGGAGCCCTCGCCCTCACAAAACCCGAGCTCCAATTCCAGCAGATCGCTGCTAGCAGCACCACACACCTGGACTCTATCACCTAATCTGTAGCACAAGCTCACTGTACATATGTAAATAACTGTTTTTATACTTCCCTATGTTATCTAAGTTGTCATTTCCTGTTCTATGTAAAACCATATAGTTTGTTGTTATGATACTTTGTTTTATGTAAACTGCGCTGATGATAAATAGTGCAGTATATAAGAGACTGTAATAAATAAATCAATAAATAAATAAAAACCTTATCCAACAAGCACAACTCCATCAACCTAATCTACAGATCCCATCGCCCTCTCCAGATGACCTCTCAACGATAATTGACCTTACCTGCAATACCAAGAACCCACACACACCAAACTGGATCATGGGAGATTTCAACCTGCCTGCCCTCCCAGAAGCGCACTCCAGTGCCTTCCTCAACGCGCTCAACGAGCTGGGCTACGATCAAGTAATCAACGAGCCCACTCACATAAAAGGAAACAAGCTGGACCTGATCTTCGCCCCGCAGTCAGCCACATGCCAGAACCATACGCTTGCACTATTCATCACATCGGGCCCATGGTCTGACCATAACCTACTAAGATTCCACGTGCCCACACAGCAGGTTCATACAAGCTGCCATTCCACAACCGATGCCTGCCCAAAAGCAAAATTCCGGTCCTTCGACAAGGAAGAGATACTCAGCAAAACCCTACCTCTCTTCGACCTCACAAAGCCTAGACTCGAGGAAATGCTCTCTGCCTGGAACAATAGTCTCAGTTCCATTGCCAACCGACTAACTGTGGACGCATCACCAAGAAGAAAGAAGACCGCCCCGTGGTACTCTCCTGAATTACGAACATCACTCCGCTACCTAAGGAAGCTTGAAAGAAGATGGCGACACTCACGCTCCACTGATAATCTTGGCACTTACACCTCCCACCTGAGGAAACACTGTGAGGCAGTCTCTGAGAGAATGAAACCTTACCACGCAGAAATCCTGCATCATCCTTGAACAAACCGTAGGACTTATTTAACCTGATGAGGATCCTCACAAAGGAACCTTCCCCCACCCAACTAAGCATGCCAGAGCCACAAGAATTTGTGGACTACCTACAGTCGAAAACAATCCAGACCGACAAAGCTGCACCACGCCACCCAAAGTCACTATCCAC